>OX463240.1:1147500-1150000 GCA_949820135.1 Sylvilagus floridanus | reverse complement strand
TTAGGGCTAAGTTTAGGGTTAGCGTTAGGGTTAGGGTTAGGGTTAGGGATAGGTTTAGGGTTAGTATTAGGGTTAGGGTTAAGGCAAGGGATAGGGCTGCGGCTAGGATAGGGCTAGGGTGGGGCTAGGGTTAGGGTTAGGGTTAGGGCTAAGGTTAGGGTTAGGGTTAGTGTTAGGGCTAGGGTTAGGGCTAGGGCTAGGGCTAGGGTTAGGGTTAGGTTTAGGGCTAGGGCTAAGGTTGGGGCTAGGGCTAGGTTTAGGGTTAGTGTTAGGGTTATGGCTTTGGATAGGGCTAGGGCTAGGGCTAGGGCTAGGGTTAGGGTTAGGGTTAGGGTTACGGCTAGGTCTAGGGCTAGGGCTAGGGCTAGGGTTAGGGTTAGGGTTAGGTCTAGGTCTAGGGCTAGGGTTAGGGATACGGCTAGGATTAGGTTTAGGGTTAGGGCTAGAGATTGGGCAAGGGCTAGGTCTAGGTCTAGGGCTAGGGTTAAGTTTAGGGTTAGGGTTAGGGCCTGGCTAGGGTGAGGGTTTGGGCCAGGGCTAGGTCTAGGGTTAGGGATAGGGTTAGGGTTAGGTTTAGGGTTAGGGCTGAAGCTAGGGCTAGGGCTAGGGTTAGGGTTAGGGTTAGGGTTAGGGCTAGGGTTATTGTTAGGGTTAGGGCTAGGGTTAGGGTTAGGGTTAGGGCTAGGGCTAGGGCTAGGGTTAAGACAAGGGTTAGGGTTAGGTTTAGGCTTAGGGTTAGGGTTAGGGCTAGGGTTAGTTTTAGGGTTAGGGTTAGGGTTATGGCTAGGGTTAGGGTTAGGGTTAGGTCTAGGCCTAGGGCTATGGCTATGGCTAGGGCTAGCGTTAGGGTTAGGGTTAGGTCTAGGGTTAGGGCTAGGGTAAGGGTTAGGGCTAGGGCTAGGGTTAGGGTTAGGGTTAGGGCTAGATCTAGGGCTAGGGTTAAGGCAAAGGTTAGGGTTAGAGTTAGGCTTAGGGTTAGGTTTAGGGCTAGGGTTAGGTTTAGGGTTAGGGTTAGGGTTAGGGCTAGAGTTAGGGTTAGGGTTAGGGTTAGGTCTAGGGCTATGGCTAGGGCTAGGTCTAGCGTTAGGTTTAGGGTTAGGTCTAGGGGTCGGTTTAGGGTTAGGGCTAGGGCTAGGTCTAGTGCTAGCGCTAGGGCTAGGATTAGGGTTAGGGTTAGTGTTAGGGCTAGTGCTAGGGCTAGGGTTTGGGTTAGGGCTAGGGTTAGGATTAGGGTTAGGGTTAGGTCTAGGGTTAGGGTTAGGGTTAGGGTTAGGGCAAGGGCTAGGGCTGGGGCTAGCGCTAGTGCTACGGTTAGGGTTAGGGTTAGGGTTAGGCCTAGGGTTAGGGTTAGGGTTAGGGTTAGGGCTAGGGCTAGGGTTAGGGTTAGGGTTAGGGCTAAGGTTAGGGTTAGGGTTAGTGTTAGGGCTAGGGTTAGGGCTAGGGCTAGGGTTAGGGTTAGGTTTAGGGCTAGGGCTAGGGTTGGGAGTAGGGCTAGGTTTAGGGTTAGTGTTAGGTTTATGGCTTGGGATAGGGCTAGGGCTAGGGCTAGGGCTAGGGTTAGGGTTAGGGTTAGGGTTACGGCTAGGTCTAGGGCTAGGGCTAGAGCTAGGGTTAGGGTTAGGGTTAGGTCTAGGTCTAGGGCTTGGGTTAGGGTTACGGCAAGGATTAAGTTTAGGGATAGGGCTAGAGCTTGGGCAAGGGCTAGGTCTAGGTCTAGGGCTAGGGTTAAGGTTAGGGTTAGGGTTAGGGCCTGGCTAGGGTTAGGGTTTGGGCCAGGGCTAGGTCTAGGGTTAGGGTTAGGGTTAGGGTTAAGTTTAGGGTTAGGGCTAGGCTTAGGGTTAGGGTTAGGGTTAGGGCTAGGATTAGGGTTAGGGCTAGGGTTAGGGTTAGGGTTAGGGCTAGGGCTAGGGCTAGGGTTAAGACAAGGGTTAGGGTTAGGTTTAGGCTTAGGGTTAGGGTTAGGGCTAGGATTAGTTTTAGGGTTAGGGTTATGGGTAGGGTTAGGGTTAGGGTTAGGTCTAGGCCTAGGGCTATGGCTAGGGCTAGCATTAGGGTTAGGGTTAGGTCTAGGGTTAGGGCTAGGGTTAGGGTTAGGGCTAGGGTTAGGGTTAGGGCTAGGGTTAGGGTTAGGGTTAGGGTTAGGGCTAGGGCTAGGGCTAGGGCTAGAGTTAGGGATAGGGATAGGGTTAGGGCTAGTGCTAGGGCTAGGATTAGGGTTAGGGCTAGGTTTAGGGTTAGGTCTAGGGTTAGGGTTAGGGCTAGGGCTAGCGCTAGGGTTAGGGTTAGGGCTAGGTTTAGGATTAGGTCTAGGGTTAGGGTTAGGGCTAGGGCTAAGGCTAGGGCCAGGGCTAGGGTTAGGGTTAGGGTTAGGGCTAAGGTTAGGGTTAGGGTTAGGTTTAGGGCTACGGTTAGGGCTAATGCTAGGGTTAGGGTTAGGGTTAGGGTTAGGGTTAGGGTTAGGGCTAGGGATAGGGTTAGGGTTAGGGCTAGGTTTAGGGTT
>OX463240.1:1137500-1140000 GCA_949820135.1 Sylvilagus floridanus | reverse complement strand
GTTAGTGCTAGGGTTAGGGTTAGGGTTAGGGTTAGGTTTAGGTCTAGGGTTAGGGTTAGGGTTAGGGTTAGGTCTAGGGTTAGGGTTAGGGTTAGGGTTAGGTCTAGGGTTAGGGTTAGGGTTAGGGTTAGGGTTAGGGTTATTGTTAGGTCTAGGGCTAGGGTTAGGGTTTGGTTTAGGTCTAGGGTTAGGGTTAGGGTTAGGGCTAGGGCTAGGGCTAGGGTTAGGGTTAGGGTAAGGGTTAGGGTTAGGTTTAGGGCTAGGGTCAGGGTTAGGGTTAGGATTAGGGCTAGGGCTAGGGTTAGGGCTAGGGCTAGGTCTAGGGTTAGGGTTAAGGTTAGGGTTAGGGTTAGGGCTAGGGCTAGGGCTAGGGCTAGGTCTAGGGTTAGGGTTAGGTTTAGGGTTAGGGCTACGGCTAGGGTTAGGGTTAGGGCTAGGGTTAGGGTTAGGGTTAATGTTAGGGTTAGGGCTAGGGCTAGGGCTAGGGCTAGGGTTAGGGTTAGGGTTAGGGCTAGGGCTAGTGCTAGGGATAGGGTTAGGGTTAGGGTTAGGGCTAGGGATAGGGCTAGGGCTAGGGTTAGGGTTAGGTTTAGGTTAGGGCTAGGGTTAGGGTTAGGGTTAGGGTTAGGGTTAGGGCTAGGGCAAGGCTTGGGCTAGGGCTTGGGTTTGGGCTAAGGTTAGGGTTAGGGTTAGGGCTAGGGATACGGCTAGGGCTAGGGTTAGGGCTAGGGCTAGGGCTAGGGCTAGAGCTACGGTTAGCGTTAGGGTTAGGGTTAGGGCTAGGGCTAGTGCTGGGGCTAGGGCTAGATCTAGGTCTAGGGTTAGGTTTAGGGTTAGGGCTAGGGCTAGGGCTAGGGTTAGGGCTAGGGCTAGAGTTAGGGTTAGGGCTAGGGCTAGGGCTAGGGCTAGTGTTAGGGTTACGGTTAGGGTTAGGGCTAGGCCTAGGTTTAGGGTTAGGGCTAGGGTTAGGCTTAGGGTTAGGGTTAGGGCTAGGGCTAGGGCTAGGGCTAGGGTTAGGGTTAGGGTTAGGTCTAGGGTTAGGGTTAGGGCAAGGGCTAGGGCTGGTGCTAGCGCTAGGGCTACGGCTAGGGTTAGGGCTAGGGTTAGGGCTAAGTTTAGGGTTAGCGTTAGGGTTAGGGTTAGGGTTAGGGATAGGTTTAGGGTTAGTATTAGGGTTAGGGTTAAGGCAAGGGATAGGGCTGGGGCTAGGATAGGGCTAGGTTGGGGCTAGGGTTAGGGTTAGGGTTAGGGCTAAGGTTAGGGTTAGGGTTAGTGTTAGGGCTAGGGTTAGGGCTAGGGCTAGGGCTAGGGTTAGGGTTAGGTTTAGGGCTAGGGCTAGGGTTGGGGCTAGGGCTAGGTTTAGGGTTAGTGTTAGGGTTATGGCTTTGGATAGGGCTAGGGCTAGGGCTAGGGCTAGGGTTAGGGTTAGGGTTAGGGTTACGGCTAGGTCTAGGGCTAGGGCTAGGGCTAGGGTTAGGGTTAGGGTTAGGTCTAGGTCTAGGGCTAGGGTTAGGGATACGGCTAGGATTAGGTTTAGGGTTAGGGCTAGAGATTGGGCAAGGGCTAGGTCTAGGTCTAGGGCTAGGGTTAAGTTTAGGGTTAGTGTTAGGGCCTGGCTAGTGTGAGGGTTTGGGCCAGGGCTAGGTCTAGGGTTAGGGATAGGGTTAGGGTTAGGTTTAGGGTTAGGGCTGAAGCTAGGGCTAGGGCTAGGGTTAGGGTTAGGGTTAGGGTTAGGGCTAGGGTTATTGTTAGGGTTAGGGCTAGGGTTAGGGTTAGGGTTAGGGCTAGGGCTAGGGCTAGGGTTAAGACAAGGGTTAGGGTTAGGTTTAGGCTTAGGGTTAGGGTTAGGGCTAGGGTTAGTTTTAGGGTTAGGGTTAGGGTTATGGCTAGGGTTAGGGTTAGGGTTAGGTCTAGGGTTAGGGCTAGGGTAAGGGTTAGGGCTAGGGCTAGGGTTAGGGTTAGGGTTAGGGCTAGATCTAGGGCTAGGGTTAAGGCAAAGGTTAGGGTTAGAGTTAGGCTTAGGGTTAGGTTTAGGGCTAGGGTTAAGTTTAGGGTTAGGGTTAGGGTTAGGGCTAGAGTTAGGGTTAGGGTTAGGGTTAGGTCTAGGGCTAGGGCTAGGGCTAGGTCTAGCGTTAGGGTTAGGGTTAGGTCTAGGGGTCGGTTTAGGGTTAGGGCTAGGGCTAGGTCTAGTGCTAGCGCTAGGGCTAGGATTAGGGTTAGGGTTAGTGTTAGGGCTAGTGCTAGGGCTAGGGTTTGGGTTAGGGCTAGGGTTAGGATTAGGGTTAGGGTTAGGTCTAGGGTTAGGGTTAGGGTTAGGGTTAGGGCAAGGGCTAGGGCTGGGGCTAGCGCTAGTGCTACGGTTAGGGTTAGGGTTAGGGTTAGGCCTAGGGTTAGGGTTAGGGTTAGGGTTAGGGCTAGGGCTAGGGTTAGGGTTAGGGTTAGGGCTAAGGTTAGGGTTAGGGTTAGTGTTAGGGCTAGGGTTAGGGCTAGGGCTAGGGTT
>OX463240.1:1082500-1085000 GCA_949820135.1 Sylvilagus floridanus | reverse complement strand
AAGGTTAGGGTTAGGGTTAGGGCTAGGGCTAGGGCTAGGGTTAGTGTTAGGGTTAGGGCTAGGTTAGGGTTAGGGTTAGGGCTAGGGTTAGGGTTAAGTTTAGAGTTAGGTTTAGGGCAAGGGCTAGGGCTACGGCTAGGGCTAGGGCTAGGGTTAGGGTTAGGGTTAGGGCTAAGGTTAGGGTTAGGGTTAGGGTTAGGGTTAGGGCTAGGGCAAGGCTTGGGTTAGGGCTTGGGCTTGGGCTAGGTTTAGGGTTAGTGTTAGGGCTAGGGTTAGGGCTAAGGCTAGGGCTAGGGTTAGGGTTAGGGCTAGGGCTAGAGCTACGGTTAGGGTTAGGGTTAGGGTTAGGGCGAGGGCTAGTGCTGGGGCTAGGGCTAGATCCAGGTCTAGGGTTAGTTTTAGGGTTAGGGCTAAGGTTAGGGTTAGGTTAGGGTTAGGGTTATGGCTAGGGCTAGGGCTAGGGCGAGGGCTAGGTCTAGGGCTAGGGTTAGGGTTAGTGCTAGGGCTAGGGTTAGGGTTAGGGTTACGATTAGGGTTAGTGCTAGGGCTAGGGTTAGGTTTAGGGTTAGGGTTAGATTTAGGGCTACGGCTAGGGCTAGGGCTAGGGTTAGGGCTAGGGCTAGAGTTAGGGTTAGGGCTAGGGCTAGGGCTAGGGCTAGGTTTAGGGTTAGGGTTAGGGCTTGGGCTAGGGCTAGAGTTTGGGTTAGGGCTAGAGTTAGGGTTAGGTCTAGGTTTAGGGTTAGGTTTAGTGTTTGGGTTAGGGTTAGGCTAAGGGCTAGGGCTGGGGCTAGGTCTAGGGCTAGGCTAGGCTTAGGGTTAGGGTTAGGGCTAGGGCTAGGGTTAGGGCTAGGGCTAGGGCTAAAGCTAGGTCCTGGGCCAGGGCTAGGTTTAGGGTTAGGGTTAGGGTTAGGGCTAGGTCTAGGGATAGGGCTAGGTCTAGGATTAGGATTAGGGTTAGGTTTAGGGTTAGGGCTAGGGCTAGGGTTAGGGTTAGGGCTTGGGTTAGCGTTAGGGTTAGGGTTAGGGTTAGGGCGATGGCGATGGCTAGGGCTAGGGCAAGGGCTAGGGCTAGGGCTAGGGCTTGGGCTAGGGTTAGGGCTAGGGCTAGGGCTAGGGTTAGGGTTAGGGTTAGGTCTAGTGCTAGGGTTAGGGTTAAGGTTAGGGCTAGGGCTAGAGCTAGGGCTAGGGCTTGGGTTAGAGTTACGGTTAGGGTTAGGGCTAGGGCTAGGGCGAGCGCTAGGGCTATGGCTAGTGTTAGGGTTAGGGTTTGGTTTAGGTCTAGGGTTAGGGTTAGGGTTAGGGCTAGGGCTAGGGCTTGGGCTAGGGTTAGGGTTAGGGTTAGGGTTAGGGCTAGGGTTAGGGTTAGGGTTAGGGTTAGGGCTAGGGTTAGGTTTAGGGCTAGGGCTAGGGCTAGGGTTAGGGTTAGGTTTAGGCCTAGGGCTAGGGTTGGGGCTAGGTCTAGGTTTAGGGTTAGTGTTAGGGTTATGGCTAGGGATAGGGCTAGGGCTAGGGCTAGGGCTTGGGTTAGGGTTAGGGCTAGGTCTAGGACTAGGGCAAGAGCTAGGGTTAGGGTTAGGGTTAGGTCTAGGGCTAGGGCTAGGGTTAGGGTTAGGGCTAGGCTTAGGTTTAGGGTTAGGGCTAGAATTGGGTAAGGGCTAGGTCTAGGTCTACGGCTAGGGTTATGGTTAGGGTTAGGGTTAGGGCTACGGCTAGGGTTAGGGTTTGGGCCAGGGCTAGGTCTAGGTTTATGGTTAGGGTTAGAGTTAGGTTTAGGGTTAGGGCTGAAGCTAGGGCTAGGGCTAGGCTTAGGGTTAGGGTTAGGGTTAGGGCTAGGGTTAGGGTTAGGGCTAGGGCTAGGGTTAGGGTTAGGGTTACGGTTAGCGTTAGTGCTAGGGCTAGGGTTAGGTTTAGGGTTAGGGCTAAGGTTAGGGTTAGGTTAGGGCTAGGGTTAGTGCTAGGGCTAGGGTTAGGTTTAGGGTTAGGGTTAGAGTTAGGGCTAGGGCTAGGGCTAGGGTTAGGGCTAAGGCTAGGGTTAGGGTTAGGGTTAGGGTTAGGGCTAGGGTTACGGCTAGGACTAGGGCTAGGGCTAGGGCTAGTGTTTTGGTTAGGGTTAGGGCTAAGGTTAGGGTTAGGGTTAGGGTTAGGGCTAGGGTTAGGGCTAAGGCTAGGGCTAGGGCAAGGTCTAGGGCTAGGGTTAGGGTTAGGGCTAGGGCTTGGGCTAAGGCTAGGGCTTGGGTTAAAATTAGTGCTAGGGCTAGGGTTAGGGTTAGGGTTAGGGTTAGGGCTAGGGCTAGGGCTAGGGCTAGGTCTATGGTTAGGGTTAGGGTTAGGGTTAGGGCTAGGGCTAGGGTTAGGGCTAGGGCTAGGGTTTGGGTTAGGGTTAGGACTAGGGCTAGGGCTAGGGCTAGGTCTAGGGTTAGGGTTAGGGTTAGGGTTAGGGCTAGGGCTAGGGTTAGGGTTTGGGCTAGGGTTAGGGTTAGGGTTAATGTTAGGGTTAGGG
>OX463240.1:1072500-1075000 GCA_949820135.1 Sylvilagus floridanus | reverse complement strand
GTTTATGGTTAGGGCTAAGGTTAGGGTTAGGTTAGGGTTAGGGTTAGGGCTAGGGCTAGGGCTAGGTCTAGGGCTAGGGCTAGGGTAGTGTTAGGGTTAGTGCTAGGGCTAGGGTTATGGTTAGGGTTACGGTTAGGGTTAGTGCTAGGGCTAGGGTTAGGTTTAGGGTTAGGGTTAGGGTTAGGGCTAGGGCTAGGGCTAGGGCTAGGTTTATTGCTAGGGCTAGGGTTAGGTTTAGGCTTAGGGTTAGAGTTAGGGCTATGGCTAGGGCTAGGGTTATGGCTAAGGTTAGGGTTAGGGTTAGGGTTACGGTTAGGGCTAGGGTTACGGCTAGGACTAGGGCTAGGGCTAGGGCTAGTGTTAGGGTTAGGGTTAGGGCTAAGGTTAGGGTTAGGGTTAGGGCTAGGGTTAGGGCTAAGTGTAGGGCTAGGGCTAGGTCTAGGGCTAGGGTTAGGGTGACGGCTAGGGCTAGGGCTAAGTCTAGAGCTAGGGTTAAAGTTAGTGCTAGGGCTAGGGTTAGGTTTAGGGTTAGGGTTAGGGTTAGGGTTAGGGCTAGGGTTAGGTTTAGGGTTAGGGTTAGGACTAGGGCTAGGTCTAGGGCTAGGGCTAGGGTTAGGTTTAGGGCTATGGTTACAGCTAGGGCTAGGGTTAGGGCTAGGGCTAGGGTTAGGTTTAGGGCTAGGGCTAGGGCTAGGGCTAGGGCTAGGTCTAGGGTTAGGGTTAGGGTTAGGGTTAGGGCTAGGGCTAGGGCTAGGGTTAGGGTTAGGGTTAGGGTTAGGGCTAGGTCTAGGGTTAGGTTTAGGGCTAGGGTTAGGTTTAGGGTTAGGGTTAGGGCTAGGGCTAGTGCTAGGTCTAGGGTTAGGGTTAGGGTTAGGGCTAGGGCTAGGGCTAGGGTTAGTGTTATGGTTAGGGCTAGGGTTAGGGTTAGGGTTAGGTCTAGGGTTAGGGTTAGGTTTAGGGTTAGGGTTAGGGCTCGGGCAAGGCTTGGGCTAGGGCTTGAGCTTGGGCTAGGGTTAGGGTTAGGGCTAGCGTTAGGGCTAGGGCTAGTGTTAGGGCTAGGGCTAGGGCTAGAGCTACGGTTAGGGTTAGGTTTAGGGTTAGGGCTAGGGCTACGGCTGGGGCTAGGGCTAGGGCTAGACTAGGGTTAGGTTTAGGGTTAGGGCTAAGGTTAGGGTTAGGTTAGGGTGAGGGCTAGGGCTAGGGCTAGGGCTAGCGTTAGGGTTAGTGCTAGGGCTAGGGTTAGGGTGAGGGTTACGGTTAGGGTTAGTGCTAGGGCTAGGGTTAGGTTTAGGATTAGGGTTAGGGTTAGGGCTAGGGCTAGGGCTAGGGTTAGTGCTAGGGCTAGAGTTAGGGTTAGGGCTAGGGCTAGCGCTAGGGCTAGGCCTAGGGCTAGGTTTATGGTAAGGGTTATGGCTACGGCTAGGGCTAGGTCTTGGGCTAGGGCTAGGGCTAGGGTTAAGGTTAGGGCTAGGGCTAGGGCTAGGTCTATGGCTAGGTCTAGGGTTAGGGTTAGGTTTAGGTTTAGGGTTAGGTCTAGGGCTAGGGTTAGGGTTAGGGTTAGGGTTAGGGCTAGGGCAAGGCTTGGGCTAGGGCTTGGGCTAGGGCTAGGGTTAGTGTTAGGGTTAGGGCTAGGGTTAGGGCTAGGACTAGGGTTAGGGCTAGGGCTAGGGCTAGAGTTACGGTTAGGGTTAGGTTTAGGGTTAGGGCTAGGGCTAGGGCTGGGGCTAGGGCTAGGGATGGGGCTAGGGCTAGGGCTAGGTCTAGAGTTAGGTTTATGGTTAGGGCTAAGGTTGGGGTTAGGTTAGGGTTAGGGTTAGGGCTAGGGCTAGGGCTAGGGCTAGGGTAGTGTTAGGGTTAGTGCTAGGTCTAGGGTTATGGTTAGGGTTACGGTTAGGGTTAGTGCTAGGGCTAGGGTTAGGTTTAGGGTTAGGGTTAGGGTTAGGGCTAGGGCTAGGCCTAGGGTTAGTGCTAGGGCTAGGGTTAGGTTTAGGCTTAGGGTTAGAGTTAGGGCTAGGGCTAGGGCTAGGGTTAGGGCTAAGGTTAGGGTTAGGGTTAGGGTTAGGGTTAGGGCTAGGGTTACGGCTAGGACTAGGGCTAGGTCTAGGGCTAGTGTTAGGGTTAGGGTTAGGGCTAAGGTTAGGGTTAGGGTTAGGGTTAGGTTTAGGGCTAGGTTTAGGGCTAAGTGTAGGGCTAGGGCTAGGTCTAGGGCTAGGGTTAGGGTGAGGGCTAGGGCTAGGGCTAAGTCTAGGGCTAGGGTTAAAGTTAGTGCTAGGGCTAGGGTTAGGGTTAGGGTTAGGGTTAGGGTTAGGGCTAGGGTTAGGTTTAGGGTTTGGGTTAGGGCTAGGGCTAGGTCTAGGGCTAGGGCTAGGGTTAGGTTTAGGGCTAGGGTTACAGCTAGGGCTAGGGTTAGGGCTAGGGCTAGGGTTAGGTTTAGGGCTAGGGCTAGGGCTAGGGCTAGGGCTAGGTCTAGGGTTAGGGTTAGGGTTAGGGTTAGGGCTAG
>OX463240.1:1062500-1065000 GCA_949820135.1 Sylvilagus floridanus | reverse complement strand
GGCTAGGGCTAGGGCTAGGGTTAGGGTTAGGGTTAGGGCTAAGGTTAGGGTTAGGCTTAGGGTTAGGGTTAGGGCTCGGGCAAGGCTTGGGCTAGGGCTTGAGCTTGGGCTAGGTTTAGGATTAGGGCTAGGGTTAGGGCTAGGGCTAGTGTTAGGGCTAGGGCTAGTGCTAGAACTACGGTTAGGGTTAGGTTTAGGGTTAGGGCTAGGTCTACGGCTGGGGCTAGGGCTAGGGCTAGACTAGGGTTAGGTTTAGGGTTAGGGCTAAGGTTAGGGTTAGGTTAGGGTGAGGGCTAGGGCTAGGGCTAGGGCTAGCGTTAGGGTTAGTGCTAGGGCTAGGGTTAGGGTTAGGGTTACGGTTAGGGTTAGTGCTAGGGCTAGGGTTAGGTTTAGGATTAGGGTTAGGGTTAGGGCTACGGCTAGGGCTAGGGTTAGTGCTAGGGCTAGAGTTAGGGTTAGGGCTAGGGCTAGCGCTAGGGCTAGGCCTAGGGCTAGGTTTAGGGTAAGGGTTATGGCTACGGCTAGGGCTAGGTCTTGGGCTAGGGCTAGGGCTAGGGTTAAGGTTAGGGCTAGGGCTAGGGCTAGGTCTATGGCTAGGTCTAGGGTTAGGGTTAGGTTTAGGTTTAGGGTTAGGTCTAGGGCTAGGGTTAGGGTGAGGGTTAGGGTTAGGTCTAGGGCAAGGCTTGTGCTAGGGCTTGGGCTAGGGCTAGGGTTAGTGTTAGGGTTAGGGCTAGGGTTAGGGCTAGGGCTAGGGTTAGGGCTAGGGCTAGGGCTAGAGTTACGGTTAGGGTTAGGTTTATGGTTAGGGCTAGGGCTAGGGCTGGGGCTATGGCTAGGGCTGGGGCTAGGACTAGGGCTAGGTCTAGGGTTAGGTTTATGGTTAGGGCTAATGTTAGGGTTAGGTTAGGGTTAGGGTTAGGGCTAGGGCTAGGGCTTGGGCTAGGGCTAGGGTAGTGTTAGGGTTAGTGCTAGGGCTAGGGTTATGTTTAGGGTTACGGTTATGATTAGTGCTAGGGCTAGGGTTAGGTTTAGGGTTAGGGTTAGGGTTAGGGCTAGGGCTAGGGCTAGGGTTAGTGCTAGGGCTAGGGTTAGGTTTAGGCTTAGGGTTAGAGTTAGGGCTAGGGCTAGGGCTAGGGTTAGGGCTAAGGTTAGGGTTAGGGTTAGGGTTAGGGTTATGACTAGGGTTACGGCTAGGACTAGGGCTAGGGCTAGGGCTAGTGTTAGGGTTATGGTTAGGGCTAAGGTTAGGGTTAGGGTTAGGGTTAGGGCTAGGGTTAGGGCTAAGTGTAGGGCTAGGGCTAGGGTTAGGGTTAGGGTGAGGGCTAGGGCTAGGGCTAAGTCTAGAGCTAGGGTTAAATTTAGTGCTAGGGCTAGGGTTAGGTTTAGGGTTAGGGTTAGGGTTAGGGTTAGGGTTAGGGCTAGGGTTAGGTTTAGGGTTAGGGTTAGGGCTAGGGCTAGGTCTAGGGCTAGGGCTAGGGTTAGGTTTAGGGCTATGGTTACAGCTAGGGCTAGGGTTAGGGCTAGGGCTAGGGTTAGGTTTAGGGCTAGGGCTAGGGCTAGGGCTAGGGCTAGGTCTAGGGTTAGGGTTAGGGTTAGGGCTAGGGCTAGGGTTAGGTTTAGGGCTAGGGTTAGGGTTAGGGTTATGGTTAGGGCTAGGGCTAGGGCTAGGGTTAGGGCTAGGTTTAGGGTTAGGGCTAGGTCTAGGGTTAGGGTTAGGGCTAGGGTTAGGGTTAGGGTTAGGTTTAGGGCTAGGGCTAGGGCTAGGGCTAGGGTTAGGGTTAGGGTTACGGCTAGGGCTAGGGCTAGGGTTAGTGTTAGGGTTAGGGCTAGGGTTAGGGTTAGGGTTAGGTCTAGGGTTAGGGTTAGGTTTAGGGTTAGGGTTAGGGCTCGGGCAAGGCTTGGGCTAGGGCTTGAGCTTGGGCTAGGGTTAGGGTTAGGGCTAGGGTTAGGGCTAGGGCTAGTGTTAGGGCTAGGGCTAGGGCTAGAGCTACGGTTAGGGTTAGGTTTAGGGTTAGGGCTAGGGCTACGGCTGGGGCTAGGGCTAGGGCTAGACTAGGGTTAGGTTTAGGGTTAGGGCTAAGGTTAGGGTTAGGTTAGGGTGAGGGCTAGGGCTAGGGCTAGGGCTAGCGTTAGGGTTAGTGCTAGGGCTAGGGTTAGGGTTAGGGTTACGGTTAGGGTTAGTGCTAGGGCTAGGGTTAGGTTTATGATTAGGGTTAGGGTTAGGGCTAGGGCTAGGGCTAGGGTTAGTGCTAGGTCTAGAGTTAGGGTTAGGGCTAGGGCTAGCGCTAGGGCTAGGCCTAGGGCTAGTTTTATGGTAAGGGTTATTTCTACGGCTAGGGCTAGGTCTAAGTCTAGGGCTAGGGCTAGGGTTAAGGTTAGGGCTAGGGCTAGGGCTAGGTCTATGGCTAGGTCTAGGGTTAGGGTTAGGTTTAGGTTTAGGGTTAGGTCTAGGGCTAGGGTTAGGGTTAGGGTTAGGGTTAGGGCTAGGGCAAGGCTTGGG
>OX463240.1:1025000-1052500 GCA_949820135.1 Sylvilagus floridanus | reverse complement strand
AGGGTTAGGTTTAGGGTTAGGGCTAAGGTTAGGGTTAGGTTAGGGTTAGGGCTAGGGCTAGGGCTAGGGCTAGGGCTAGGGCTAGTGTTAGGGTTAGTGCTAGGGCTAGAGTTAGGGTTAGGGTTACGGTTAGGGTTAGTGCTAGGGCTAGGGTTAGGTTTTGGGTTAGTGTTAGGGTTAGGGCTAGGGCTAGGGCTAGGGTTAGTGCTAGGGCTAGGGTTAGGTTTAGGGTTAAGGTTAGAGTTAGGGCTAGGGCTAGGGCTAGGGTTAGGCTAAGGTTAGGGTTAGGGTTAGGGTTAGGGCTAGGGTTACGGCTAGGACTAGGGCTAGGGCTAGGGCTAGTGTTAGGGTTAGGGTTAGGGCTAAGGTTAGGGTTAGGGTTAGGGTTAGGGCTAGGGTTAGGGCTAAGGGTAGGGCTAGGGCTAGGTCTAGGGCTAGGGTTAGGGTGAGCGCTAGGGCTAGGGCTAAGGCTAGGGCTGGGTTAACGTTAGTGCTAGGGCTAGGGTTAGGGTTAGGGTTAGGGTTAGGGTTAGGGCTAGGGTTAGGTTAGTGTTAGGGTTAGGGCTAGGGCTAGGGCTAGGGCTAGGGCTAGGTTTAGGTTTAGGGCTAGGGTTACAGCTAGGGCTAGGGTTAGGGCTAGGGCTATGTTTAGGGTTAGTGTTAGGGCTAGGGCTAAGGCTAGGGCTAGGGCTAGGTCTAGGGTAGGGTTAGGTTTAGGGTTAGGGCTAGGGCTAGGGTTAGGTTTAGGGCTAGGGTTAGGGTTAGGGTTAGGGTTAGGGCTAGGGCTAGGGTTAGGGTTAGGGCTAGGGTTAGGGTTAGGGTTAGGGTTAGGGCTAGGGCTAGGGCTAGGGCTGGGGCTAGGGTTAGGGTTAGGGTTAGGGCTAGGGCTAGGGCTAGGTTTAGTGTTAGGGTTAGGGCTAGGTTTAGGGTTAGGGTTAGGTCTAGGGTTAGGGTTAGGTTTAGGGTTAGGGCAAGGGCTAGGGCTAGGGTTAGGGCTAGGGCTAGGGTTAGGGTTAGCGTTAGGGCTAAGGTTAGGGTTAGGGTTAGGGTTACAGTTAGGGCTAGGGCTAGGGCTAGGTCTAGGGCTAGGGCCAGGGTTAGGGTTAGGGCTAGGGTTAGGGTTAGGGCTAGGGTTATGGTTAGGTTTAGGGTTAGGGTTAGGTATAGGGCTAGGCTAGGGCTAGGGCTAGGGCTAGGTTTTGGGTTAGGGTTAGGGCTAGGGCTAGGGATAGGTTTAGGGTTAGGGCTAGGGTTAGGGTTAGGGTTAGGTCTAGGGTTAGGGTTAAGGTTAGGGTTAGGGTTAGGGCAAGGGCTAGGGCTAGGGCTAGGGCTAGGGCTATGGTTAGGGTTAGGGTTAGGGCTAAGGTTAGGGTTAGGGTTAGGGTTAGGGTTAGGGCTAGGGCAAGGCTTGGGGTGGGCTTGAGCTTTGGCTAGGGTTAGGGTTAGGGTTAGGGCTAGGGTTAGGGCTAGGGCTAGGGTTAGGGCTAGGGCTATGGCTAGAGCTACGGTTAGGGTTAGGGTTAGTTTTAGGGCTAGGGCTAGGGCTGGGGCTAGGGCTAGGGCTAGGTCTAGGGTTAGGTTTAGGGTTAGGGCTAAGGTTAGGGTTAGGTTAGGGTTAGGGTTAGGGCTAGGGCTAGGGCTAGGTCTAGGGCTAGTGTTAGGGTCAGTGCTAGGGCTAGGGTTAGGGTTAGGGTTACCTTTAGGGTTAGTGCTAGGGCTAGGGCTAGGGTTAGTGCTAGGGCTAGAGTTAGGTTAGGGCTAGGGCAAGGCTTGGGCTAGGGCTTGGGCTAGGGCTAGGGTTAGTGTTAGAGTTAGGGCTAGGGTTAGGGCTAGGTCTAGGGTTACGGCTTGGACTAGGGCTAGGGCTAGGGCTAGTGTTAGGGTTAGGGTTAGGGCTAAGTTTAGGGTTAGGGTTAGTGTTAGGGCTAGGGTTAGGGCTAAGGGTAGGGCTAGGGCTAGGTCTAGGGCTAGGGTTAGGGTGAGGGCTAGTGTTAGGGCTAAGGCTAGGGCTAGGGTTAAAGTTAGTGCTAGGGCTAGGGTTAGGGTTAGGGCTAGGGCTAGGGCTAGGGCTAGGTCTACGGTTAGGGTTAGTGTTAGGGTTACAGCTAGGGCTAGGGTTAGCGCTAGGGCTAGGGTTAGGGTTAGGGTTAGGGCTAGGGCTAGGGCTAGGGCTAGGTCTAGGGTTAGGGTTAGGTTTAGGGTTAGGGCTAGGGCTAGGGCTAGTGCTAGGGCTAGGGCTAGGGTTAGGGTTAGGGTTAGGGCTAGGGCTAGGGCTAGGCTTAGTGTTAGGGTTAGGGCTAGGGTTAGGGTTGGGTTAGGGTTAGGTCTAGGTTTAGGGTTAGGTTTATGGTTAGGGTTAGGGTAAGGCCTAGGGCTAGGGCTAGGGCTAGGGCTAGGGTTAGGGTTAGTGTTAGGGCTAAGGTTAGGGTTAGGGTTAGGGTTAGGGTTAGGGCTAGGGCAAGGCTTGGGCTAGGGCTTGAGCTTGGGCTAGGGTTAGGGTTAGGGTTAGGACTAGGGTAAGGGCTAGGGCTAGGGTTAGGGCTAGGGCTAGGGCTAGAGCTACGGTTAGGGTTAGGTTTAGGGTTAGGGCTAGGGCTAGGGCTGGGGCTAGGGCTAGGGCTAGACTAGGGTTAGGTTTAGGGTTAGGGCTAAGGTTAGGGTTAGGTTAGGGTTAGGGCTAGGTTTAGGGCTAGGGCTAGGGCTAGGGCTAGGGCTAGGGCTAGTGTTAGGGTTAGTGCTAGGGCTAGGGTTAGGGTTAGGGTTACGGTTAGGGTTAGTGCTAGGGCTAGGGTTAGGTTTAGGATTAGGGTTAGGATTAGGGCTAGGGCTAGGGCTAGGGCTAGGGTTAGTGCTAGGGCTAGAGTTAGGGTTAGGGCTAGGGCTAGCGCTAGGGCTAGGGCTAGGCCTAGTGCTAGGTTTAGGGTAAGGGTTATGGCTAGGGCTAGGGCTAGGTCTTGGGCTAGGGCTAGGGCTAGGGTTAAGGTTAGGGCTAGGGCTAGGGCTAGGTCTATGGCTAGGTCTAGGGTTAGGGTTAGGTTTAGGTTTAGGGTTAGGTCTAAGGCTAGGTTTAGGGTTAGGGTTAGGGCTAGGGCAAGGCTTGGGCTAGGGCTTGGGCTAGGGCTAGGGTTAGTGTTAGGGTTAGGGCCAGGGTTAGGGTTAGGGCTAGGGTTAGGGTTAGGTAGGGTTATGGTTAGGTTTAGGGTTAGGGTTAGGTATAGGGCTAGGCTAGGGCTAGGGCTAGGGCTAGGTTTTGGGTTAGGGTTAGGGCTAGGGCTAGGGATAGGTTTAGGGTTAGGGCTAGGGTTAGGGTTAGGGTTAGGTCTAGGGTTAGGGTTAAGGTTAGGGTTAGGTTTAGGGCAAGGGCTAGGGCTAGGGCTAGGGCTAGGGCTATGGTTAGGGTTAGGGTTAGGGCTAAGGTTAGGGTTAGGGTTAGGTTTAGGTTTAGGGCTAGGGCAAGAATTGGGTGGGCTTGAGCTTTGGCTAGGGTTAGGGTTAGGGTTAGGGCTAGGGTTAGGGCTAGGGCTAGGGTTAGGGCTAGGGCTATGGCTAGAGCTACGGTTAGGGTTAGGGTTAGTTTTAGGGCTAGGGCTAGGGCTGAGGCTAGGGCTAGGGCTAGGTCTAGGGTTAGGTTTAGGGTTAGGGCTAAGGTTAGGGTTAGGTTAGGGTTAGGGTTAGGGCTAGGGCTAGGGCTAGGGCTAGTGTTAGGGTTAGTGCTAGGGCTAGGGTTAGGGTTAGGGTTAGGGTTACCTTTAGGGTTAGTGCTAGGGCTAGGGCTAGGGTTAGTGCTAGGGCTAGAGTTAGGGTTAGGGCTAGGGCAAGGCTTGGGCTAGGGCTTGGGCTAGGGCTAGGGTTAGTGTTAGTGTTAGGGCTAGGGTTAGGGCTATGTCTAGGGTTACGGCTAGGACTAGGGCTAGGGCTAGGGCTAGTGTTAAGGTTAGGGTCAGGGCTAAGGTTAGGGTTAGGGTTAGGGTTAGGGCTAGGGTTAGGGCTAAGGGTAGGGCTAGGGCTAGGTCTAGGGCTAGGGTTAGGGTGAGGGCTAGGGCTAGGGCTAAGGCTAGGGCTTGGGTTAAAGTTAGTGCTAGGGCTAGGGTTAGGGTTAGGGCTAGGGCTAGGGCTAGGGCTAGGGCTAGGTCTACGGTTAGGGTTAGGTTTAGGGTTAGGCCTAGGGCTAGGGTTAGGCTTAGGGCTAGGGTTAGGGTTAGGGTTAGGGTTAGGGCTAGGGCTAGGGCTAGGTCTAGGGCTAGGGTTAGGGTTAGGTTTAGGGCTAGGGCAAGGCTTGGGCTAGGGCTTGGGCTAGGGCTAGGGTTAGTGTTAGGGTTAGGGCCAGGGTTAGGGTTAGGGCTAGGGTTAGGGTTAGGTAGGGTTATGGTTAGGTTTAGGGTTAGGGTTAGGTATAGGGCTAGGCTAGGGCTAGGGCTAGGGCTAGGTTTTGGGTTAGGGTTAGGGCTAGGGCTAGGGATAGGTTTAGGGTTAGGGCTAGGGTTAGGGTTAGGGTTAGGTCTAGGGTTAGGGTTAAGGTTAGGGTTAGGTTTAGGGCAAGGGCTAGGGCTAGGGCTAGGGCTAGGGCTATGGTTAGGGTTAGGGTTAGGGCTAAGGTTAGGGTTAGGGTTAGGTTTAGGTTTAGGGCTAGGGCAAGAATTGGGTGGGCTTGAGCTTTGGCTAGGGTTAGGGTTAGGGTTAGGGCTAGGGTTAGGGCTAGGGCTAGGGTTAGGGCTAGGGCTATGGCTAGAGCTACGGTTAGGGTTAGGGTTAGTTTTAGGGCTAGGGCTAGGGCTGAGGCTAGGGCTAGGGCTAGGTCTAGGGTTAGGTTTAGGGTTAGGGCTAAGGTTAGGGTTAGGTTAGGGTTAGGGTTAGGGCTAGGGCTAGGGCTAGGGCTAGTGTTAGGGTTAGTGCTAGGGCTAGGGTTAGGGTTAGGGTTAGGGTTACCTTTAGGGTTAGTGCTAGGGCTAGGGCTAGGGTTAGTGCTAGGGCTAGAGTTAGGGTTAGGGCTAGGGCAAGGCTTGGGCTAGGGCTTGGGCTAGGGCTAGGGTTAGTGTTAGTGTTAGGGCTAGGGTTAGGGCTATGTCTAGGGTTACGGCTAGGACTAGGGCTAGGGCTAGGGCTAGTGTTAAGGTTAGGGTCAGGGCTAAGGTTAGGGTTAGGGTTAGGGTTAGGGCTAGGGTTAGGGCTAAGGGTAGGGCTAGGGCTAGGTCTAGGGCTAGGGTTAGGGTGAGGGCTAGGGCTAGGGCTAAGGCTAGGGCTTGGGTTAAAGTTAGTGCTAGGGCTAGGGTTAGGGTTAGGGCTAGGGCTAGGGCTAGGGCTAGGGCTAGGTCTACGGTTAGGGTTAGGTTTAGGGTTAGGCCTAGGGCTAGGGTTAGGCTTAGGGCTAGGGTTAGGGTTAGGGTTAGGGTTAGGGCTAGGGCTAGGGCTAGGTCTAGGGCTAGGGTTAGGGTTAGGTTTAGGGCTAGGGCTAGGGCTAGGGTTAGTGTTAGGTTTAGGGCTAGGGTTAGGGTTAGGGTTAGGTGTAGGTTTAGGGTTAGGTTTCTGGTTAGTGTTAGGGTAAGGGCCAGGGCTAGGGCTAGGGCTAGGGCTAGGGTTAGGGTTAGGGTTAGGGCTAAGGTTAGGGTTAGGGTTAGGGTTAGGGTTAGGGTTAGGGCTAGGGCAAGGCTTGGGCTAGGGCTTGAGCTTGGGCTAGGGTTAGGGTTAGGGTTAGGGCTAGGGTAAGGGCTAGGGCTAGGGTTAGGGCTAGGGCTAGGGCTAGAGCTACGGTTAGGGTTAGGTTTAGGGTTAGGGCTAGGGCTAGGGCTGGGGCTAGGGCTAGGTCTAGACTAGGGTTAGGTTTAGGTTTAGGGCTAAGGTTAGGGTTAGGTTAGGGTTAGGGCTAGGGCTAGGGCAAGGGCTAGGGCTAGGGCTAGTGTTAGGGTTAGTGCTAGGGCTAGGGTTAGGGTTAGGGTTACGGTTAGGGTTAGTGCTAGGGCTAGGGTTAGGTTTAGGATTAGGGTTAGGGTTAGGGTTAGGGCTAGGGCTAGGCCTAGGGCTAGGTTTAGGGTAAGGGTTATGGCTAGGGCTAGGGCTAGGTCTTGGGCTAGGGCTAGGGCTAGGGTTAAGGTTAGGGCTAGGGCTAGGGCTAGGTCTATGGCTAGGTCTGGGGTTAGGGTTAGGTTTAGGTTTAGGGTTAGGTCTAGGGCTATGGTTAGGGTTAGGGTTAGGGTTAGGGCTAGGGCAAGGCTTGGGCTAGGGCTTGGGCTAGGGCTAGGGTTAGTGTTAGGGTTAGGGCTAGGGTTAGGGCTAGGGCTAGGGTTAGGGCTAGGGCTAGGGCTAGGGCTAGGGCTAGGGCTAGGGTTAGGGTTTGTGTTAGGGGTAGGGCTAGGGCTGGGGCTATGGTTAGGGTTAGGGTTAGGGCTAAGGTTAGGGTTAGGGTTAGGGTTAGGGCTAGGGCAAGGCTTGGGGTGGGCTTGAGCTTTGGCTAGGGTTAGGGTTAGGATTAGGGCTAGGGTTAGGGCTAGGGCTAGGGTTAGGGCTAGGATTATGGCTACAGCTACGGTTAGGGTTAGGGTTAGGGTTAGTTTTAGGGCTAGGGCTAGGGTTGGGGCTAGGGCTAGGGCTAGGTCTAGGGTTAGGTTTAGGGTTAGGGCTAAGGTTAGTTTTAGGTTAGGGTTAGGGTTAGGGCTAGGGCTAGGGCTAGGGCTAGGGCTAGTGTTAGGGTTAGTGCTAGGGCTAGGGTTAGGGTTAGGGTTACCTTTAGGGTTAGTGCTAGGGCTAGGGCTAGGGTTAGTGCTAGGGCTAGAGTTAGGGTTAGGGCTAGGGCAAGGCTTGGGCTAGGGCTTGGGCTAGGGCTAGGGTTAGTGTTAGTGTTAGGGCTAAGGTTAGGGCTAGGTCTAGGGTTATGGCTAGGACTAGGGCTAGGGCTAGGGCTAGTGTTAGGGTTAGGGTTAGGGTTAGGGTTAGGGCTAGGGTTAGGGCTAAGGGTAGGGCTAGGGCTAGGTCTAGGGCTAGGGTTAGGGTGTGGGCTAGGGCTAGGGCTAAGGCTAGGGCTAGGGTTAAAGTTAGTGCTAGGGCTAGGGTTAGGGTTAGGGTTAGGGCTAGGGCTAGGTCTAGGGTTAGGGTTAGGTTTAGGGTTAGGGCTAGGGCTAGGGTTAGGCTTAGGGCTAGGGTTAGGGTTAGGGTTAGGGTTCGGGTTAGGGCTAGGGCTAGTGCTAGGGCTAGGGCTAGGGTTAGGGTTAGGGTTAGGGCTAGGGCTAGGGCTAGCGCTAGGGTTAGTGTTAGGGTTAGGGCTAGGGTTAGGGTTAGGGTTAGGTCTAGGGTTAGGGTTAGGTTTATGGTTAGGGTTAGGGTAAGGGCTAGGGCTAGGGCTAGGGCTAGGGCTAGGGTTAGGGTTAGGGTTAGGGCTAAGGTTAGGGTTAGGGTTAGGGTTAGGTTTAGGGCTAGGGCAAGGCTTGGGCTAGGGCTTGAGCTTGGGCTAGGGTTAGGGTTAGGGTTAGGGCTAGGGTAAGGGCTAGGGCTAGGGTGAGGGCTAGGGCTAGGGCTAGAGCTACGGTTAGGGTTAGGTTTAGGGTTAGGGCTAGGGCTAGGGCTGGGGCTAGGGCTAGGGCTAGACTAGGGTTAGGTTTATGGTTAGGGCTAAGGTTAGGGTTAGGTTAGGGTTAGGGCTAGGGCTAGGGCTAGGGCTAGGGCTAGGGCTAGTGTTAGGGTTAGTGCTAGGGCTAGGGTTAGGGTTAGGGTTACGGTTAGGGTTAGTGCTAGGGCTAGGGTTAGGTTTAGGATTAGGGTTAGGGTTAGGGCTAGGGCTAGGGCTAGGGCTAGGGTAGGTGCTAGGGCTAGAGTTAGGGTTAGGGCTAGGGCTAGAGCTAGGGCTAGGCCTAGGGCTAGGTTTAGTGTAAGGGTTATGGCTAGGGCTAGGGCTAGGTCTTGGGCTAGGGCTAGGGCTAGGGTTAAGGTTAGGGCTAGGGCTAGGGCTAGGTCTATGGCTAGGTCTAGGGTTAGGGTTAGGTTTAGCTTTAGGGTTAGGTCTAAGGCTAGGGTTAGGGTTAGGGTTAGGGCTAGGGCAAGGCTTGGGCTAGGGCTTGGGCTAGGGCTATGGTTAGTGTTAGGGTTAGGGCTAGGGTTAGGGCTAGGGCTAGGGCTAGAGTTACGGTTAGGGTCAGGTATAGGGTTAGGGCTAGGGCTAGGGCTGGGGCTAGGGCTAGGGCTGGGGCTAGGGCTAGGGCTAGGTCTAGGGTTAGGTTTAGGGTTAGGGCTAAGGTTAGGGTTAGGTTAGGGTTAGGGCTAGGGCTAGGGCTAGGGCTAGGGCTAGGGCTAGTGTTAGGGTTAGTGTTAGGGTTAGGGCTAGGGCTAGGGTTAGGGTTAGGGCTAGGGTTAGGGTTAGGGTTAGGGCTAGGGCTAGGGCTAGGGCTAGGGCTAGGGTTAGGGTTAGGGTTAGGGCTAGGGCTAGGGCTAGGTTTAGTGTTAGGGTTAGGGCTAGGGTTAGGGTTAGGGTTAGGTCTAGGTTTAGGGTTAGGTTTAGGGTTAGGGCAAGGGCTAGGGCTAGGGTTAGGGCTAGGGCTAGGGTTAGAGTTAGGGTTAGGGCTAAGGTTAGGGTTAGGGTTAGAGTTACGGTTAGGGCTAGGGCTAGGGCTAGGTCTAGGGCTAGGGCCAGGGTTAGGGTTAGGGCTAGGGTTAGGGTTAGGTCTAGGGTTATGGTTAGGTTTAGGGTTAGGGTTAGGTATAGGGCTAGGCTAGGGCTAGGGCTAGGGCTAGGGCTAGGTTTTGGGTTAGGGTTAGGGCTAGGGCTAGGGATAGGTTTAGGGTTAGGGCTAGGGTTAGGGTTAGGGTTAGGTCTAGGGTTAGGTTTAAGGTTAGGGTTAGGTTTACGGCAAGGGCTAGGGCTAGGGCTAGGGCTAGGGCTATGGTTAGGGTTAGGGTTAGGGCTAAGGTTAGGGTTAGGGTTAGGGTTAGGGTTAGGGCTAGGGCAAGAATTGGGTGGGCTTGAGCTTTGGCTAGGGTTAGGGTTAGGGTTAGGGCTAGGGTTAGGGCTAGGGCTAGGGTTAGGGCTAGGGCTATGGCTAGAGCTACGGTTAGGGTTAGGGTTAGTTTTAAGGCTAGGGCTAGGGCTGAGGCTAGGGCTAGGGCTAGTTCTAGGGTTAGGTTTAGGGTTAGGGCTAAGGTTAGGGTTAGGTTAGGGTTAGGGTTAGGGCTAGGGCTAGGGCTAGGGCTAGTGTTAGGGTTAGTGCTAGGGCTAGGGTTAGGGTTAGGGTTAGGGTTAGGGTTACATTTAGGGTTAGTGCTAGGGCTAGGGCTAGGGTTAGTGCTAGGGCTAGAGTTAGGGTTAGGGCTAGGGCAAGGCTTGGGCTAGGGCTTGGGCTAGGGCTAGGGTTAGTGTTAGTGTTAGGGCTAGGGTTAGGGCTATGTCTAGGGTTACGGCTAGGACTAGGGCTAGGGCTAGGGCTAGTGTTAAGGTTAGGGTCAGGGCTAAGGTTAGGGTTAGGGTTAGGGTTAGGGCTAGGGTTAGGGCTAAGGGTAGGGCTAGGGCTAGGTCTAGGGCTAGGGTTAGGGTGAGGGCTAGGGCTAGGGCTAAGGCTAGGGCTTGGGTTAAAGTTAGTGCTAGGGCTAGGGTTAGGGTTAGGGCTAGGGCTAGGGCTAGGGCTAGGGCTAGGTCTACGGTTAGGGTTAGGTTTAGGGTTAGGCCTAGGGCTAGGGTTAGGCTTAGGGCTAGGGTTAGGGTTAGGGTTAGGGTTAGGGCTAGGGCTAGGGCTAGGTCTAGGGCTAGGGTTAGGGTTAGGTTTAGGGCTAGGGCTAGGGCTAGGGTTAGTGTTAGGTTTAGGGCTAGGGTTAGGGTTAGGGTTAGGTCTAGGGTTAGGGTTAGGTTTCTGGTTAGTGTTAGGGTAAGGGCCAGGGCTAGGGCTAGGGCTAGGGCTAGGGTTAGGGTTAGGGTTAGGGCTAAGGTTAGGGTTAGGGTTAGGGTTAGGGTTAGGGCTAGGGCAAGGCCTGGGCTAGGGCTTGAGCTTGGGCTAGGGTTAGGGTTAGGGTTAGGGCTAGGGTAAGGGCTAGGGCTAGGGTTAGGGCTAGGGCTAGGGCTAGAGCTACGGTTAGGGTTAGGTTTAGGGTTAGGGCTAGGGCTAGGGCTGGGGCTAGGGCTAGGTCTAGACTAGGGTTAGGTTTAGGGTTAGGGCTAAGGTTAGGGTTAGGTTAGGGTTAGGGCTAGGGCTAGGGCAAGGGCTAGGGCTAGGGCTAGTGTTAGGGTTAGTGCTAGGGCTAGGGTTAGGGTTAGGGTTACGGTTAGGGTTAGTGCTAGGGCTAGGGTTAGGTTTAGGATTAGGGTTAGGGTTAGGGCTAGGGCTAGGGCTAGGGCTAGGCCTAGGGCTAGGTTTAGGGTAAGGGTTAGGGCTAGGGCTAGGGCTAGGTCTTGGGCTAGGGCTAGGGCTAGGGTTAAGGTTAGGGCTAGGGTTAGGGCTAGGGCTAGGGCTAGGGCTAGGGCTAGGGCTAGGGTTAGGGTTTGTGTTAGGGGTAGGGCTAGGGCTGGGGCTATGGTTAGGGTTAGGGTTAGGGCTAAGGTTAGGGTTAGGGTTAGGGTTAGGGCTAGGGCAAGGCTTGGGGTGGGCTTGAGCTTTGGCTAGGGTTAGGGTTAGGATTAGGGCTAGGGTTAGGGCTAGGGCTAGGGTTAGGGCTAGGATTATGGCTACAGCTACGGTTAGGGTTAGGGTTAGGGTTAGTTTTAGGGCTAGGGCTAGGGTTGGGGCTAGGGCTAGGGCTAGGTCTAGGGTTAGGTTTAGGGTTAGGGCTAAGGTTAGTTTTAGGTTAGGGTTAGGGTTAGGGCTAGGGCTAGGGCTAGGGCTAGGGCTAGTGTTAGGGTTAGTGCTAGGGCTAGGGTTAGGGTTAGGGTTACCTTTAGGGTTAGTGCTAGGGCTAGGGCTAGGTTTAGTGCTAGGGCTAGAGTTAGGGTTAGGGCTAGGGCAAGGCTTGGGCTAGGGCTTGGGCTAGGGCTAGGGTTAGTGTTAGTGTTAGGGCTAAGGTTAGGGCTAGGTCTAGGGTTATGGCTAGGACTAGGGCTAGGGCTAGGGCTAGTGTTAGGGTTAGGGTTAGGGTTAGGGTTAGGGCTAGGGTTAGGGCTAAGGGTAGGGCTAGGGCTAGGTCTAGGGCTAGGGTTAGGGTGTGGGCTAGGGCTAGGGCTAAGGCTAGGGCTAGGGTTAAAGTTAGTGCTAGGGCTAGGGTTAGGGTTAGGGTTAGGGCTAGGGCTAGGTCTAGGGTTAGGGTTAGGTTTAGGGTTAGGGCTAGGGCTAGGGTTAGGCTTAGGGCTAGGGTTAGGGTTAGGGTTAGGGTTCGGGTTAGGGCTAGGGCTAGTGCTAGGGCTAGGGCTAGGGTTAGGGTTAGGGTTAGGGCTAGGGCTAGGGCTAGCGCTAGGGTTAGTGTTAGGGTTAGGGCTAGGGTTAGGGTTAGGGTTAGGTCTAGGGTTAGGGTTAGGTTTATGGTTAGGGTTAGGGTAAGGGCTAGGGCTAGGGCTAGGGCTAGGGCTAGGGTTAGGGTTAGGGTTAGGGCTAAGGTTAGGGTTAGGGTTAGGGTTAGGTTTAGGGCTAGGGCAAGGCTTGGGCTAGGGCTTGAGCTTGGGCTAGGGTTAGGGTTAGGGTTAGGGCTAGGGTAAGGGCTAGGGCTAGGGTTAGGGCTAGGGCTAGGGCTAGAGCTACGGTTAGGGTTAGGTTTAGGGTTAGGGCTAGGGCTAGGGCTGGGGCTAGGGCTAGGGCTAGACTAGGGTTAGGTTTATGGTTAGGGCTAAGGTTAGGGTTAGGTTAGGGTTAGGGCTAGGGCTAGGGCTAGGGCTAGGGCTAGGGCTAGTGTTAGGGTTAGTGCTAGGGCTAGGGTTAGGGTTAGGGTTACGGTTAGGGTTAGTGCTAGGGCTAGGGTTAGGTTTAGGATTAGGGTTAGGGTTAGGGCTAGGGCTAGGGCTAGGGCTAGGGTAGGTGCTAGGGCTAGAGTTAGGGTTAGGGCTAGGGCTAGAGCTAGGGCTAGGCCTAGGGCTAGGTTTAGTGTAAGGGTTATGGCTAGGGCTAGGGCTAGGTCTTGGGCTAGGGCTAGGGCTAGGGTTAAGG
Source organism: Sylvilagus floridanus (assembly GCA_949820135.1). Classification (NCBI taxonomy): domain Eukaryota; kingdom Metazoa; phylum Chordata; class Mammalia; order Lagomorpha; family Leporidae; genus Sylvilagus; species Sylvilagus floridanus. Next base: position 1,040,462 of record OX463240.1, on the reverse strand, counting down.
TTAGGGCTAGGGCTAGGGCTAGGTCTATGGCTAGGTCTAGGGTTAGGGTTAGGTTTAGCTTTAGGGTTAGGTCTAAGGCTAGGGTTAGGGTTAGGGTTAGGGCTAGGGCAAGGCTTGGGCTAGGGCTTGGGCTAGGGCTATGGTTAGTGTTAGGGTTAGGGCTAGGGTTAGGGCTAGGGCTAGGGCTAGAGTTACGGTTAGGGTCAGGTATAGGGTTAGGGCTAGGGCTAGGGCTGGGGCTAGGGCTAGGGCTGGGGCTAGGGCTAGGGCTAGGTCTAGGGTTAGGTTTAGGGTTAGGGCTAAGGTTAGGGTTAGGTTAGGGTTAGGGCTAGGGCTAGGGCTAGGGCTAGGGCTAGGGCTAGTGTTAGGGTTAGTGTTAGGGTTAGGGCTAGGGCTAGGGTTAGGGTTAGGGCTAGGGTTAGGGTTAGGGTTAGGGCTAGGGCTAGGGCTAGGGCTAGGGCTAGGGTTAGGGTTAGGGTTAGGGCTAGGGCTAGGGCTAGGTTTAGTGTTAGGGTTAGGGCTAGGGTTAGGGTTAGGGTTAGGTCTAGGTTTAGGGTTAGGTTTAGGGTTAGGGCAAGGGCTAGGGCTAGGGTTAGGGCTAGGGCTAGGGTTAGAGTTAGGGTTAGGGCTAAGGTTAGGGTTAGGGTTAGAGTTACGGTTAGGGCTAGGGCTAGGGCTAGGTCTAGGGCTAGGGCCAGGGTTAGGGTTAGGGCTAGGGTTAGGGTTAGGTCTAGGGTTATGGTTAGGTTTAGGGTTAGGGTTAGGTATAGGGCTAGGCTAGGGCTAGGGCTAGGGCTAGGTTTTGGGTTAGGGTTAGGGCTAGGGCTAGGGATAGGTTTAGGGTTAGGGCTAGGGTTAGGGTTAGGGTTAGGTCTAGGGTTAGGGTTAAGGTTAGGGTTAGGTTTAGGGCAAGGGCTAGGGCTAGGGCTAGGGCTAGGGCTATGGTTAGGGTTAGGGTTAGGGCTAAGGTTAGGGTTAGGGTTAGGGTTAGGGTTAGGGCTAGGGCAAGAATTGGGTGGGCTTGAGCTTTGGCTAGGGTTAGGGTTAGGGTTAGGGCTAGGGTTAGGGCTAGGGCTAGGGTTAGGGCTAGGGCTATGGCTAGAGCTACGGTTAGGGTTAGGGTTAGTTTTAGGGCTAGGGCTAGGGCTGAGGCTAGGGCTAGGGCTAGTTCTAGGGTTAGGTTTAGGGTTAGGGCTAAGGTTAGGGTTAGGTTAGGGTTAGGGTTAGGGCTAGGGCTAGGGCTAGGGCTAGTGTTAGGGTTAGTGCTAGGGCTAGGGTTAGGGTTAGGGTTAGGGTTAGGGTTACATTTAGGGTTAGTGCTAGGGCTAGGGCTAGGGTTAGTGCTAGGGCTAGAGTTAGGGTTAGGGCTAGGGCAAGGCTTGGGCTAGGGCTTGGGCTAGGGCTAGGGTTAGTGTTAGTGTTAGGGCTAGGGTTAGGGCTATGTCTAGGGTTACGGCTAGGACTAGGGCTAGGGCTAGGGCTAGTGTTAAGGTTAGGGTCAGGGCTAAGGTTAGGGTTAGGGTTAGGGTTAGGGCTAGGGTTAGGGCTAAGGGTAGGGCTAGGGCTAGGTCTAGGGCTAGGGTTAGGGTGAGGGCTAGGGCTAGGGCTAAGGCTAGGGCTTGGGTTAAAGTTAGTGCTAGGGCTAGGGTTAGGGTTAGGGCTAGGGCTAGGGCTAGGGCTAGGGCTAGGTCTACGGTTAGGGTTAGGTTTAGGGTTAGGCCTAGGGCTAGGGTTAGGCTTAGGGCTAGGGTTAGGGTTAGGGTTAGGGTTAGGGCTAGGGCTAGGGCTAGGTCTAGGGCTAGGGTTAGGGTTAGGTTTAGGGCTAGGGCTAGGGCTAGGGTTAGTGTTAGGTTTAGGGCTAGGGTTAGGGTTAGGGTTAGGTCTAGGGTTAGGGTTAGGTTTCTGGTTAGTGTTAGGGTAAGGGCCAGGGCTAGGGCTAGGGCTAGGGCTAGGGTTAGGGTTAGGGTTAGGGCTAAGGTTAGGGTTAGGGTTAGGGTTAGGGTTAGGGCTAGGGCAAGGCCTGGGCTAGGGCTTGAGCTTGGGCTAGGGTTAGGGTTAGGGTTAGGGCTAGGGTAAGGGCTAGGGCTAGGGTTAGGGCTAGGGCTAGGGCTAGAGCTACGGTTAGGGTTAGGTTTAGGGTTAGGGCTAGGGCTAGGGCTGGGGCTAGGGCTAGGTCTAGACTAGGGTTAGGTTTAGGGTTAGGGCTAAGGTTAGGGTTAGGTTAGGGTTAGGGCTAGGGCTAGGGCAAGGGCTAGGGCTAGGGCTAGTGTTAGGGTTAGTGCTAGGGCTAGGGTTAGGGTTAGGGTTACGGTTAGGGTTAGTGCTAGGGCTAGGGTTAGGTTTAGGATTAGGGTTAGGGTTAGGGCTAGGGCTAGGGCTAGGGCTAGGCCTAGGGCTAGGTTTAGGGTAAGGGTTAGGGCTAGGGCTAGGGCTAGGTCTTGGGCTAGGGCTAGGGCTAGGGTTAAGGTTAGGGCTAGGGTTAGGGCTAGGTCTATTGCTAGGTCTGGGGTTAGGGTTAGGTTTAGGTTTAGGGTTAGGTCTAGGGCTATGGTTAGGGTTAGGGTTAGGGTTAGGGCTAGGGCAAGGCTTGGGCTAGGGCTTGGGCTAGGGCTAGGGTTAGTGTTAGGGTTAGGGCTAGGGTTAGGGCTAGGGCTAGTGTTAGGGCTAGGGCTAGGGCTAGAGTTACGGTTAGGGTCAGGTTTAGGGTTAGGGCTAGGGCTAGGGCTGGGGCTATGGTTAGGGTTAGGGTTAGGGCTAAGGTTAGGGTTAGGGTTAGGGTTAGGGTTAGGGCTAGGGCAAGGCTTGGGGTGGGCTTGAGCTTTGGCTAGGTTTATGGTTAGGATTAGGGCTAGGGTTAGGGCTAGGGCTAGGGTTAGGGCTAGGGCTATGGCTACAGCTACGGTTAGGGTTAGGGTTAGTTTTAGGGCTAGGGCTAGGGCTGTGGCTAGGGCTAGGGCTAGGTCTAGGGTTAGGTTTAGGGTTAGGGCTAAGGTTAGTTTTAGGTTAGGGTTAGGGTTAGGGCTAGGGCTAGGGCTAGGGCTAGGGCTAGTGTTAGGGTTAGTGCTAGGGCTAGGGTTAGGGTTAGGGTTACCTTTAGGGTTAGTGCTAGGGCTAGGGCTAGGGTTAGTGCTAGGGCTAGAGTTAGGGTTAGGGCTAGGGCAAGGCTTGGGCTAGGGCTTGGGCTAGGGCTAGGGTTAGTGTTAGTGTTAGGGCTAGGGTTAGGGCTAGGTCTAGGGTTACGGCTAGGACTAGGGCTAGGGCTAGGGCTAGTGTTAGGGTTAGGGTTAGGGCTAAGGTTAGGGTTAGGGTTAGGGTTAGGGCTAGGGTTAAGGCTAAGGGTAGGGCTAGGGCTAGGTCTAGGGCTAGGGTTAGGGTGAGGGCTAGGGCTAGGGCTAAGGCTAGGGCTAGGGTTAAAGTTAGTGCTAGGGCTAGGGTTAGGGTTAGGGCTAGGGCTAGGTCTAGGGCTAGGGCTAGGTCTAGGGTTAGGGTTAGGTTTAGGGTTAGGGCTAGGGCTAGGGTTAGGCTTAGGGCTAGGGTTAGGGTTAGGGTTAGGGTTCGGGTTAGGGCTAGGGCTAGTGCTAGGGCTAGGGCTTGGGTTAGGGTTAGGGTTAGGGCTAGGGCTAGGGCTAGCGCTAGGGTTAGTGTTAGGGTTAGGGCTATGGTTAGGGTTAGGGTTAGGTCTAGGGTTAGGGTTAGGTTTATGGTTAGGGTTAGGGTAAGGGCTAGGGCTAGGGCTAGGGCTAGGGCTAGGGTTAGGGTTAGGGTTAGGGCTAAGGTTAGGGTTAGGGTTAGGGTTAGGTTTAGGGCTAGGGCAAGGCTTGGGCTAGGGCTTGAGCTTGGGCTAGGGTTAGGGTTAGGGTTAGGGCTAGGGTAAGGGCTAGGGCTAGGGTTAGGGCTAGGGCTAGGGCTAGAGCTACGGTTAGGGTTAGGTTTAGGGTTAGGGCTAGGGCTAGGGCTGGGCCTAGGGCTAGGGCTAGACTAGGGTTAGGTTTATGGTTAGGGCTAAGGTTAGGGTTAGGTTAGGGTTAGGGCTAGGGCTAGGGCTAGGGCCAGGGCTAGGGCTAGTGTTAGGGTTAGTGCTACGGCTAGGGTTAGGGTTAGGGTTACGGTTAGGGTTAGTGCTAGTGCTAGGGTTAGGTTTAGGATTAGGGTTAGGGTTAGGGCTAGGGCTAGGGCTAGGGCTAGGGTAGGTGCTAGGGCTAGAGTTAGGGTTAGGGCTAGGGCTAGAGCTAGGGCTAGGCCTAGGGCTAGGTTTAGTGTAAGGGTTATGGCTAGGGCTAGGGCTAGGTCTTGGGCTAGGGCTAGGGCTAGGGTTAAGGTTAGGGCTAGGGCTAGGGCTAGGTCTATGGCTAGGTCTAGGGTTAGGGTTAGGTTTAGCTTTAGGGTTAGGTCTAAGGCTAGGGTTAGGGTTAGGGTTAGGGCTAGGGCAAGGCTTGGGCTAGGGCTTGGCCTAGGGCTATGGTTAGTGTTAGGGTTAGGGCTAGGGTTAGGGCTAGGGCTAGGGTTAGGGCTAGGGCTAGGGCTAGAGTTACGGTTAGGGTCAGGTTTAGGGTTAGGGCTAGGGCTAGGGCTGGGGCTAGGGCTAGGGCTGGGGCTAGGGCTAGGGCTAGGTCTAGGGTTAGGTTTAGGGTTAGGGCTAAGGTTAGGGTTAGGTTAGGGTTAGGGCTAGGGCTAGGGCTAGGGCTAGGGCTAGGGCTAGGGCTAGGACTAGTGTTAGGGTTAGTGCTAGGGCTAGAGTTAGGGTTAGGTTTACGGTTAGGGTTAGTGCTAGGGCTAGGTTTAGGTTTTGGGTTAGTGTTAGGGTTAGGGCTAGTGCTAGGGCTAGGGTTAGGGCTAGGGCTAGGGTTAGGTTTAGGCTTAGGGTTAGAGTTAGGGCTAGGGCTAGGGCTAGGGTTAGGCTAAGGTTAGGGTTAGGGTTAGGGTTAGGGTTAGGGCTAGGGTTACGGCTAGGACTAGGGCTAGGTCTAGGGCTAGTGTTAGGGTTATGGTTAGGGCTAAGGTTAGGGTTAGGGTTAGGGTTAGGGCTAGGGTTAGAGCTAAGGGTAGGGCTAGGGCTAGGTCTACGGTTAGGGTTAGTGTTAGGGTTACAGCTAGGGCTAGGATTAGCGCTAGGGCTAGGGTTAGGGTTAGGGTTAGGGCTAGGGCTAGGGCTAGGGCTAGGGCTAGGTCTAGGGTTAGGGTTAGGTTTAGGGTTAGGGCTAGGGCTAGGGTTAGGCTTAGGGCTAGGGTTAGGGTTAGGGTTAGGGTTAGGGTTAGGGCTAGGGCTAGTGCTAGGGCTAGGGCTAGGGTTAGGGTTAGGGTTAGGGCTAGGGCTAGGGCTAGGGTTAGTGTTAGGGTTAGGGCTAGGGTTAGGGTTAGGGTTAGGTCTAGGGTTAGCGTTAGGTTTATGGTTAGGGTTAGGGTAAGGGCTAGGGCTAGGGCTAGGGCTAGGGCTAGGGTTAGGGTTAGGGTTAGGGCTAAGGTTAGGGTTAGGGTTAGGGTTAGGGTTAGGGCTAGGGCAAGGCTTGGTCTAGGGCTTGAGCTTGGGCTAGGGTTAGGGTTAGGGTTAGGGCTAGGGTAAGGGCTAGGGCTAGGGTTAGGGCTAGGGCTAGGGCTAGAGCTACGGTTAGGGTTAGGTTTAGGGTTAGGGCTAGGGCTAGGGCTGGGGCTAGGGCTAGGGCTAGACAAGGGTTAGGTTTAGGGTTAGGGCTAAGGTTAGGGTTAGGTTAGGGTTAGGGCTAGGGCTAGGGCTAGGGCTAGGACTAGTGTTAGGGTTAGTGCTAGGGCTAGGGTTAGGGTTAGGGTTACGGTTAGGGTTAGTGCTAGGGCTAGGGTTAGGTTTAGGATTAGGGTTAGGGTTAGGGCTAGGGCTAGGGCTAGGGCTAGGGTTAGTGCTAGGGCTAGAGTTAGGGTTAGGGCTAGGACTAGGGCTAGGGCTAGGCCTAGGGCTAGGTTTAGGGTAAGGGTTATGGCTAGGGCTAGGGCTAGGTCTTGGGCTAGGGCTAGGGCTAGGGTTAAGGTTAGGGCTAGGGCTAGGGCTAGGTCTATGGCTAGGTCTAGGGTTAGGGTTAGGTTTAGTTTTAGGGTTAGGTCTAAGGCTAGGGTTAGGGTTAGGGTTAGGGCTAGGGCAAGGCTTGGGCTAGGGCTTGGGCTAGGGCTAGGGTTAGTGTTAGGGTTAGGGCTAGGGTTAGGGCTAGGGCTAGGGTTAGGGCTAGGGCTAACGCTAGGGCTAGAGTTACGGTTAGGGTCAGGTTTAGGGTTAGGGCTAGGGCTAAGGCTGGGGCTAGGGCTAGGGCTGGGGCTAGGGCTAGGGCTAGGTCTAGGGTTAGGTTTAGGGTTAGGGCTAAGGTTAGGGTTAGGTTAGGGTTAGGGCTAGGGCTAGGGTTAGGGCTAGGGCTAGGGCTAGGGCTAGTGTTAGGGTTAGTGCTAGGGCTAGAGTTAGGGTTAGGGTTACGGTTAGGGTTAGTGCTAGGGCTAGGTTTAGGTTTTGGGTTAGTGTTAGGGTTAGGGCTAGGGCTAGGGCTAGGGTTAGTGCTAGGGCTAGGGTTAGGTTTAGGCTTAGGGTTAGAGTTAGGGCTAGGGCTAGGGCTAGGGTTAGGCTAAGGTTAGGTTTAGGGTTAGGGTTAGGGTTAGGGCTAGGGTTACGGCTAGGACTAGGGCTAGGGCTAGGGCTAGTGTTAGGGTTAGGGTTAGGGCTAAGGTTAGGGTTAGGGTTAGGGTTAGGGCTAGGGTTAGGGCTAAGGGTAGGGCTAGGGCTAGGTCTAGGGCTAGGGTTAGGGTGAGGGCTAGGGCTAGGGCTAAGGCTAGGGCTGGGTTAAAGTTAGTGCTAGGGCTAGGTTTAGGGTTAGGATTAGGGTTAGGGTTAGGGCTAGGGTTAGGTTAGGGTTAGGGTTAGGGCTAGGGCTAGGGCTAGGGCTAGGGCTAGGGTTAGGTTTAGGGCTAGGGTTACAGCTAGGGCTAGGTTTAGGGCTAGGCTTAGGGCTAGGGTTAGGGTTAGGGTTAGGGCTAGGGCTAGTGCTAGGGCTAGGGCTAGGGTTAGGGTTAGGGTTAGGGTTAGGGCTAGGGCTAGGGCTAGGGTTAGTGTTAGGGTTAGGGCTAGGGTTAGGGTTAGGGTTAGGTCTAGGGTTAGGGTTAGGTTTATGGTTAGGGTTAGGGTAAGGGCTAGGGCTAGGGCTAGGGCTAGGGCTAGGGTTAGGGTTAGGGTTAGGGCTAAGGTTAGGGTTAGGGTTAGGGTTAGGGCTAGGGCAAGGCTTGGGCTAGGGCTTGGTCTAGGGCTAGGGTTAGGGTTAGGGTTAGGGCTAGGGTAAGGGCTAGGGCTAGGGTTAGGGCTAGGGCTAGGGCTAGAGCTACGGTTAGGGTTAGGTTTAGGGTTAGGGCTAGGGCTAGGGCTGGGGCTAGGGCTAGGGCTAGACTAGGGTTAGGTTTAGGGTTAGGGCTAAGGTTAGGGTTAGGTTAGGGTTAGGGCTAGGGCTAGGGCTAGGGCTAGGGCTAGGACTAGTGTTATGGTTAGTGCTAGGGCTAGGGTTAGGATTAGGGTTACGGTTAGGGTTAGTGCTAGGGCTAGGGTTAGGTTTAGGATTAGGGTTAGGGTTAGGGCTAGGGCTAGGGCTAGGGTTAGTGCTAGGGCTAGAGTTAGGGTTAGGGCTAGGGCTAGGGCTAGGGCTAGGCCTAGGGCTAGGTTTAGGGTAAGGGTTATGGCTAGGGCTAGGGCTAGGTCTTGGGCTAGGGCTAGGGCTAGGGTTAAGGTTAGGGCTAGGGCTAGGGCTAGGTCTATGGCTAGGTCTAGGGTTAGGGTTAGGTTTAGGTTTAGGGTTAGGTCTAAGGCTAGGGTTAGGGTTAGGGTTAGGGCTAGGGCAAGGCTTGGGCTAGGGCTTGGGCTAGGGCTAGGGTTAGTGTTAGGGTTAGGGCTAGGGTTAGGGCTAGGGCTAGGGTTAGGGCTAGGGCTAGGGCTAGAGTTATGGTTAGGGTCAGGTTTAGGGTTAGGGCTAGGGCTAGGGCTGGGGCTAGGGCTAGGGCTGGGGCTAGGGCTAGGTCTAGGGTTAGGTTTAGGGTTAGGGCTAAGGTTAGGGTTAGGTTAGGGTTAGGGCTAGGGCTAGGGCTAGGGCTAGGGCTAGGGCTAGTGTTTGGGTTAGTGCTAGGGCTAGAGTTAGGGTTAGGGTTACGGTTAGGGTTAGTGCTAGGGTTGGTTTAGGTTTTGGGTTAGTGTTAGGGTTAGGGCTAGGGCTAGGGCTAGGGTTAGTGCTAGGGCTAGGGTTAGGTTTAGGCTTAGGGTTAGAGTTAGGGCTAGGGCTAGGGCTAGGGTTAGGCTAAGGTTAGGGTTAGGGTTAGGGTTAGGGTTAGGGCTAGGGTTAGGGCTAGGACTAGGGCTAGGGCTAGGGCTAGTGTTAGGGTTATGGTTAGGGCTAAGGTTAGGGTTAGGGTTAGGGTTAGGGCTAGGGTTAGGGCTAAGGGTAGGGCTAGGGCTAGGTCTACGGTTAGGGTTAGTGTTAGGGTTACAGCTAGGGCTAGGGTTAGCGCTAGGGCTAGGGTTAGTGTTAGGGTTAGGGCTAGGGCTAGGGCTAGGGCTAGGTCTAGGTCTAGGGTTAGGGTTAGGTTTAGGGTTAGGGCTAGGGCTAGGGTTAGGCTTAGGGCTAGGGTTAGGGTTAGGGTTAGGGTTAGGGTTAGGGCTAGGGCTAGTGCTAGGGCTAGGGCTAGGGTTAGGGTTAGGGTTAGGGCTAGGGCTAGGGCTAGGGTTAGTGTTAGGGTTAGGGCTAGGGTTAGGGTTAGGGTTAGGTCTAGGGTTAGGGTTAGGTTTATGGTTAGGGTTAGGGTAAGGGCTAGGGCTAGGGCTAGGGCTAGGGCTAGGGTTAGGGTTAGGGTTAGGGCTAAGGTTAGGGTTAGGGTTAGGGTTAGGGTTAGGGCTAGGGCAAGGCTTGGTCTAGGGCTTGAGCTTGGGCTAGGGTTAGGGTTAGGGTTAGGGCTAGGGTAAGGGCTAGGGCTAGGGTTAGGGCTAGGGCTAGGGCTAGAGCTACGGTTAGGGTTAGGTTTAGGGTTAGGGCTAGGGCTAGGGCTGGGGCTAGGGCTAGGGCTAGACAAGGGTTAGGTTTAGGGTTAGGGCTAAGGTTAGGGTTAGGTTAGTGTTAGGGCTAGGGCTAGGGCTAGGGCTAGGGCTAGGACTAGTGTTAGGGTTAGTGCTAGGGCTAGGGTTAGGGTTAGGGTTACGGTTAGGGTTAGTGCTAGGGCTAGGGTTAGGTTTAGGATTAGGGTTAGGGTTAGGGCTAGGGCTAGGGCTAGGGCTAGGGTTAGTGCTAGGGCTAGAGTTAGGGTTAGGGCTAGGGCTAGGGCTAGGGCTAGGCCTAGGGCTAGGTTTAGGGTAAGGGTTATGGCTAGGGCTAGGGCTAGGTCTTGGGCTAGGGCTAGGGCTAGGGTTAAGGTTAGGGCTAGGGCTAGGGCTAGGTCTATGGCTAGGTCTAGGGTTAGGGTTAGGTTTAGGTTTAGGGTTAGGTCTAAGGCTAGGGTTAGGGTTAGGGTTAGGGCTAGGGCAAGGCTTGGGCTAGGGCTTGGGCTAGGGCTAGGGTTAGTGTTAGGGTTAGGGCTAGGGTTAGGGCTAGGGCTAGGGTTAGGACTAGGGCTAGGGCTAGAGTTACGGTTAGGGTCAGGTTTAGGGTTAGGGCTAGGGCTAGGGCTGCGGCTAGGGCTAGGGCTGGGGCTAGGGCTAGGGCTAGGTCTAGGGTTAGGTTTAGGGTTAGGGCTAAGGTTAGGGTTAGGTTAGGGTTAGGGCTAGGGCTAGGGCTAGGGCTAGGGCTAGGGCTAGTGTTAGGGTTAGTGCTAGGGCTAGAGTTAGGGTTAGGGTTACGGTTAGGGTTAGTGCTAGGGCTAGGTTTAGGTTTTGGGTTAGTGTTAGGGTTAGGGCTAGGGCTAGGGCTAGGGTTAGTGCTAGGGCTAGGGTTAGGTTTAGGCTTAGGGTTAGAGTTAGGGCTAGGGCTAGGGCTAGGGTTAGGCTAAGGTTAGGGTTAGGGTTAGGGTTAGGGTTAGGGCTAGGGTTACGGCTAGGACTAGGGCTAGGGCTAGGGCTAGTGTTAGGGTTAGGGTTAGGGCTAAGGTTAGGGTTAGGGTTAGGGTTAGGGCTAGGGTTAGGGCTAAGGGTAGGGCTAGGGCTAGGTCTAGGGCTAGGGTTAGGGTGAGGGCTAGGGCTAGGGCTAAGGCTAGGGCTGGGTTAAAGTTAGTGCTAGGGCTAGGTTTAGGGTTAGGATTAGGGTTAGGGTTAGGGCTAGGGTTAGGTTAGGGTTAGGGTTAGGGCTAGGGCTAGGGCTAGGGCTAGGGCTAGGGTTAGGTTTAGGGCTAGGGTTACAGCTAGGGCTAGGTTTAGGGCTAGGCTTAGGGCTAGGGTTAGGGTTAGGGTTAGGGTTAGGGTTAGGGTTAGGGCTAGTGCTAGGGCTAGGGCTAGGGTTAGGGTTAGGGTTAGGGTTAGGGCTAGGGCTAGGGCTAGGGTTAGTGTTAGGGTTAGGGCTAGGGTTAGGGTTAGGGTTAGGTCTAGGGTTAGGGTTAGGTTTATGGTTAGGGTTAGGATAAGGGCTAGGGCTAGGGCTAGGGCTAGGGCTAGGGTTAGGGTTAGGGTTAGGGCTAAGGTTAGGGTTAGGGTTAGGGTTAGGGCTAGGGCAAGGCTTGGGCTAGGGCTTGGTCTAGGGCTAGGGTTAGGGTTAGGGTTAGGGCTAGGGTAAGGGCTAGGGCTAGGGTTAGGGCTAGGGCTAGGGCTAGAGCTACGGTTAGGGTTAGGTTTAGGGTTAGGGCTAGGGCTAGGGCTGGGGCTAGGGCTAGGGCTAGACTAGGGTTAGGTTTAGGGTTAGGGCTAAGGTTAGGGTTAGGTTAGGGTTAGGGCTAGGGCTAGGGCTAGGGCTAGGGCTAGGACTAGTGTTAGGGTTAGTGCTAGGGCTAGGGTTAGGATTAGGGTTACGGTTAGGGTTAGTGCTAGGGCTAGGGTTAGGTTTAGGATTAGGGTTAGGGTTAGGGCTAGGGCTAGGGCTAGGGCTAGGGTTAGTGCTAGGGCTAGAGTTAGGGTTAGGGCTAGGGCTAGGGCTAGGGCTAGGCCTAGGGCTAGGTTTAGGGTAAGGGTTATGGCTAGGGCTAGGGCTAGGTCTTGGGCTAGGGCTAGGGCTAGAGTTAAGGTTAGGGCTAGGGCTAGGTCTATGGCTAGGTCTAGGGTTAGGGTTAGGTTTAGGTTTAGGGTTAGGTCTAAGGCTAGGGTTAGGGTTAGGGTTAGGGCTAGGGCAAGGCTTGGGCTAGGGCTTGGGCTAGGGCTAGGGTTAGTGTTAGGGTTAGGGCTAGGGTTAGGACTAGGGCTAGGGTTAGGGCTAGGGCTAGGGCTAGAGTTATGGTTAGGGTCAGGTTTAGGGTTAGGGCTAGGGCTAGGGCTGGGGCTAGGGCTAGGGCTGGGGCTAGGGCTAGGGCTAGGTCTAGGGTTAGGTTTAGGGTTAGGGCTAAGGTTAGGGTTAGGTTAGGGTTAGGGCTAGGGCTAGGGCTAGGGCTAGGGCTAGGGCTAGTGTTTGGGTTAGTGCTAGGGCTAGAGTTAGGGTTAGGGTTACGGTTAGGGTTAGTGCTAGGGCTAGGTTTAGGTTTTGGGTTAGTGTTAGGGTTAGGGCTAGGGCTAGGGCTAGGGTTAGTGCTAGGGCTAGGGTTAGGTTTAGGCTTAGGGTTAGAGTTAGGGCTAGGGCTAGGGCTAGGGTTAGGCTAAGGTTAGGGTTAGGGTTAGGGTTAGGGTTAGGGTTAGGGTTAGGGTTAGGGCTAGGGCTAGGGCTAGTGTTAGGGTTAGGGTTAGGGTTAGGGCTAAGGTTAGGGTTAGGGTTAGGGTTAGGGCTAGGGTTAGGGCTAAGGGTAGGGCTAGGGCTAGAGTTAGGGTTAGGGCTAGGGCTAGGGCTAAGGCTAGGGCTGGGTTAAAGTTAGTGCTAGGGCTAGGTTTAGGGTTAGGATTAGGGTTAGGGTTAGGGCTAGGGTTAGGTTAGGGTTAGGGTTAGGGCTAGGGCTAGGGCTAGGGCTAGGGCTAGGGCTAGGGCTAGTGTTAGGGTTAGTGCTAGGGCTAGGGTTAGGGTTAGGGTTACCTTTAGGGTTAGTGCTAGGGCTAGGGCTAGGGTTAGTGCTAGGGCTAGAGTTAGGGTTAGGGCTAGGGCAAGGCTTGGGCTAGGGCTTGGGCTAGGGCTAGGGTTAGTGTTAGTGTTAGGGCTAGGGTTAGGGCTAGGTCTAGTGTTACGGCTAGGACTAGGGCTAGGGCTAGGGCTAGGGTTAGGGTGAGGGCTAGGGCTAGGGCTAAGGCTAGGGCTAGGGTTAGGGTTAGTCTAGGGCTAGGGTTCGGGTTAGGGTTAGGGTTAGGGCTAGGGTTAGGGTTAGGGTTAGGGCTAGAGCTAGGGTTAGGGCTAAGGGTAGGGCTAGGGCTAGGTCTAGGGCTAGGGTTAGGGTGAGGGCTAGGGCTAGGGCTAAGGCTAGGGCTAGGGTTAAAGTTAGTGCTAGGGCTAGGGTTAGGGTTAGGGCTAGGGCTAGGGCTAGGGCTAGGTCTACGGTTAGGGTTAGTGTTAGGGTTACAGCTAGGGCTAGGGTTAGCGCTAGGGCTAGGGTAAGGGTTAGGGTTAGGGCTAGGGCTAGTTCTAGGGCTAGGGCTAGGTCTAGGGTTAGGGTTAGGTTTAGGGTTAGGGCTAGGGCTAGGGTTAGGCTTAGAGCTAGGGTTAGGGTTAGGGTTAGGGTTAGGGTTAGGGCTAGGGCTAGGGCTAGGGCTAGGGCTAGGGTTAGGGTTAGGGTTAGGGCTAGGGCTAGGGCTAGGTTTAGTGTTAGGGTTAGGGCTAGGGTTAGGGTTAGGGTTAGGTCTAGGGTTAGGGTTAGGTTTATGGTTAGGGTTAGGGTAAGGGCTAGGGCTAGGGCTAGGGCTAGGGCTAGGGTTAGGGTTAGGGTTAGGGCTAAGGTTAGGGTTAGGGTTAGGGTTAGGGTTAGTGCTAGGGCAAGGCTTGGGCTAGGGCTTGAGCTTGGGCTAGGGTTAGGGTTAGGGTTAGGGCTAGGTTAAGGGCTAGGGCTAGGGTTAGGGCTAGGGCTAGGGCTAGAGCTACGGTTAGGGTTAGGTTTAGTGTTAGGGCTAGGGCTAGGGCTGGGGCTAGGGCTAGGGCTAGACTAGGGTTAGGTTTAGGGTTAGGGCTAAGGTTAGGGTTAGGTTAGGGTTAGGGCTAGGGCTAGGGCTAGGGCTAGGGCTAGGGCTAGTGTTAGGGTTAGTACTAGGGCTAGGGTTAGGGTTAGGGTTACGGTTAGGGTTAGTGCTAGGGCTAGGGTTAGGTTTAGGATTAGGGTTAGGGTTAATGCTAGGGCTAGGGCTAGGGTTAGTGCTAGGGCTAGAGTTAGGGTTAGGGCTAGGGCTAGGGCTAGGGCTAGGCCTAGGGCTAGGTTTAGGGTAAGGGCTAAGGTTAGGGTTAGGGTTAGGGTTACGGTTATGGCTAGGGCTAGGTCTAGGTCTAGGGCTAGAGCCAGTGTTAGGGTTAGGGCTAGGGTTAGGGTTAGGGCTAGGGTTATGGTTAGGTTTAGGGTTAGGGTTAGGTATAGGGCTAGGCTAGGGCTAGGGCTAGGGCTAGGTTTTGGGTTAGGGTTAGGGCTAGGGCTAGGGATAGGTTTAGGGTTAGGACTAGGGTTAGGGTTAGGGTTAGGTCTAGGGTTAGGGTTAAGGTTAGGGTTAGGGATAGGGCAAGGGCTAGGGCTAGGGCTAGGGCTATGGTTAGGGTTAGGGTTAGGGCTAAGGTTAGGGTTAGGGTTAGGGCTAGGGCAAGGCTTGGGGTGGGCTTGAGCTTTGGCTAGGGTTAGGTTTAGGGTTAGGGGTATGGTTAGGGCTAGGGCTAGGGTTAGGTCTAGGGCTATGGCTAGAGCTACGGTTAGGGTTAAGGTTAGTTTTAGGGCTAGGGATAGGGCTGGGGCTAGGGCTAGGGCTAGGTCTAGGGTTAGGTTTAGGGTTAGGGCTAAGGTTAGGGTTAGGTTAGTGTTAGGGTTAGGGCTAGGGCTAGGGCTAGGGCTAGGGCTAGGGCTAGTGTTAGGGTTAGTGCTAGGGCTAGGGTTAGGGTTAGGGTTACCTTTAGGGTTAGTGCTAGGGCTAGGGTTAGGTTTAGGGTTAGGGTTAGGGCTAGGGCTAGGGCTAGGGTTAGTGCTAGGGCTAGAGTTAGGGTTAGGGCTAGGGCAAGGCTTGGGCTTGGGCTTGGGCTAGGGCTAGGGTTAGTGTTAGTGTTAGGGCTATGGTTATGGCTAGGGCTATGGTTACGGCTAGGACTAGGGCTAGGGCTAGGGCTAGTGTTAGGGTTAGGGTTAGGGCTAAGGTTAGGGTTAGGTTTAGGGTTAGGGCTAGGGTTAGGGATAAGGGTAGGGCTAGGTCTAGGTCTAGGGCTAGGGTTAGGGTGAGGGCTAGGGCTAGGGCTAAGGCTAGGGCTAGGGTTAAAGTTAGTGCTAGGGCTAGGGTTAGGGTTAGGGTTAGGGCTAGAGCTAGGGCTAGGGCTAGGGCTAGGTCTACGGTTACGGTTAGTGTTAGGGTTACAGCTAGGGCTAGGGTTATTGCTAGGGCTAGGGTTAGGTTTAGGGTTAGGGCTAGGGCTAGGGCTAGGGCTAGGGCTAGGTCTAGGGTTAGTGTTAGGTTTAGGGTTAGGGCTAGGGCTAGGGCTAGGGTTAGGCTTAGGGCTAGGGTTAGGGTTAGGGTTAGGTTTAGGGTTAGGGCTAGGGCTAGGGCTAGGGCTAGGGCTAAGGTTAGGGTTAGGGTTAGGGCTAGGGCTAGCACTAGGGTTAGTGTTAGGGTTAGGGCTAGGGTTAGGGTTAGGGTTAGGTCTAGGGTTAGGGTTAGGTTTATGGTTAGGGTTAGGGTAAGGGCTAGGGCTAGGGCTAGGGCTAGGGCTAGGGTTAGGGTTAGGGTTAGGGCTAAGGTTAGGGTTAGGGTTAGGGTTAGGGTTAGGGCTAGGGCAAGGCTTGGGCTAGGGCTTGAGCTTGGGCTAGGGTTAGGGTTAGGGTTAGGGCTAGGGTAAGGGCTAGGGCTAGGGTTAGGGCTAGGGCTAGGGCTAGAGCTACGGTTAGGGTTAGGTTTAGGGTTAGGGCTAGGGCTAGGGCTGTGGCTAGGGCTAGGTCTAGACTAGGGTTAGGTTTAGCGTTAGGGCCAAGGTTAGGGTTAGGTTAGGGTTAGGGCTATGGCTAGGGCTAGGGCTAGGGCTAGTGTTAGGGTTAGTGCTAGGGCTAGTGTTAGGGTTAGGGCTAGGGCTAGGGCTAGGGCTAGGCCTAGGGCTAGGTTTAGGTTAAGGGTTATTGCTAGGGCTAGGGCTAGGTCTTGGGCTAGGGCTAGGGCTAGGGTTAAGGTTAGGGCTAGGGCTAGGGCTAGGTCTATGGCTAGGTCTAGGGTTAGGGTTAGGTTTAGGTTTAGGGTTAGGTCTAGGGCTATGGTTAAGGTTAGGGTTAGGGTTAGGGCTAGGGCAAAGCTTGGGCTAGGGCTTGGGCTAGGGCTAGGGTTAGTGT
>OX463240.1:1012500-1015000 GCA_949820135.1 Sylvilagus floridanus | reverse complement strand
TAGCATTAGGGTTAGAGTTAGGGTTAGGGTTAGGGCGATGGCGAGGGCTAGGGCTAGGGCAAGGGCTAGGGTTAGGGTTAGGGTTACTGTTAGGGCTAGTATTAGGGTTAGGGTTTTGTTTAGGTCTAGGTTTAGGGTTAGGTTTAGGGCTAGGGCTAGGGCTAGGGCTAGGTTTAGGTCTAGTGCTAGGGCTAGGGTTAGGGTTAGGCTTAGGGCTAGTGCTAGGTTTAGGGTTAAGGTTAGGGCTAGGGCTAGAGCTAGGGCTAGGGCTAGGGCTTGGGTTAGGGTTACGGTTAGGGTTAGGGCTGGGGCTATGGCGCGCTAGGGCTATGGCTAGTGTTGGGTTAGGGTTAGGGTTAGGGCTAGGGCTAGGGTTAGGGTTAGGCCTAGGGTTTGGGTTAGGGTTAGGGTAACGGCTAGGGCTAGGGTTAGGGTTAGGGCTAGGGTTATGGTTAAGGTTAGGTCTAGGGTTAGGGTTAGGGTTAGGGTTAGCGTTATTCTTAGTGCTAGGGCTAGGGTTAGGGTTTGGTTTAGGTCTAGGGTTAGGGTTAGGGTTAGGGCTAGGGCTAGGGCTAGGGTAAGGGTTAGTGTTAGGGTTAGGGCTAGGGTTAGGGTGAGGGTTAGGGTTAGGGCTAGGGCTAGGGTTAGGGCTAGGGCTAGGTTTAGGGTTAGGGCAAGGGCTAGGGCTAGGGCTAGTGTTAGGGTAAGGGTTAGGGTTAGGGCTAGGGCTAGGGTTAGGGTTAGGGCTAGGGTTAGGGTTAGGGTTAGGTTTAGGGCTAGGGCTAGGGCTAGGTCTAGGGCTAGGGTTAGGGTTAGGGTTAGGGTGAGGTCTAGGGTTAGTGTTAGGTTTAGGGTTAGGGTTAAGGCAAGGGATAGGGCTGGGGCTAGGTATAGGGCTAGGGTAGGGCTAGGGTTAGGGTTAGGGTTAGGGCTAAGGTTAGGGTTAGGGTTAGGGTTAGGGCTAGGGTTAGGGCTAGGGCTAGGGAAGGGTTAGGGTTAGGTTTAGGGCTAGGGCTAGGGTTGGGGCTAGGGCTAGGTTTAGGGTTAGTGTTAGGGTTATGGCTAGGGATAGGTCTAGGGCTAGGGCTAGGGCTAGGGTTAGGGTTAGGGTTAGGGCTAGGTCAAGGGCTAGGGCTAGGGCTAGGATTAGGGTTAGGGTTAGGGTTAGGGCTAAGGTTAGGGTTAGGGTTAGGGTTAGGGCTAGGGCAAGGCTTGGGGTGGGCTTGAGCTTTGGCTAGGGTTAGTTTTAGGGTTAGGGGTATGGTTAGGGCTAGGGCTAGGGTTAGGGCTAGGGCTATGCTAGAGCTACGGTTAGGGTTAGGGTTAGTTTTAGGGCTAGGGCTAGGGCTGGGGCTAGGGCTAGGGCTAGGTCTAGGGTTAGGTTTAGGGTTAGGGCTAAGGTTAGGGTTAGGTTAGTGTTAGGGTTAGGGCTAGGGCTAGGGCTAGGGCTAGGGCTAGTGTTAGGGTTAGTGCTAGGGCTAGGGTTAGGGTTAGGATTACCTTTAGGGTTAGTGCTAGGGCTAGGGTTAGGTTTAGGGTTAGGGTTAGGGCTAGGGCTAGGGCTAGGGTTAGTGCTAGGGCTAGAGTTAGGGTTAGGGCTAGGGCAAGGCTTGGGCTTGGGCTTGGGCTAGGGCTAGGGTTAGTGTTAGTGTTAGGGCTAGGGTTATGGCTAGGGCTATGGTTACGGCTAGGACTAGGGCTAGGGCTAGGGCTAGTGTTAGGGTTAGGGTTAGGGCTAAGGTTAGGGTTAGGTTTAGGGTTAGGGCTAGGGTTAGGGATAAGGGTAGGGCTAGGGCTAGGTCTAGGGCTAGGGTTAGGGTGAGGGCTAGGGCTAGGGCTAAGGCTAGGGCTAGGGTTAAAGTTAGTGCTAGGGCTAGGGTTAGGGTTAGGGTTAGGGCTAGGGCTAGGGCTAGGGCTAGGGCTAGGGCTACGGTTAGGGTTAGTGTTAGGGTTACAGCTAGGGCTAGGGTTATTGCTAGGGCTAGGGTTAGGTTTAGGGTTAGGGCTAGGGCTAGGGCTAGGGCTAGGTCTAGGGTTAGTGTTAGGTTTAGGGTTAGGGCTAGGGCTAGGGTTAGGCTTAGGGCTAGGGTTAGGGTTAGGGTTAGGGTTAGGGTTAGGGCTAGGGCTAGGGCTAAGGTTAGGGTTAGGGTTAGGGCTAGGGCTAGCACTAGGGTTAGTGTTAGGGTTAGGGCTAGGGTTAGGGTTAGGGTTAGGTCTAGGGTTAGGGTTAGGTTTATGGTTAGGGTTAAGGTAAAGGCTAGGGCTAGGGCTAGGGCTAGGGCTAGGGTTAGGGTTAGGGTTAGGGCTAAGGTTAGGGTTAGGGTTAGGGTTAGGGTTAGGTCTAGGGCAAGGCTTGGGCTAGGGCTTGAGCTTGGGCTAGGGTTAGGGTTAGGGTTAGGGCTAGGGTAAGGGCTAGGGCTAGGTTTAGGGCTAGGGCTAGGGCTAGAGCTACGGTTAGGGTTAGGTTTAGGGTTAGGGCTAGGGCTAGGGCTGTGGCTAG
>OX463240.1:1002500-1005000 GCA_949820135.1 Sylvilagus floridanus | reverse complement strand
AGTGCTAGGGCTAGGGTTAGGGTGAGGGTTACGGTTAGGGTTAGTGCTAGGGCTAGGGTTAGGTTTAGGATTAGGGTTAGGGTTAGGGCTACGGCTAGGGCTAGGGTTAGTGCTAGGGCTAGAGTTAGGGTTAGGGCTAGGGCTAGCGCTAGGGCTAGGCCTAGGGCTAGGTTTAGGGTAAGGGTTATGGCTACGGCTAGGGCTAGGTCTTGGGCTAGGGCTAGGGCTAGGGTTAAGGTTAGGGCTAGGGCTAGGGCTAGGTCTATGGCTAGGTCTAGGGTTAGGGTTAGGTTTAGGGTTAGGGTTAGGTCTAGGGGTAGGGTTAGGGTTAGGGTTAGGGTTAGGGCTAGGGCAAGGCTTGGGCTAGGGCTTGGGCTAGGACTAGGGTTAGTGTTAGGGTTAGGGCTAGGGTTAGGGCTAGGGCTAGGGCTAGAGTTACGGTAAGGGTTAGGTATAGGGTTAGGGCTAGGGCTAGGGCTGGGGCTATGGCTAGGGCTGGGGCTAGGGCTAGGGCTAGGTCTAGGGTTAGGTTTATGGTTAGGGCTAAGGTTAGGGTTAGGTTAGGGTTAGGGTTAGGGCTAGGGCTAGGGCTAGGGCTAGGGCTAGGGCTAGGGTAGTGTTAGGGTTAGTGCTAGGGCTAGGGTTATGGTTAGGGTTACGGTTAGGGTTAGTGCTAGGGCTAGGGTTAGGTTTAGGGTTAGGGTTAGGGTTAGGGCTAGGGCTAGGGCTAGGGCTAGGTTTATTGCTAGGGCTAGGGTTAGGTTTAGGCTTAGGGTTAGAGTTAGGGCTAGGGCTAGGGCTAGGGTTATGGCTAAGGTTAGGGTTAGGGTTAGGGTTACGGTTAGGGCTAGTGTTACGGCTAGGACTAGGGCTAGGGCTAGGGCTAGTGTTAGGGTTAGGGTTAGGGCTAAGGTTAGGGTTAGGGTTAGGGCTAGGGTTAGGGCTAAGTGTAGGGCTAGGGCTAGGTCTAGGGCTAGGGTTAGGGTGACGGCTAGGGCTAGGGCTAAGTCTAGAGCTAGGGTTAAAGTTAGTGCTAGGGCTAGGGTTAGGTTTAGGGTTAGGGTTAGGGTTAGGGTTAGGGCTAGGGTTAGGTTTAGGGTTAGGGTTAGGGCTAGGGCTAGGGCTAGGGCTAGGGCTAGGGTTAGGTTTAGGGCTATGGTTACAGCTAGGGCTAGGGTTAGGGCTAGGGCTAGGGTTAGGTTTAGGGCTAGGGCTAGGGCTAGGGCTAGGGCTAGGTCTAGGGTTAGGGTTAGGGTTAGGGTTAGGGCTAGGGCTAGGGCTAGGGTTAGGGTTAGGGTTAGGGTTAGGGCTAGGTCTAGGGTTAGGTTTAGGGCTAGGGTTAGGGTTAGGGTTAGGGTTAGGGCTAGGGCTAGGGCTAGGGCTAGGGTTAGGGTTAGGGTTAGGGCTAGGGCTAGGGCTAGGGTTAGTGTTATGGTTAGGGCTAGGGTTAGGGTTAGGGTTAGGTCTAGGGTTAGGGTTAGGGTTAGGTTTAGGGTTAGTGTTAGGGCTCGGGCAAGGCTTGGGCTAGGGCTTGAGCTTGGGCTAGGGTTAGGGTTAGGGCTAGCGTTAGGGCTAGGGCTAGTGTTAGGGCTAGGGCTAGGGCTAGAGCTACGGTTAGGGTTAGGTTTAGGGTTAGGGCTAGGGCTACGGCTGGGGCTAGGGCTAGACTAGGGTTAGGTTTAGGGTTAGGGCTAAGGTTAGGTTTAGGTTAGGGTGAGGGCTAGGGCTAGGGCTAGGGCTAGCGTTAGGGTTAGTGCTAGGGCTAGGGTTAGCGTGAGGGTTACGGTTAGGGTTAGTGCTAGGACTAGGGTTAGGTTTAGGATTAGGGTTAGGGTTTGGGCTAGGGCTAGGGCTAGGGTTAGTGCTAGGGCTAGAGTTAGGGTTAGGGCTAGGGCTAGCGCTAGGGCTAGGCCTAGGGCTAGGTTTATGGTAAGGGTTATGGCTACGGCTAGGGCTAGGTCTTGGGCTAGGGCTAGGGCTAGGGTTAAGGTTAGGGCTAGGGCTAGGGCTAGGTCTATGGCTAGGTCTAGGGTTAGGGTTAGGTTTAGGTTTAGGGTTAGGTCTAGGGCTAGGGTTAGGGTTAGGGTTAGGGTTAGGGCTAGGGCAAGGCTTGGGCTAGGGCTTGGGCTAGGGCTAGGGATAGTGTTAGGGTTAGGGCTAGGGTTAGGGCTAGGACTAGGGTTAGGGCTAGGGCTAGGGCTAGAGTTACGGTTAGGGTTAGGTTTAGGGTTAGGGCTAGGGCTAGGGCTGGGGCTAGGGCTAGGGATGGGGCTAGGGCTAGGGCTAGGTCTAGGGTTAGGTTTATGGTTAGGGCTAAGGTTGGGGTTAGGTTAGGGTTAGGGTTAGGGCTAGGGCTAGGGCTAGGGCTAGGGTAGTGTTAGGGTTAGTGCTAGGTCTAGGGTTATGGTTAGGGTTACGGTTAGGGTTAGTGCTAGGGCTAGGGTTAGGTTTAGGGTTAGGGTTAGGGTTAGGGCTAGGGCTAGGGCTAGGGTTAGTGCTA
>OX463240.1:995000-997500 GCA_949820135.1 Sylvilagus floridanus | reverse complement strand
GTTTAGGCTTAGGGTTAGAGTTAGGGCTAGGGCTAGGGCTAGGGTTAGGGCTAAGGTTAGGGTTAGGGTTAGGGTTAGGGTTATGACTAGGGTTACGGCTAGGACTAGGGCTAGGGCTAGGGCTAGTGTTAGGGTTATGGTTAGGGCTAAGGTTAGGGTTAGGGTTAGGGTTAGGGCTAGGGTTAGGGCTAAGTGTAGGGCTAGGGCTAGGGTTAGGGTTAGGGTGAGAGCTAGGGCTAGGTCTAAGTCTAGAGCTAGGGTTAAATTTAGTGCTAGGGCGAGGGTTAGGTTTAGGGTTAGGGTTAGGGTTAGGGTTAGGGTTAGGGTTAGGGCTAGGGTTAGGTTTAGGGTTAGGGTTAGGGCTAGGGCTAGGTCTAGGGCTAGGGCTAGGGTTAGGTTTAGGGCTATGGTTACAGCTAGGGCTAGGGTTAGGGCTAGGGCTAGGGTTAGGTTTAGGGCTAGGGCTAGGGCTAGGGCTAGGGCTAGGTCTAGGGTTAGGGTTAGGGTTAGGGTTAGGGCTAGGGCTAGGGTTAGGTTTAGGGCTAGGGTTAGGGTTAGGGTTATGGTTAGGGCTAGGGCTAGGGCTAGGGTTAGGGTTAGGTTTAGGGTTAGGGCTAGGTCTAGGGTTAGGGTTAGGGCTAGGGTTAGGGTTAGGGTTAGGTTTAGGGCTAGGGCTAGGGCTAGGGCTAGGGTTAGGGTTAGGGTTAGGGCTAGGGCTAGGGCTAGGGTTAGTGTTAGGGTTAGGGCTAGGGTTAGGGTTAGGGTTAGGTCTAGGGTTAGGGTTAGGTTTAGGGTTAGGGTTAGGGCTCGGGCAAGGCTTGGGCTAGGGCTTGAGCTTGGGCTAGGGTTAGGGTTAGGGCTAGGGTTAGGGCTAGGGCTAGTGTTAGGGCTAGGGCTAGGGCTAGAGCTACGGTTAGGGTTAGGTTTAGGGTTAGGGCTAGGGCTACGGCTGGGGCTAGGGCTAGGGCTAGACTAGGGTTATGTTTAGGGTTAGGGCTAAGGTTAGGGTTAGGTTAGGGTGAGGGCTAGGGCTAGGGCTAGGGCTAGCGTTAGGGTTAGTGCTAGGGCTAGGGTTAGGGTTAGGGTTACGGTTAGGGTTTGTGCTAGGGCTAGGGTTAGGTTTATGATTAGGGTTAGGGTTAGGGCTAGGGCTAGGGCTAGGGTTAGTGCTAGGTCTAGAGTTAGGGTTAGGGCTAGGGCTAGCGCTAGGGCTAGGCCTAGGGCTAGTTTTATGGTAAGGGTTATTTCTACGGCTAGGGCTAGGTCTAAGTCTAGGGCTAGGGCTAGGGTTAAGGTTAGGGCTAGGGCTAGGGCTAGGTCTATGGCTAGGTCTAGGGTTAGGGTTAGGTTTAGGTTTAGGGTTAGGTCTAGGGCTAGGGTTAGGGTTAGGGTTAGGGTTAGGGCTAGGGCAAGGCTTGGGCTAGGGCTTGGGCTAGGGCTAGGGTTAGTGTTAGGGTTAGGGCTAGGGTTAGGGCTAGGGCTAGTGTTAGGGCTAGGGCTAGGGCTAGAGTTACGGTTAGGGTTAGGTTTAGGGTTAGGGCTAGGTCTAGGGCTGGGTCTAGGGCTAGGGCTGGGGCTAGGGCTAGGGCTAGGTCTAGGGTTAGGTTTATGGTTAGGGCTAAGGTTAGGGTTAGGTTAGGGTTAGGATTAGGGCTAGGGCTAGGGCTAGGGCTAGGGTAGTGTTAGGGTTAGTGCTAGGGCTAGGGTTATGGTTAGGGTTACGGTTAGGGTTAGTGCTAGGGCTAGGGTTAGGTTTAGGGTTAGGGTTAGGGTTAGGGCTAGGGCTAGGGCTAGGGTTAGTGCTAGGGCTAGGGTTAGGTTTAGGCTTAGGGTTAGAGTTAGGTCTAGGGCTAGGGCTAGGGTTAGGGCTAAGGTTAGGGTTAGGGCTAGGGTTAGGGTTAGGGCTAGGGTTACGGCTAGGACTAGGGCTAGGTCTAGGGCTAGTGTTAGGGTTAGGGTTAGGGCTAAGGTTAGGGTTAGGGTTAGGGTTAGGGCTAGGGTTAGGGCTAAGTGTAGGGCTAGGGCTAGGTCTAGGGCTAGGGTTAGGGTGAGGGCTAGGGCTAGGGCTAAGTCTAGGGCTAGGGTTAAATTTAGTGCTAGGGCTAGGGTTAGGGTTAGGGTTAGGGTTAGGGTTAGGGCTAGGGTTAGGTTTAGGGTTAGGGTTAGGGCTAGGGCTAGGTCTAGGGCTAGGGCTAGGGTTAGGTTTAGGGCTATGGTTACAGCTAGGGCTAGGGTTAGGGCTAGGGCTAGGGTTAGGTTTAGGGCTAGGGCTAGGGCTAGGGCTAGGGCTAGGTCTAGGGTTAGGGTTAGGGTTAGGGTTAGGGCTAGGGCTAGGGTTAGGTTTAGGGCTAGGGTTAGGGTTAGGGTTAGGGTTAGGGCTAGGGCTAGTGCTAGGGTTAGGGTTAGGGTTAGGGTTAGGGCTAGGTCTAGGGTTAGGGTTAGGGCTAGGGTTAGGGTTAGGGTTAGGGTTAGGGCTAGGGCTAGGGCTAGGGTTAGGGTT
>OX463240.1:967500-990000 GCA_949820135.1 Sylvilagus floridanus | reverse complement strand
AGGGCTAGGGTTAGGTTTAGGCTTAAGGTTAGAGTTAGGGCTAGGGCTAGGGCTAGGGTTAGGCTAAGGTTAGGGTTAGGGTTAGGGTTAGGGCTAGGGTTACGGCTAGGACTAGGGCTAGGGCTAGGGCTAGTGTTAGGGTTAGGGTTAGGGCTAAGGTTAGGGTTAGGGTTAGGGTTAGGGCTAGGGTTAGGGCTAAGGGTAGGGCTAGGGCTAGGTCTAGGGCTAGGGTTAGGGTGAGCGCTAGGGCTAGGGCTAAGTCTAGGGCTGGGTTAACGTTAGTGCTAGGGCTAGGGTTAGGGTTAGGGTTAGGGTTAGGGCTAGGGTTAGGTTAGGGTTAGGGTTAGGGCTAGGGCTAGTGCTAGGGCTAGGGCTAGGGTTAGGTTTAGGGCTAGGGTTACAGCTAGGGCTAGGGTTAGGGCTAGGGCTATGTTTAGGGTTAGTGTTAGGGCTAGGGCTAGGGCTAGGGCTAGGGCTAGGTCTAGGGTAGGGTTAGGTTTAGGGTTAGGGCTAGGGCTAGGGTTAGGTTTAGGGCTAGGGTTAGGGTTAGGGTTAGGTTTAGGGCTAGGGCTACGGCTAGGGTTAGGGTTAGGGTTAGTGCTAGGGCTAGGGTTAGGGTTAGGGCTAGGGTTAGGGTTAGGGTTAGGGTTAGGGCTAGGGCTAGGGCTAGGGCTAGGGCTAGGGTTAGGGTTAGGGTTAGGGCTAGGGCTAGGGCTAGGTTTAGTGTTAGGGTTAGGGCTAGGTTTAGGGTTAGGGTTAGGTCTAGGGTTAGGGTTAGGTTTAGGGTTAGGGCAAGGGCTAGGGCTAGGGTTAGGGCTAGGGCTAGGGTTAGGGTTAGCGTTAGGGCTAAGGTTAGGGTTAGGGTTAGGGTTACAGTTAGGGCTAGGGCTAGGGCTAGGTCTAGGGCTAGGGCCAGGGTTAGGGTTAGGGCTAGGGTTAGGGTTAGGGCTAGGGTTATGGTTAGGTTTAGGGTTAGGGTTAGGTATAGGGCTAGGCTAGGGCTAGGGCTAGGGCTAGGTTTTGGGTTAGGGTTAGGTCTAGGTGTAGGGATAGGTTTAGGGTTAGGGCTAGGGTTAGGGTTAGGGTTAGGTCTAGGGTTAGGGTTAAGGTTAGGGTTAGGGTTAGGGCAAGGGCTAGGGCTAGGGCTAGGGCTAGGGCTATGGTTAGGGTTAGGGTTAGGGCTAAGGTTAGGGTTAGGGTTAGGGTTAGGGTTAGGGCTAGGGCAAGGCTTGGGGTGGGCTTGAGCTTTGGCTAGGGTTAGGGTTAGGGTTAGGGCTAGGGTTAGGGCTAGGGCTAGGGTTAGGGCTAGGGCTATGGCTAGAGCTACGGTTAGGGTTAGGGTTAGTTTTAGGGCTAGGGCTAGGGCTGGGGCTAGGGCTAGGGCTAGGTCTAGGGTTAGGTTTAGGGTTAGGGCTAAGGTTAGGGTTAGGTTAGGGTTAGGGTTAGGGCTAGGGCTAGGGCTAGGTCTAGGGCTAGTGTTAGGGTTAGTGCTAGGGCTAGGGTTAGGGTTAGGGTTACCTTTAGGGTTAGTGCTAGGGCTAGGGCTAGGGTTAGTGCTAGGGCTAGAGTTAGGTTAGGGCTAGGGCAAGGCTTGGGCTAGGGCTTGGGCTAGGGCTAGGGTTAGTGTTAGAGTTAGGGCTAGGGTTAGGGCTAGGTCTAGGGTTACGGCTTGGACTAGCGCTAGGGCTAGGGCTAGTGTTAGGGTTAGGGTTAGGGCTAAGTTTAGGGTTAGGGTTAGTGTTAGGGCTAGGGTTAGGGCTAAGGGTAGGGCTAGGGCTAGGTCTAGGGCTAGGGTTAGGGTGAGGGCTAGTGTTAGGGCTAAGGCTAGGGCTAGGGTTAAAGTTAGTGCTAGGGCTAGGGTTAGGGTTAGGGCTAGGGCTAGGGCTAGGGCTAGGGCTAGGTCTACGGTTAGGGTTAGTGTTAGGGTTACAGCTAGGGCTAGGGTTAGCGCTAGGGCTAGGGTTAGGGTTAGGGTTAGGGCTAGGGCTAGGGCTAGGGCTAGGGCTAGGTCTAGGTTTAGGGTTAGGTTTAGGGTTAGGGCTAGGGCTAGTGCTAGGGCTAGGGCTAGGGTTAGGGTTAGGGTTAGGGCTAGGGCTAGGGCTAGGCTTAGTGTTAGGGTTAGGGCTAGGGTTAGGGTTGGGTTAGGGCAGGTCTAGGTTTAGGGTTAGGTTTATGGTTAGGGTTAGGGTAAGGGCTAGGGCTAGGGTTAGGGTTAGTGTTAGGGCTAAGGTTAGGGTTAGGGTTAGGGTTAGGGTTAGGGCTAGGGCAAGGCTTGGGCTAGGGCTTGAGCTTGGGCTAGGGTTAGGGTTAGGGTTAGGGCTAGGGTAAGGGCTAGGGCTAGGGTTAGGGCTAGGGCTAGGGCTAGAGCTACGGTTAGGGTTAGGTTTAGGGTTAGGGCTAGGGCTAGGGCTGGGGCTAGGGCTAGGTCTAGACTAGGGTTAGGTTTAGGGTTAGGGCTAAGGTTAGGGTTAGGTTAGGGTTAGGGCTAGGGCTAGGGCTAGGGCTAGGGCTAGGGCTAGGGCTAGGGCTAGTGTTAGGGTTAGTGCTAGGGCTAGGGTTAGGGTTAGGGTTACGGTTAGGGTTAGTGCTAGGGCTAGGGTTAGGTTTAGGATTAGGGTTAGGATTAGGGCTAGGGCTAGGGCTAGGGCTAGGGTTAGTGCTAGGGCTAGAGTTAGGGTTAGGGCTAGGGCTAGCGCTAGGGCTAGGGCTAGGCCTAGTGCTAGGTTTAGGGTAAGGGTTATGGCTAGGGCTAGGGCTAGGTCTTGGGCTAGGGCTAGGGCTAGGGTTAAGGTTAGGGCTAGGGCTAGGGCTAGGTCTATGGCTAGGTCTAGGGTTAGGGTTAGGGTTAGGTTTAGGTTTAGGGTTAGGTCTAAGGCTAGGTTTAGGGTTAGGGTTAGGGCTAGGGCAAGGCTTGGGCTAGGGCTTGGGCTAGGGCTAGGGTTAGTGTTAGGGTTAGGGCCAGGGTTAGGGTTAGGGCTAGGGTTAGGGTTAGGTCTAGGGTTATGGTTAGGTTTAGGGTTAGGGTTAGGTATAGGGCTAGGCTAGGGCTAGGGCTAGGGCTAGGTTTTGGGTTAGGGTTAGGGCTAGGGCTAGGGATAGGTTTAGGGTTAGGGCTAGGGTTAGGGTTAGGGTTAGGTCTAGGGTTAGGGTTAAGGTTAGGGTTAGGTTTAGGGCAAGGGCTAGGGCTAGGGCTAGGGCTAGGGCTATGGTTAGGGTTAGGGTTAGGGCTAAGGTTAGGGTTAGGGTTAGGTTTAGGGTTAGGGTTAGGGCAAGAATTGGGTGGGCTTGAGCTTTGGCTAGGGTTAGGGTTAGGGTTAGGGCTAGGGTTAGGGCTAGGGCTAGGGTTAGGGCTAGGGCTATGGCTAGAGCTACGGTTAGGGTTAGGGTTAGTTTTAGGGTTAGGGCTAGGGCTGAGGCTAGGGCTAGGGCTAGGTCTAGGGTTAGGTTTAGGGTTAGGGCTAAGGTTAGGGTTAGGTTAGGGTTAGGGTTAGGGCTAGGGCTAGAGCTAGGGCTAGTGTTAGGGTTAGTGCTAGGGCTAGGGTTAGGGTTAGGGTTAGGGTTACCTTTAGGGTTAGTGCTAGGGCTAGGGCTAGGGTTAGTGCTAGGGCTAGAGTTAGGGTTAGGGCTAGGGCAAGGCTTGGGCTAGGGCTTGGGCTAGGGCTAGGGTTAGTGTTAGTGTTAGGGCTAGGGTTAGGGCTATGTCTAGGGTTACGGCTAGGACTAGGGCTAGGGCTAGGGCTAGTGTTAAGGTTAGGGTCAGGGCTAAGGTTAGGGTTAGGGTTAGGGTTAGGGCTAGGGTTAGGGCTAAGGGTAGGGCTAGGGCTAGGTCTAGGGCTAGGGTTAGGGTGAGGGCTAGGGCTAGGGCTAAGGCTAGGGCTTGGGTTAAAGTTCGTGCTAGGGCTAGGGTTAGGGTTAGGGCTAGGGCTAGGGCTAGGGCTAGGGCTAGGTCTACGGTTAGGGTTAGGTTTAGGGTTAGGCCTAGGGCTAGGGTTAGGCTTAGGGCTAGGGTTAGGGTTAGGGTTAGGGTTAGGGTTAGGGCTAGGGCTAGGGCTAGGTCTAGGGCTAGGGTTAGGGTTAGGTTTAGGGCTAGGGCTAGGGCTAGGGTTAGTGCTAGGGCTAGGGCTAGGGTTAGTGCTAGGGCTAGAGTTAGGTTAGGGCTAGGGCAAGGCTTGGGCTAGGGCTTGGGCTAGGGCTAGGGTTAGTGTTAGAGTTAGGGCTAGGGTTAGGGCTAGGTCTAGGGTTACGGCTTGGACTAGGGCTAGGGCTAGGGCTAGTGTTAGGGTTAGGGTTAGGGCTAAGTTTAGGGTTAGGGTTAGTGTTAGGGCTAGGGTTAGGGCTAAGGGTAGGGCTAGGGCTAGGTCTAGGGCTAGGGTTAGGGTGAGGGCTAGTGTTAGGGCTAAGGCTAGGGCTAGGGTTAAAGTTAATGCTAGGGCTAGGGTTAGGGTTAGGGCTAGGGCTAGGGCTAGGGCTAGGGCTAGGTCTACGGTTAGGGTTAGTGTTAGGGTTACAGCTAGGGCTAGGGTTAGCGCTAGGGCTAGGGTTAGGGTTAGGGTTAGGGCTAGGGCTAGGGCTAGGGCTAGGGCTAGGTCAAGGTTTAGGGTTAGGTTTAGGGTTAGGGCTAGGGCTAGTGCTAGGGCTAGGGCTAGGGTTAGGGTTAGGGTTAGGGCTAGGGCTAGGGCTAGGCTTAGTGTTAGGGTTAGGGCTAGGGTTAGGGTTGGGTTAGGGTTAGGTCTAGGTTTAGGGTTAGGTTTATGGTTAGGGTTAGGGTAAGGGCTAGGGCTAGGGCTAGGGCTAGGGCTAGGGTTAGGGTTAGTGTTAGGGCTAAGGTTAGGGTTAGGGTTAGGGTTAGGGTTAGGGCTAGGGCAAGGCTTGGGCTAGGGCTTGAGCTTGGGCTAGGGTTAGGGTTAGGGTTAGGGCTAGGGTAAGGGCTAGGGCTAGGGTTAGGGCTAGGGCTAGGGCTAGAGCTACGGTTAGGGTTAGGTTTAGGGTTAGGGCTAGGGCTAGGGCTGGGGCTAGGGCTAGGTCTAGACTAGGGTTAGGTTTAGGGTTAGGGCTAAGGTTAGGGTTAGGTTAGGGTTAGGGCTAGGGCTAGGGCTAGGGCTAGGGCTAGGGCTAGGGCTAGGGCTAGTGTTAGGGTTAGTGCTAGGGCTAGGGTTAGGGTTAGGGTTACGGTTAGGGTTAGTGCTAGGGCTAGGGTTAGGTTTAGGATTAGGGTTAGGATTAGGGCTAGGGCTAGGGCTAGGGCTAGGGTTAGTACTAGGGCTAGAGTTAGGGTTAGGGCTAGGGCTAGCGCTAGGGCTAGGGCTAGGCCTAGTGCTAGGTTTAGGGTAAGGGTTATGGCTAGGGCTAGGGCTAGGTCTTGGGCTAGTGCTAGGGCTAGGGTTAAGGTTAGGGCTAGGGCTAGGGCTAGGTCTATGGCTAGGTCTAGGGTTAGGGTTAGGGTTAGGTTTAGGTTTAGGGTTAGGTCTAAGGCTAGGTTTAGGGTTAGGGTTAGGGCTAGGGCAAGGCTTGGGCTAGGGCTTGGGCTAGGGCTAGGGTTAGTGTTAGGGTTAGGGCCAGGGTTAGGGTTAGGGCTAGGGTTAGGGTTAGGTCTAGGGTTATGGTTAGGTTTAGGGTTAGGGTTAGGTATAGGGCTAGGCTAGGGCTAGGGCTAGGGCTAGGTTTTGGGTTAGGGTTAGGGCTAGGGCTAGGGATAGGTTTAGGGTTAGGGCTAGGGTTAGGGTTAGGGTTAGGTCTAGGGTTAGGGTTAAGGTTAGGGTTAGGTTTAGGGCAAGGGCTAGGGCTAGGGCTAGGGCTAGGGCTATGGTTAGGGTTAGGGTTAGGGCTAAGGTTAGGGTTAGGGTTAGGTTTAGGGTTAGGGTTAGGGCAAGAATTGGGTGGGCTTGAGCTTTGGCTAGGGTTAGGGTTAGGGTTAGGGCTAGGGTTAGGGCTAGGGCTAGGGTTATGGCTAGGGCTATGGCTAGAGCTACGGTTAGGGTTAGGGTTAGTTTTAGGGTTAGGGCTAGGGCTGAGGCTAGGGCTAGGGCTAGGTCTAGGGTTAGGTTTAGGGTTAGGGCTAAGGTTAGGGTTAGGTTAGGGTTAGGGTTAGGGCTAGGGCTAGGGCTAGGGCTAGTGTTAGGGTTAGTGCTAGGGCTAGGGTTAGGGTTAGGGTTAGGGTTACCTTTAGGGTTAGTGCTAGGGCTAGGGCTAGGGTTAGTGCTAGGGCTAGAGTTAGGGTTAGGGCTAGGGCAAGGCTTGGGCTAGGGCTTGGGCTAGGGCTAGGGTTAGTGTTAGTGTTAGG
This sequence comes from Sylvilagus floridanus, assembly GCA_949820135.1. Lineage (NCBI taxonomy): Eukaryota > Metazoa > Chordata > Mammalia > Lagomorpha > Leporidae > Sylvilagus > Sylvilagus floridanus. The sequence continues at coordinate 983,720 of OX463240.1, read as the reverse complement.
GCTAGGGTTAGGGCTATGTCTAGGGTTACGGCTAGGACTAGGGCTAGGGCTAGGGCTAGTGTTAAGGTTAGGGTCAGGGCTAAGGTTAGGGTTAGGGTTAGGGTTAGGGCTAGTGTTAGGGCTAAGGGTAGGGCTAGGGCTAGGTCTAGGGCTAGGGTTAGGGTGAGGGCTAGGGCTAGGGCTAAGGCTAGGGCTTGGGTTAAAGTTAGTGCTAGGGCTAGGGTTAGGGTTAGGGCTAGGGCTAGGGCTAGGGCTAGGGCTAGGTCTACGGTTAGGGTTAGGTTTAGGGTTAGGCCTAGGGCTAGGGTTAGGCTTAGAGCTAGGGTTAGGGTTAGGGTTAGGGTTAGGGCTAGGGCTAGGGCTAGGTCTAGGGCTAGGGTTAGGGTTAGGTTTAGGGCTAGGGCTAGGGCTAGGGTTAGTGTTAGGTTTAGGGCTAGGGTTAGGGTTAGGGTTAGGTCTAGGGTTAGGGTTAGGTTTCTGGTTAGTGTTAAGGTAAGGGCCAGGGCTAGGGCTAGGGCTAGGGCTAGGGTTAGGGTTAGGGTTAGGGCTAAGTTTAGGGTTAGGGTTAGGGTTAGGGTTAGGGCTAGGGCAAGGCTTGGGCTAGGGCTTGAGCTTGGGCTAGGGTTAGGGTTAGGGTTAGGGCTAGGGTAAGGGCTAGGGCTAGGGTTAGGGCTAGGGCTAGGGCTAGAGCTACGGTTAGGGTTAGGTTTAGGGTTAGGGCTAGGGCTAGGGCTGGGGCTAGGGCTAGGTCTAGACTAGGGTTAGGTTTAGGTTTAGGGCTAAGGTTAGGGTTAGGTTAGGGTTAGGGCTAGGGCTAGGGCAAGGGCTAGGGCTAGGGCTAGTGTTAGGGTTAGTGCTAGGGCTAGGGTTAGGGTTAGGGTTACGGTTAGGGTTAGTGCTAGGGCTAGGGTTAGGTTTAGGATTAGGGTTAGGGTTAGGGTTAGGGCTAGGGATAGGCCTAGGGCTAGGTTTAGGGTAAGGGTTATGGCTAGGGCTAGGGCTAGGTCTTGGGCTAGGGCTAGGGCTAGGGTTAAGGTTAGGGCTAGGGCTAGGGCTAGGTCTATGGCTAGGTCTGGGGTTAGGGTTAGGTTTAGGTTTAGGGTTAGGTCTAGGGCTATGGTTAGGGTTAGGGTTACCTTTAGGGTTAGTGCTAGGGCTAGGGCTAGGGTTAGTGCTAGGGCTAGAGTTAAGGTTAGGGCTAGGGCAAGGCTTGGGCTAGGGCTTGGGCTAGGGCTAGGGTTAGTGTTAGGGTTAGGGCTAGGGTTAGGGCTAGGGCTAGGGTTAGGGCTAGGGCTAGGGCTAGGGCTAGGGCTAGGGCTAGGGTTAGGGTTAGTGTTAGGGCTAGGGCTAGGGCTGGGGCTATGGTTAGGGTTAGGGTTAGGGCTAAGGTTAGGGTTAGGGTTAGGGTTAGGGCTAGGGCAAGGCTTGGGGTGGGCTTGAGCTTTGGCTAGGGTTAGGGTTAGGATTAGGGCTAGGGTTAGGGCTAGGGCTAGGGTTAGGGCTAGGGCTATGGCTACAGCTACGGTTAGGGTTAGGGTTAGTTTTAGGGCTAGGGCTAGGGCTGGGGCTAGGGCTAGGGCTAGGTCTAGGGTTAGGTTTAGGGTTAGGGCTAAGGTTAGTTTTAGGTTAGGGTTAGGGTTAGGGCTAGGGCTAGGGCTAGGGCTAGGGCTAGTGTTAGGGTTAGTGCTAGGGCTAGGGTTAGGGTTAGGGTTACCTTTAGGGTTAGTGCTAGGGCTAGGGCTAGGGTTAGTGCTAGGGCTAGAGTTAGGGTTAGGGCTAGGGCAAGGCTTGGGCTAGGGCTTGGGCTAGGGCTAGGGTTAGTGTTAGTGTTAGGGCTAAGGTTAGGGCTAGGTCTAGGGTTACGGCTAGGACTAGGGCTAGGGCTAGGGCTAGTGTTAGGGTTAGGGTTAGGGTTAGGGTTAGGGCTAGGGTTAGGGCTAAGGGTAGGGCTAGGGCTAGGTCTAGGGCTAGGGTTAGGGTGTGGGCTAGGGCTAGGGCTAAGGCTAGGGCTAGGGTTAAAGTTAGTGCTAGGGCTAGGGTTAGGGTTAGGGCTAGGGCTAGGGCTAGGGCTAGGTCTAGGGTTAGGGTTAGGTTTAGGGTTAGGGCTAGGGCTAGGGTTAGGCTTAGGGCTAGGGTTAGGGTTAGGGTTAGGGTTCGGGTTAGGGCTAGGGCTAGTGCTAGGGCTAGGGCTAGGGTTAGGGTTAGGGTTAGGGCTAGGGCTAGGGCTAGCGCTAGGGTTAGTGTTAGGGTTAGGGCTAGGGTTAGGGTTAGGGTTAGGTCTAGGGTTAGGGTTAGGTTTATGGTTAGGGTTAGGGTAAGGGCTAGGGCTAGGGCTAGGGCTAGGGCTAGGGCTAGGGTTAGGGTTAGGGTTAGGGCTAAGGTTAGGGTTAGGGTTAGGGTTAGGGTTAGGGCTAGGGCAAGGCTTGGGCTAGGGCTTGAGCTTGGGCTAGGGTTAGGGTTAGGGTTAGGGCTAGGGTAAGGGCTAGGGCTAGGGTTAGGGCTAGGGCTAGAGCTACGGTTAGGGTTAGGTTTAGGGTTAGGGCTAGGGCTAGGGCTGGGGCTAGGGCTAGGGCTAGACTAGGGTTAGGTTTATGGTTAGGGCTAAGGTTAGGGTTAGGTTAGGGTTAGGGCTAGGGCTAGGGCTAGGGCTAGGGCTAGGGCTAGTGTTAGGGTTAGTGCTAGGGCTAGGGTTAGGGTTAGGGTTACGGTTAGGGTTAGTGCTAGGGCTAGGGTTAGGTTTAGGATTAGGGTTAGGGTTAGGGCTAGGGCTAGGGCTAGGGCTAGGGTAGGTGCTAGGGCTAGAGTTAGGGTTAGGGCTAGGGCTAGAGCTAGGGCTAGGCCTAGGGCTAGGTTTAGTGTAAGGGTTATGGCTAGGGCTAGGGCTAGGTCTTGGGCTAGGGCTAGGGCTAGGGTTAAGGTTAGGGCTAGGGCTAGGGCTAGGTCTATGGCTAGGTCTAGGGTTAGGGTTAGGTTTAGCTTTAGGGTTAGGTCTAAGGCTAGGGTTAGGGTTAGGGTTAGGGCTAGGGCAAGGCTTGGGCTAGGGCTTGGGCTAGGGCTATGGTTAGTGTTAGGGTTAGGGCTAGGGTTAGGGCTAGGGCTAGGGTTAGGGCTAGGGCTAGGGCTAGAGTTACGGTTAGGGTCAGGTTTAGGGTTAGGGCTAGGGCTAGGGCTGGGGCTAGGGCTAGGGCTGGGGCTAGGGCTAGGGCTAGGTCTAGGGTTAGGTTTAGGGTTAGGGCTAAGGTTATGGTTAGGTTAGGGTTAGGGCTAGGGCTAGGGCTAGGGCTAGGGCTAGGGCTAGGGCTAGGGCTAGGGCTAGTGTTAGGTTTAGTGCTAGGGCTAGAGTTAGGGTTAGGGTTACGGTTAGGGTTAGTGCTAGGGCTAGGTTTAGGTTTTGGGTTAGTGTTAGGGTTAGGGCTAGTGCTAGGGCTAGTGTTAGGGCTAGGGCTAGGGTTAGGTTTAGGCTTAGGGTTAGAGTTAGGGCTAGGGATAGGGCTAGGTTTAGGCTAAGGATAGGGTTAGGGTTAGGGTTAGGGTTAGGGTTAGGGCTAGGGTTACGGCTAGGACTAGGGCTAGGGCTAGGGCTAGTGTTAGGGTTATGGTTAGGGCTAAGGTTAGGGTTAGGGTTAGGGTTAGGGCTAGGGTTAGTGCTAGGGCTAGAGTTAGGGTTAGGGCTAGGCCTAGGGCTAGGGCTAGGCCTAGGGCTAGGTTTAGGGTAAGGGTTATGGCTAGGGCTAGGGCTAGGTCTTGGGCTAGGGCTAGGGCTAGGGTTAAGGTTAGGGCTAGGGCTAGGGCTAGGTCTATGGCTAGGTCTAGGGTTAGGGTTAGGTTTAGGTTTAGGGTTAGGTCTAAGGCTAGGGTTAGGGTTAGGGTTAGGGCTAGGGCAAGGCTTGGGCTAGGGCTTGGGCTAGGGCTAGGGTTAGTGTTAGGGTTAGGGCTAGGGTTAGGGCTAGGGCTAGGGTTAGGGCTAGGGCTAGGGCTAGAGTTACGGTTAGGGTCAGGTTTAGGGTTAGGGCTAGGGCTAGGGCTGGGGCTAGGGCTAGGGCTGGGGCTAGGGCTAGGGCTAGGTCTAGGGTTAGGTTTAGGGTTAGGGCTAAGGTTAGGGTTAGGTTAGGGTTAGGGCTAGGGCTAGGGCTAGGGCTAGGGCTAGGGCTAGTGTTAGGGTTAGTGCTAGGGCTAGAGTTAGGGTTAGGGTTACGGTTAGGGTTAGTGCTAGGGCTAGGTTTAGGTTTTGGGTTAGTGTTAGGGTTAGGGCTAGGGCTAGGGCTAGGGTTAGTGCTAGGGCTAGGGTTAGGTTTAGGCTTAGGGTTAGAGTTAGGGCTAGGGCTAGGGCTAGGGTTAGGCTAAGGTTAGGGTTAGGGTTAGGGTTAGGGTTAGGGCTAGGGTTACCGCTAGGACTAAGGCTAGGGCTAGGGCTAGTGTTAGGGTTAGGGTTAGGGCTAAGGTTAGGGTTAGGGTTAGGGTTAGGGCTAGGGTTAGGGCTAAGGGTAGGGCTAGGGCTAGGTCTAGGGCTAGGGTTAGGGTGAGGGCTAGGGCTAGGGCTAAGGCTAGGGCTGGGTTAAAGTTAGTGCTAGGGCTAGGTTTAGGGTTAGGATTAGGGTTAGGGTTAGGGTTAGGGCTAGGGTTAGGTTAGGGTTAGGGTTAGGGCTAGGGCTAGGGCTAGGGCTAGGGCTAGGGTTAGGTTTAGGGCTAGGGTTACAGCTAGGGCTAGGTTTAGGGCTAGGCTTAGGGCTAGGGTTAGGGTTAGGGTTAGGGTTAGGGTTAGGGCTAGGGCTAGTGCTAGGGCTAGGGCTAGGGTTAGGGTTAGGGTTAGGGTTAGGGCTAGGGCTAGGGCTAGGGTTAGTGTTAGGGTTAGGGCTCGGGTTAGGGTTAGGGTTAGGTCTAGGGTTAGGGTTAGGTTTATGGTTAGGGTTAGGGTAAGGGCTAGGGCTAGGGCTAGGGCTAGGGTTAGGGTTAGGGTTAGGGCTAAGGTTAGGGTTAGGGTTAGGGTTAGGGCTAGGGCAAGGCTTGGGCTAGGGCTTGGTCTAGGGCTAGGGTTAGGGTTAGGGTTAGGGCTAGGGTAAGGGCTAGGGCTACGGTTAGGGCTAGGGCTAGGGCTAGAGCTACGGTTAGGGTTAGGTTTAGGGTTAGGGCTAGGGCTAGGGCTGGGGCTAGGGCTAGGGCTAGACTAGGGTTAGGTTTAGGGTTAGGGCTAAGGTTAGGGTTAGGTTAGGGTTAGGGCTAGGGCTAGGGCTAGGACTAGTGTTAGGGTTAGTGCTAGGGCTAGGGTTAGGATTAGGGTTACGGTTAGGGTTAGTGCTAGGGCTAGGGTTAGGTTTAGGATTAGGGTTAGGGTTAGGGCTAGGGCTAGGGCTAGGGCTAGGGTTAGTGCTAGGGCTAGAGTTAGGGTTAGGGCTAGGGCTAGGGCTAGGGCTAGGCCTAGGGCTAGGTTTAGGGTAAGGGTTATGGCTAGGGCTAGGGCTAGGTCTTGGGCTAGGGCTAGGGCTAGGGTTAAGGTTAGGGCTAGGGCTAGGGCTAGGTCTATGGCTAGGTCTAGGGTTAGGCTTAGGTTTAGGTTTAGGGTTAGGTCTAAGGCTAGGGTTAGGGTTAGGGTTAGGGCTAGGGCAAGGCTTGGGCTAGGGCTTGGGCTAGGGCTAGGGTTAGTGTTAGGGTTAGGGCTAGGGTTAGGGCTAGGGCTAGGGTTAGGGCTAGGGCTAGGGCTAGAGTTATGGTTAGGGTCAGGTTTAGGGTTAGGGCTAGGGCTAGGGCTGGGGCTAGGGCTAGGGCTAGGTCTAGGGTTAGGTTTAGGGTTAGGGCTAAGGTTAGGGTTAGGTTAGGGTTAGGGCTAGGGCTAGGGCTAGGGCTAGGGCTAGGGCTAGTGTTTGGGTTAGTGCTAGGGCTAGAGTTAGGGTTAGGGTTACGGTTAGGGTTAGTGCTAGGGCTAGGTTTAGGTTTTGGGTTAGTGTTAGGGTTAGGGCTAGGGCTAGGGCTAGGGTTAGTGCTAGGGCTAGGGTTAGGTTTAGGCTTAGGGTTAGAGTTAGGGCTAGGGCTAGGGCTAGGGTTAGGCTAAGGTTAGGGTTAGGGTTAGGGTTAGGGTTAGGGCTAGGGTTACGGCTAGGACTAGGGCTAGGGCTAGGGCTAGTGTTAGGGTTAGGGTTAGGGTTAGGGCTAAGGTTAGGGTTAGGGTTAGGGTTAGGGCTAGGGTTAGGGCTAAGGGTAGGGCTAGGGCTAGAGTTAGGGTTAGGGCTAGGGCTAGGGCTAAGGCTAGGGCTGGGTTAAAGTTAGTGCTAGGGCTAGGTTTAGGGTTAGGATTAGGGTTAGGGTTAGAGCTAGGGTTAGGTTAGGGTTAGGGTTAGGGCTAGGGCTAGGGCTAGGGCTAGGGCTAGTGTTAGGGTTAGTGCTAGGGCTAGGGTTAGGGTTAGGGTTACCTTTAGGGTTAGTGCTAGGGCTAGGGTTAGGGTTAGTGCTAGGGCTAGAGTTAGGGTTAGGGGTAGGGCAAGGCTTGGGCTAGGGCTTGGGCTAGGGCTAGGGTTAGTGTTAGTGTTAGGGCTAGGGTTAGGGCTAGGTCTAGTGTTACGGCTAGGACTAGGGCTAGGGCTAGGGCTAGTGTTAGGGTTAGGGTTAGGGCTATGGTTAGGGTTAGGGTTAGGATTAGGGCTATGGTTAGGGCTAAGGGTAGGGCTAGGGCTAGGTCTAGGGCTAGGGTTAGGGTGAGGGCTAGGGCTAGGGCTAAGGCTAGGGCTAGGGTTAAAGTTAGTGCTAGGGCTAGGGTTAGGGTTAGGGCTAGGGCTAGGGCTAGGGCTAGGTCTACGGTTAGGGTTAGTGTTAGGGTTACAGCTAGGGCTAGGGTTAGCGCTAGGGCTAGGGTTAGGGTTAGGGTTAGGGCTAGGGCTAGTTCTAGGGCTAGGGCTAGGTCTAGGGTTAGGGTTAGGTTTAGGGTTAGGGCTAGGGCTAGGGTTAGGCTTAGAGCTAGGGTTAGGGTTAGGGTTAGGGTTAGGGTTAGGGCTAGGTCTAGGGTTAGTGCTAGGGCTAGAGTTAGGGTTAGGGCTAGGGCAAGGCTTGGACTTGGGCTTGGGCTAGGGCTAGGGTTAGGGTTAGGGTTAGGGCTAGGGCTAGGGCTAGGTTTAGTGTTAGGGTTAGGGCTAGGGTTAGGGTTAGGGTTAGGTCTAGGGTTAGGGTTAGGTTTATGGTTAGGGTTAGGGTAAGGGCTAGGGCTAGGGCTAGGGCTAGGGCTAGGGTTAGGGTTAGGGTTAGGGCTAAGGTTAGGGTTAGGGTTAGGGTTAGGGTTAGGGCTAGGGCAAGGCTTGGGCTAGGGCTTGAGCTTGGGCTAGGGTTAGGGTTAGGGTTAGGGCTAGGGCTAGGGCTAGGGTTAGGGCTAGGGCTAGGGCTAGAGCTACGGTTAGGGTTAGGTTTAGGGTTAGGGCTAGGGCTAGGGCTGGGGCTAGGGCTAGGGCTAGACTAGGGTTAGGTTTATGGTTAGGGCTAAGGTTAGGGTTAGGTTAGGGTTAGGGCTAGGGCTAGGGCTAGGGCTAGGGCTAGGGCTAGTGTTAGGGTTAGTGCTAGGGCTAGGGTTAGGGTTAGGGTTACGGTTAGGGTTAGTGCTAGGGCTAGGGTTAGGTTTAGGATTAGGGTTAGGGTTAGGGCTAGGGCTAGGGCTAGGGCTAGGGTAGGTGCTAGGGCTAGAGTTAGGGTTAGGGCTAGGGCTAGAGCTAGGGCTAGGCCTAGGGCTAGGTTTAGTGTAAGGGTTATGGCTAGGGCTAGGGCTAGGTCTTGGGCTAGGGCTAGGGCTAGGGTTAAGGTTAGGGCTAGGGCTAGGGCTAGGTCTATGGCTAGGTCTAGGGTTAGGGTTAGGTTTAGCTTTAGGGTTAGGTCTAAGGCTAGGGTTAGGGTTAGGGTTAGGGCTAGGGCAAGGCTTGGGCTAGGGCTTGGGCTAGGGCTATGGTTAGTGTTAGGGTTAGGGCTAGGGTTAGGGCTAGGGCTAGGGTTAGGGCTAGGGCTAGGGCTAGAGTTACGGTTAGGGTCAGGTTTAGGGTTAGGGCTAGGGCTAGGGCTGGGGCTAGGGCTAGGGCTGGGGCTAGGGCTAGGGCTAGGTCTAGGGTTAGGTTTAGGGTTAGGGCTAAGGTTATGGTTAGGTTAGGGTTAGGGCTAGGGCTAGGGCTAGGGCTAGGGCTAGGGCTAGGGCTAGGGCTAGTGTTAGGTTTAGTGCTAGGGCTAGAGTTAGGGTTAGGGTTACGGTTAGGGTTAGTGCTAGGGCTAGGTTTAGGTTTTGGGTTAGTGTTAGGGTTAGGGCTAGTGCTAGGGCTAGGGTTAGGGCTAGGGCTAGGGTTAGGTTTAGGCTTAGGGTTAGAGTTAGGGCTAGGGATAGGGCTAGGTTTAGGCTAAGGATAGGGTTAGGGTTAGGGTTAGGGTTAGGGTTAGGGCTAGGGTTACGGCTAGGACTAGGGCTAGGGCTAGGGCTAGTGTTAGGGTTATGGTTAGGGCTAAGGTTAGGGTTAGGGTTAGGGTTAGGGCTAGGGTTAGTGCTAGGGCTAGAGTTAGGGTTAGGGCTAGGCCTAGGGCTAGGGCTAGGCCTAGGGCTAGGTTTAGGGTAAGGGTTATGGCTAGGGCTAGGGCTAGGTCTTGGGCTAGGGCTAGGGCTAGGGTTAAGGTTAGGGCTAGGGCTAGGGCTAGGTCTATGGCTAGGTCTAGGGTTAGGGTTAGGTTTAGGTTTAGGGTTAGGTCTAAGGCTAGGGTTAGGGTTAGGGTTAGGGCTAGGGCAAGGCTTGGGCTAGGGCTTGGGCTAGGGCTAGGGTTAGTGTTAGGGTTAGGGCTAGGGTTAGGGCTAGGGCTAGGGTTAGGGCTAGGGCTAGGGCTAGAGTTACGGTTAGGGTCAGGTTTAGGGTTAGGGCTAGGGCTAGGGCTGGGGCTAGGGCTAGGGCTGGGGCTAGGGCTAGGGCTAGGTCTAGGGTTAGGTTTAGGGTTAGGGCTAAGGTTAGGGTTAGGTTAGGGTTAGGGCTAGGGCTAGGGCTAGGGCTAGGGCTAGGGCTAGTGTTAGGGTTAGTGCTAGGGCTAGAGTTAGGGTTAGGGTTACGGTTAGGGTTAGTGCTAGGGCTAGGTTTAGGTTTTGGGTTAGTGTTAGGGTTAGGGCTAGGGCTAGGGCTAGGGTTAGTGCTAGGGCTAGGGTTAGGTTTAGGCTTAGGGTTAGAGTTAGGGCTAGGGCTAGGGCTAGGGTTAGGCTAAGGTTAGGGTTAGGGTTAGGGTTAGGGTTAGGGCTAGGGTTACCGCTAGGACTAAGGCTAGGGCTAGGGCTAGTGTTAGGGTTAGGGTTAGGGCTAAGGTTAGGGTTAGGGTTAGGGTTAGGGCTAGGGTTAGGGCTAAGGGTAGGGCTAGGGCTAGGTCTAGGGCTAGGGTTAGGGTGAGGGCTAGGGCTAGGGCTAAGGCTAGGGCTGGGTTAAAGTTAGTGCTAGGGCTAGGTTTAGGGTTAGGATTAGGGTTAGGGTTAGGGTTAGGGCTAGGGTTAGGTTAGGGTTAGGGTTAGGGCTAGGGCTAGGGCTAGGGCTAGGGCTAGGGTTAGGTTTAGGGCTAGGGTTACAGCTAGGGCTAGGTTTAGGGCTAGGCTTAGGGCTAGGGTTAGGGTTAGGGTTAGGGTTAGGGTTAGGGCTAGGGCTAGTGCTAGGGCTAGGGCTAGGGTTAGGGTTAGGGTTAGGGTTAGGGCTAGGGCTAGGGCTAGGGTTAGTGTTAGGGTTAGGGCTCGGGTTAGGGTTAGGGTTAGGTCTAGGGTTAGGGTTAGGTTTATGGTTAGGGTTAGGGTAAGGGCTAGGGCTAGGGCTAGGGCTAGGGTTAGGGTTAGGGTTAGGGCTAAGGTTAGGGTTAGGGTTAGGGTTAGGGCTAGGGCAAGGCTTGGGCTAGGGCTTGGTCTAGGGCTAGGGTTAGGGTTAGGGTTAGGGCTAGGGTAAGGGCTAGGGCTACGGTTAGGGCTAGGGCTAGGGCTAGAGCTACGGTTAGGGTTAGGTTTAGGGTTAGGGCTAGGGCTAGGGCTGGGGCTAGGGCTAGGGCTAGACTAGGGTTAGGTTTAGGGTTAGGGCTAAGGTTAGGGTTAGGTTAGGGTTAGGGCTAGGGCTAGGGCTAGGACTAGTGTTAGGGTTAGTGCTAGGGCTAGGGTTAGGATTAGGGTTACGGTTAGGGTTAGTGCTAGGGCTAGGGTTAGGTTTAGGATTAGGGTTAGGGTTAGGGCTAGGGCTAGGGTTAGTGCTAGGGCTAGAGTTAGGGTTAGGGCTAGGGCTAGGGCTAGGGCTAGGCCTAGGGCTAGGTTTAGGGTAAGGGTTATGGCTAGGGCTAGGGCTAGGTCTTGGGCTAGGGCTAGGGCTAGGGTTAAGGTTAGGGCTAGGGCTAGGGCTAGGTCTATGGCTAGGTCTAGGGTTAGGCTTAGGTTTAGGTTTAGGGTTAGGTCTAAGGCTAGGGTTAGGGTTAGGGTTAGGGCTAGGGCAAGGCTTGGGCTAGGGCTTGGGCTAGGGCTAGGGTTAGTGTTAGGGTTAGGGCTAGGGTTAGGGCTAGGGCTAGGGTTAGGGCTAGGGCTAGGGCTAGAGTTATGGTTAGGGTCAGGTTTAGGGTTAGGGCTAGGGCTAGGGCTGGGGCTAGGGCTAGGGCTAGGTCTAGGGTTAGGTTTAGGGTTAGGGCTAAGGTTAGGGTTAGGTTAGGGTTAGGGCTAGGGCTAGGGCTAGGGCTAGGGCTAGGGCTAGTGTTTGGGTTAGTGCTAGGGCTAGAGTTAGGGTTAGGGTTACGGTTAGGGTTAGTGCTAGGGCTAGGTTTAGGTTTTGGGTTAGTGTTAGGGTTAGGGCTAGGGCTAGGGCTAGGGTTAGTGCTAGGGCTAGGGTTAGGTTTAGGCTTAGGGTTAGAGTTAGGGCTAGGGCTAGGGCTAGGGTTAGGCTAAGGTTAGGGTTAGGGTTAGGGTTAGGGTTAGGGCTAGGGTTACGGCTAGGACTAGGGCTAGGGCTAGGGCTAGTGTTAGGGTTAGGGTTAGGGTTAGGGCTAAGGTTAGGGTTAGGGTTAGGGTTAGGGCTAGGGTTAGGGCTAAGGGTAGGGCTAGGGCTAGAGTTAGGGTTAGGGCTAGGGCTAGGGCTAAGGCTAGGGCTGGGTTAAAGTTAGTGCTAGGGCTAGGTTTAGGGTTAGGATTAGGGTTAGGGTTAGAGCTAGGGTTAGGTTAGGGTTAGGGTTAGGGCTAGGGCTAGGGCTAGGGCTAGGGCTAGTGTTAGGGTTAGTGCTAGGGCTAGGGTTAGGGTTAGGGTTACCTTTAGGGTTAGTGCTAGGGCTAGGGTTAGGGTTAGTGCTAGGGCTAGAGTTAGGGTTAGGGGTAGGGCAAGGCTTGGGCTAGGGCTTGGGCTAGGGCTAGGGTTAGTGTTAGTGTTAGGGCTAGGGTTAGGGCTAGGTCTAGTGTTACGGCTAGGACTAGGGCTAGGGCTAGGGCTAGTGTTAGGGTTAGGGTTAGGGCTATGGTTAGGGTTAGGGTTAGGATTAGGGCTATGGTTAGGGCTAAGGGTAGGGCTAGGGCTAGGTCTAGGGCTAGGGTTAGGGTGAGGGCTAGGGCTAGGGCTAAGGCTAGGGCTAGGGTTAAAGTTAGTGCTAGGGCTAGGGTTAGGGTTAGGGCTAGGGCTAGGGCTAGGGCTAGGTCTACGGTTAGGGTTAGTGTTAGGGTTACAGCTAGGGCTAGGGTTAGCGCTAGGGCTAGGGTTAGGGTTAGGGTTAGGGCTAGGGCTAGTTCTAGGGCTAGGGCTAGGTCTAGGGTTAGGGTTAGGTTTAGGGTTAGGGCTAGGGCTAGGGTTAGGCTTAGAGCTAGGGTTAGGGTTAGGGTTAGGGTTAGGGTTAGGGCTAGGTCTAGGGTTAGTGCTAGGGCTAGAGTTAGGGTTAGGGCTAGGGCAAGGCTTGGACTTGGGCTTGGGCTAGGGCTAGGGTTAGGGTTAGGGTTAGGGCTAGGGCTAGGGCTAGGTTTAGTGTTAGGGTTAGGGCTAGGGTTAGGGTTAGGGTTAGGTCTAGGGTTAGGGTTAGGTTTATGGTTAGGGTTAGGGTAAGGGCTAGGGCTAGGGCTAGGGCTAGGGCTAGGGTTAGGGTTAGGGTTAGGGCTAAGGTTAGGGTTAGGGTTAGGGTTAGGGTTAGGGCTAGGGCAAGGCTTGGGCTAGGGCTTGAGCTTGGGCTAGGGTTAGGGTTAGGGTTAGGGCTAGGGCTAGGGCTAGGGTTAGGGCTAGGGCTAGGGCTAGAGCTACGGTTAGGGTTAGGTTTAGTGTTAGGGCTAGGGCTAGGGCTGGGGCTAGGGCTAGGGCTAGACTAGGGTTAGGTTTAGGGTTAGGGCTAAGGTTAGGGTTAGGTTAGGGTTAGGGCTAGGGCTAGGGCTAGGGCTAGGGCTAGGGCTAGTGTTAGGGTTAGTACTAGGGCTAGGGTTAGGGTTAGGGTTACGGTTAGGGTTAGTGCTAGGGCTAGGGTTAGGTTTAGGATTAGGGTTAGGGTTAATGCTAGGGCTAGGGCTAGGGTTAGTGCTAGGGCTAGAGTTAGGGTTAGGGCTAGGGCTAGGGCTAGGGCTAGGCCTAGGGCTAGGTTTAGGGTAAGGGCTAAGGTTAGGGTTAGGGTTAGGGTTACGGTTATGGCTAGGGCTAGGTCTAGGTCTAGGGCTAGAGCCAGGGTTAGGGTTAGGGCTAGGGTTAGGGTTAGGGCTAGGGTTATGGTTAGGTTTAGGGTTAGGGTTAGGTATAGGGCTAGGCTAGGGCTAGGGCTAGGGCTAGGTTTTGGGTTAGGGTTAGGGCTAGAGCTAGGGATAGGTTTATGATTAGGACTAGGGTTAGGGTTAGGGTTAGGTCTAGGGTTAGGGTTAAGGTTAGGGTTAGGGTTAGGGCAAGGGCTAGGGCTAGGGCTAGGGCTATGGTTAGGGTTAGGGTTAGGGCTAAGGTTAGGGTTAGGGTTAGGGCTAGGGCAAGGCTTGGGGTGGGCTTGAGCTTTGGCTAGGGTTAGGTTTAGGGTTAGGGGTATGGTTAGGGCTAGGGCTAGGGTTAGGTCTAGGGCTATGGCTAGAGCTACGGTTAGGGTTAGGGTTAGTTTTAGGGCTAGGGCTAGGGCTGGGGCTAGGGCTAGGGCTAGGTCTAGGGTTAGGTTTAGGGTTAGGGCTAAGGTTAGGGTTAGGTTAGTGTTAGGGTTAGGGCTAGGGCTAGGGCTAGGGCTAGGGCTAGGGCTAGTGTTAGGGTTAGTGCTAGGGCTAGGGTTAGGGTTAGGGTTACCTTTAGGGTTAGTGCTAGGGCTAGGGTTAGGTTTAGGGTTAGGGTTAGGGCTAGGGCTAGGGCTAGGGTTAGTGCTAGGCTAGAGTTAGGGTTAGGGCTAGGGCAAGGCTTGGGCTTGGGCTTGGGCTAGGGCTAGGGTTAGTGTTAGTGTTAGGCCTATGGTTATGGCTAGGGCTATGGTTACGGCTAGGACTAGGGCTAGGGCTAGGGCTAGTGTTAGGGTTAGGGTTAGGGCTAAGGTTAGGGTTAGGTTTAGGGTTAGGGCTAGGGTTAGGGATAAGGGTAGGGCTAGGTCTAGGTCTAGGGCTAGGGTTAGGGTGAGGGCTAGGGCTAGGGCTAAGGCTAGGGCTAGGGTTAAAGTTAGTGCTAGGGCTAGGGTTAGGGTTAGGGTTAGGGCTAGGCCTAGGGCTAGGGCTAGGGCTAGGTCTACGGTTAGGGTTAGTGTTAGGGTTACAGCTAGGGCTAGGGTTATTGCTAGGGCTAGGGTTAGGTTTAGGGTTAGGGCTAGGGCTAGGGCTAGGGCTAGGGCTAGGTCTAGGGTTAGTGTTAGGTTTAGGGTTAGGGCTAGGGCTAGGGCTAGGGTTAGGCTTAGGGCTAGGGTTAGGGTTAGGGTTAGGGTTAGGGTTAGGGCTAGGGCTAGGGCTAGGGCTAGGGCTAAGGTTAGGGTTAGGGTTAGGGCTAGGGCTAGCACTAGGGTTAGTGTTAGGGTTAGGGCTAGGGTTAGAGTTAGGGTTAGGTCTAGGGTTAGGGTTAGGTTTATGGTTAGGGTTAGGGTAAGGGCTAGGGCTAGGGCTAGGGTTAGGGTTAGGGTTAGGGCTAAGGTTAGGGTTAGGGTTAGGGTTAGGGTTAGGGCTAGGGCAAGGCTTGGGCTAGGGCTTGAGCTTGGGCTAGGGTTAGGGTTAGGGTTAGGGCTAGGGTAAGGGCTAGGGCTAGGGTTAGGGCTAGGGCTAGGGCTAGAGCTACGGTTAGGGTTAGGTTTAGGGTTAGGGCTAGGGCTAGGGCTGTGGCTAGGGCTAGGTCTAGACTAGGGTTAGGTTTAGCGTTAGGGCCAAGGTTAGGGTTAGGTTAGGGTTAGGGCTATGGCTAGGGCTAGGGCTAGGGCTAGGGCTAGGGCTAGTGTTAGGGTTAGTGCTAGGGCTAGTGTTAGGGTTAGGGCTAGGGCTAGGGCTAGGGCTAGGCCTAGGGCTAGGTTTAGGGTAAGGGTTATGGCTAGGGCTAGGGCTAGGTCTTGGGCTAGGGTTAGGGCTAGGGTTAAGGTTGGGCTAGGGCTAGGGCTAGGTCTATGGCTAGGTCTAGGGTTAGGGTTAGGTTTAGGTTTAGGGTTAGGTCTAGGGCTATGGTTAAGGTTAGGGTTAGGGTTAGGGCTAGGGCAAAGCTTGGGCTAGGGCTTGGGCTAGGGCTAGGGTTAGTGTTAGGGTTAGGGCTAGGGTTAGGGCTAGGGCTAGGGTTAGGGCTAGGGCTAGAGTTACGGTTAGGGTCAGGTTTAGGTTTAGGGCTAGGGCTAGGGCTGGGGCTAGGGCTAGGGCTGGGGCTAGGGCTAGGGCTATGTCTAGGGTTAGGTTTAGGGTTAGCGCTAAGGTTAGGGTTAGGTTATGGTTAGGGCTAGGGCTAGGGCTAGGGCTAGGGTTAGGGTTAGGGTTAGGGCTAGGGCTAGGGCAAGGTTTAGTGTTAGGGTTAGGGCTAGGGTTAGGGTTAGGGTTAGGTCTAGGGTTAGGGTTAGGTTTAGGGTTAGGGCAAGGGCTAGGGCTAGGGTTAGGGCTAGGGCTAGGGTTAGGGTTAGGGTTAGGGCTAAGGTTAGGGTTAGGGTTAGGGTTATGGTTAGGTTAGGGTTAGGGCTAGGTCTAGGGCTAGGGCCAGGGTTAGGGTTAGGGCTAGGGTTAGGGTTAGGTTTAGGGTTAGGTTTAGGAATAGGGCTAGGCTAGGGCTAGGGCTAGGGCTAGGTTTTGGGTTAGGGTTAAGGCTAGGGCTAGGGATAGGTTTAGGGTTAGGGCTAGGGTTAGGGTTAGGGTTAGGTCAAGGGTAAGGGTTAAGGTTATGGTTAGGGTTAGGGTTAGGGCAAGAGCTAGGGCTAGGGCTAGGGCTAGGGCTATGGTTAGGGTTAGGGATAGGGCTAAGGTTAGGGTTAGGGTTAGGGTTAGGGTTAGGGCTAGGGCAAGGCTTGTGGTGGGCTTGAGCTTGGGCTAGGGTTAGGGTTAGGGTTAGGGCTAGGGTTAGGGCTAGGGCTAGGGTTAGGGCTAGGGCTATGGCTAGAGCTACGGTTAAGGTTAGGGTTAGTTTTAGGGCTAGGGCTAGGGCTGGGGCTAGGGCTAGGGCTAGGTCTAGGGTTAGGTTTAGGGTTAGGGCTAAGGTTAGGGTTAGGTTAGGGTTAGGGTTAGGGCTAGGGCTAGGGCTAGGGCTAGGGCTATTGTTAGGGTTAGTGCTAGGGCTAGGGTTAGGGTTAGGGTTAGGGTTACCTTTAGGGTTAGTGCTAGGGCTAGGGTTAGGTTTAGGGTTAGGGTTAGTGCTAGGGCTAGGGCTAGGGTTTTTGCTAGGGCTAGAGTTAGGTTTAGGGCTAGGGTAAGGCTTGGGCTAGGGCTTGGGCTAGGGCTAAGGTTTTTGTTAGTGTTAGGTTTAGGGTTAGGGCTAGGGCTAGTGTTAGGGTTAGGGTTAGGGCTAAGGTTAGGGTTAGGGTTAGGGTTACGGTTAGGGTTAGGGCTAAGGTAGGGCTAGGGCTAGGTCTAGGGCTAGGGTTAGGGTGAGGGCTAGGGCTAGGGCTAAGGCTAGGGCTAGGGTTAAAGTTAGTGCTAGGGCTAGGGTTAGGGTTAGGGTTAGGGTTAGGGCTAGGGTTAGGGTTAGGGTTAGGGTTAGGGTTAGGGCTAGTGCTAGAGCTAGGGCTAGGGCTAGGTCTACGGTTAGGGTTAGGGTTAGGGTTACAGCTAGGGCTAGGGTTAGGGCTAGGGCTAGGGTTAGGGTTAGGGTTAGGGCTAGGGCTAGGGCTAGGGCTAGGTCTAGGGTTAGGGTTATGTT
>OX463240.1:955000-965000 GCA_949820135.1 Sylvilagus floridanus | reverse complement strand
GTTATGGTTAGGGTCAGGTTTAGGGTTAGGGCTAGGGCTAGGGCTGGGGCTAGGGCTAGGGCTGGGGCTAGGGCTAGGGCTAGGTCTAGGGTTAGGTTTAGGGTTAGGGCTAAGGTTAGGGTTAGGTTAGGGTTAGGGCTAGGGCTAGGGCTAGGGCTAGGGCTAGGGCTAGTGTTTGGGTTAGTGCTAGGGCTAGAGTTAGGGTTAGGGTTACGGTTAGGGTTAGTGCTAGGGCTAGGTTTAGGTTTTGGGTTAGTGTTAGGGTTAGGGCTAGGGCTAGGGCTAGGGTTAGTGCTAGGGCTAGGGTTAGGTTTAGGCTTAGGGTTAGAGTTAGGGCTAGGGC
Source organism: Sylvilagus floridanus (assembly GCA_949820135.1). NCBI lineage: Eukaryota > Metazoa > Chordata > Mammalia > Lagomorpha > Leporidae > Sylvilagus > Sylvilagus floridanus. Next base: position 964,657 of record OX463240.1, on the reverse strand, counting down.
TAGGGCTAGGGTTAGGCTAAGGTTAGGGTTAGGGTTAGGGTTAGGGTTAGGGTTAGGGTTAGGGCTAGGGTTACGGCTAGGACTAGGGCTAGGGCTAGGGCTAGTGTTAGGGTTAGGTTTAGGGTTAGGGCTAAGGTTAGGGTTAGGGTTAGGGTTAGGGCTAGGGTTAGGGCTAAGGGTAGGGCTAGGGCTAGAGTTAGGGTTAGGGCTAGGGCTAGGGCTAAGGCTAGGGCTGGGTTAAAGTTAGTGCTAGGGCTAGGTTTAGGGTTAGGATTAGGGTTAGGGTTAGGGCTAGGGTTAGGTTAGGGTTAGGGTTAGGGCTAGGGCTAGGGCTAGGGCTAGGGCTAGTGTTAGGGTTAGTGCTAGGGCTAGGGTTAGGGTTAGGGTTACCTTTAGGGTTAGTGCTAGGGCTAGGGCTAGGGTTAGTGCTAGGGCTAGAGTTAGGGTTAGGGGTAGGGCAAGGCTTGGGCTAGGGCTTGGGCTAGGGCTAGGGTTAGTGTTAGTGTTAGGGCTAGGGTTAGGGCTAGGTCTAGTGTTACGGCTAGGACTAGGGCTAGGGCTAGGGCTAGTGTTAGGGTTAGGGTTAGGGCTATGGTTAGGGTTAGGGTTAGGATTAGGGCTATGGTTAGGGCTAAGGGTAGGGCTAGGGCTAGGTCTAGGGCTAGGGTTAGGGTGAGGGCTAGGGCTAGGGCTAAGGCTAGGGCTAGGGTTAAAGTTAGTGCTAGGGCTAGGGTTAGGGTTAGGGCTAGGGCTAGGGCTAGGGCTAGGTCTACGGTTAGGGTTAGTGTTAGGGTTACAGCTAGGGCTAGGGTTAGCGCTAGGGCTAGGGTTAGGGTTAGGGTTAGGGCTAGGGCTAGTTCTAGGGCTAGGGCTAGGTCTAGGGTTAGGGTTAGGTTTAGGGTTAGGGCTAGGGCTAGGGTTAGGCTTAGAGCTAGGGTTAGGGTTAGGGTTAGGGTTAGGGTTAGGGCTAGGGCTAGGGTTAGTGCTAGGGCTAGAGTTAGGGTTAGGGCTAGGGCAAGGCTTGGGCTTGGGCTTGGGCTAGGGCTAGGGTTAGGGTTAGGGTTAGGGCTAGGGCTAGGGCTAGGTTTAGTGTTAGGGTTAGGGCTAGGGTTAGGGTTAGGGTTAGGTCTAGGGTTAGGGTTAGGTTTATGGTTAGGGTTAGGGTAAGGGCTAGGGCTAGGGCTAGGGCTAGGGCTAGGGTTAGGGTTAGGGTTAGGGCTAAGGTTAGGGTTAGGGTTAGGGTTAGGGTTAGGGCTAGGGCAAGGCTTGGGCTAGGGCTTGAGCTTGGGCTAGGGTTAGGGTTAGGGTTAGGGCTAGGGCTAGGGCTAGGGTTAGGGCTAGGGCTAGGGCTAGAGCTACGGTTAGGGTTAGGTTTAGTGTTAGGGCTAGGGCTAGGGCTGGGGCTAGGGCTAGGGCTAGACTAGGGTTAGGTTTAGGGTTAGGGCTAAGGTTAGGGTTAGGTTAGGGTTAGGGCTAGGGCTAGGGCTAGGGCTAGGGCTAGGGCTAGTGTTAGGGTTAGTACTAGGGCTAGGGTTAGGGTTAGGGTTACGGTTAGGGTTAGTGCTAGGGCTAGGGTTAGGTTTAGGATTAGGGTTAGGGTTAATGCTAGGGCTAGGGCTAGGGTTAGTGCTAGGGCTAGAGTTAGGGTTAGGGCTAGGGCTAGGGCTAGGGCTAGGCCTAGGGCTAGGTTTAGGGTAAGGGCTAAGGTTAGGGTTAGGGTTAGGGTTACGGTTATGGCTAGGGCTAGGTCTAGGTCTAGGGCTAGAGCCAGGGTTAGGGTTAGGGCTAGGGTTAGGGTTAGGGCTAGGGTTATGGTTAGGTTTAGGGTTAGGGTTAGGTATAGGGCTAGGCTAGGGCTAGGGCTAGGGCTAGGTTTTGGGTTAGGGTTAGGGCTAGAGCTAGGGATAGGTTTAGGGTTAGGACTAGGGTTAGGGTTAGGGTTAGGTCTAGGGTTAGGGTTAAGGTTAGGGTTAGGGTTGGGGCAAGGGCTAGGGCTAGGGCTAGGGCTATGGTTAGGGTTAGGGTTAGGGCTAAGGTTAGGGTTAGGGTTAGGGCTAGGGCAAGGCTTGGGGTGGGCTTGAGCTTTGGCTAGGGTTAGGTTTAGGGTTAGGGGTATGGTTAGGGCTAGGGCTAGGGTTAGGTCTAGGGCTATGGCTAGAGCTACGGTTAGGGTTAGGGTTAGTTTTAGGGCTAGGGCTAGGGCTGGGGCTAGGGCTAGGGCTAGGTCTAGGGTTAGGTTTAGGGTTAGGGCTAAGGTTAGGGTTAGGTTAGTGTTAGGGTTAGGGCTAGGGCTAGGGCTAGGGCTAGGGCTAGGGCTAGTGTTAGGGTTAGTGCTAGGGCTAGGGTTAGGGTTAGGGTTACCTTTAGGGTTAGTGCTAGGGCTAGGGTTAGGTTTAGGGTTAGGGTTAGGGCTAGGGCTAGGGCTAGGGTTAGTGCTAGGGCTAGAGTTAGGGTTAGGGCTAGGGCAAGGCTTGGGCTTGGGCTTGGGCTAGGGCTAGGGTTAGTGTTAGTGTTAGGGCTATGGTTATGGCTAGGGCTATGGTTACGGCTAGGACTAGGGCTAGGGCTAGGGCTAGTGTTAGGGTTAGGGTTAGGGCTAAGGTTAGGGTTAGGTTTAGGGTTAGGGCTAGGGTTAGGGATAAGGGTAGGGCTAGGTCTAGGTCTAGGGCTAGGGTTAGGGTGAGGGCTAGGGCTAGGGCTAGGGCTAGGGCTAGGACTAGTGTTAGGGTTAGTGCTAGGGCTAGGGTTAGGATTAGGGTTACGGTTAGGGTTAGTGCTAGGGCTAGGGTTAGGTTTAGGATTAGGGTTAGGGTTAGGGTTAGGGCTAGGGCTAGGGCTAGGGCTAGGGTTAGTGCTAGGGCTAGAGTTAGGGTTAGGGCTAGGGCTAGGGCTAGGGCTAGGCCTAGGGCTAGGTTTAGGGTAAGGGTTATGGCTAGGGCTAGGGCTAGGTCTTGGGCTAGGGCTAGGGTTAAGGTTAGGGCTAGGGCTAGGTCTATGGCTAGGTCTAGGGTTAGGGTTAGGTTTAGGTTTAGGGTTAGGTCTAAGGCTAGGGTTAGGGTTAGGGTTAGGGCTAGGGCAAGGCTTGGGCTAGGGCTTGGGCTAGGGCTAGGGTTAGTGTTAGGGTTAGGGCTAGGGTTAGGGCTAGGGCTAAGGTTAGGGCTAGGGCTAGGGCTAGCGTTATGGTTAGGGTCAGGTTTAGGGTTAGGGCTAGGGCTAGGGCTGGGGCTAGGGCTAGGGCTGGGGCTAGGGCTAGGGCTAGGTCTAGGGTTAGGTTTAGGGTTAGGGCTAAAGTTAGGGTTAGGTTAGGGTTAGGGCTAGGGCTAGGGCTAGGGCTAGGGCTAGGGCTAGTGTTTGGGTTAGTGCTAGGGCTAGAGTTAGGGTTAGGGTTACGGTTAGGGTTAGTGCTAGGGCTAGGTTTAGGTTTTGGGTTAGTGTTAGGGTTAGGGCTAGGGCTAGGGCTAGGGTTAGTGCTAGGGCTAGGGTTAGGTTTAGGCTTAGGGTTAGAGTTAGGGCTAGGGCTAGGGCTAGGGTTAGGCTAAGGTTAGGGTTAGGGTTAGGGTTAGGGTTAGGGTTAGGGCTAGGGTTACGGCTAGGACTAGGGCTAGGGCTAGGGCTAGTGTTAGGGTTAGGTTTAGGGTTAGGGCTAAGGTTAGGGTTAGGGTTAGGGTTAGGGCTAGGGTTAGGGCTAAGGGTAGGGCTAGGGCTAGAGTTAGGGTTAGGGCTAGGGCTAGGGCTAAGGCTAGGGCTGGGTTAAAGTTAGTGCTAGGGCTAGGTTTAGGGTTAGGATTAGGGTTAGGGTTAGGGCTAGGGTTAGGTTAGGGTTAGGGTTAGGGCTAGGGCTAGGGCTAGGGCTAGGGCTAGTGTTAGGGTTAGTGCTAGGGCTAGGGTTAGGGTTAGGGTTACCTTTAGGGTTAGTGCTAGGGCTAGGGCTAGGGTTAGTGCTAGGGCTAGAGTTAGGGTTAGGGGTAGGGCAAGGCTTGGGCTAGGGCTTGGGCTAGGGCTAGGGTTAGTGTTAGTGTTAGGGCTAGGGTTAGGGCTAGGTCTAGTGTTACGGCTAGGACTAGGGCTAGGGCTAGGGCTAGTGTTAGGGTTAGGGTTAGGGCTATGGTTAGGGTTAGGGTTAGGATTAGGGCTATGGTTAGGGCTAAGGGTAGGGCTAGGGCTAGGTCTAGGGCTAGGGTTAGGGTGAGGGCTAGGGCTAGGGCTAAGGCTAGGGCTAGGGTTAAAGTTAGTGCTAGGGCTAGGGTTAGGGTTAGGGCTAGGGCTAGGGCTAGGGCTAGGTCTACGGTTAGGGTTAGTGTTAGGGTTACAGCTAGGGCTAGGGTTAGCGCTAGGGCTAGGGTTAGGGTTAGGGTTAGGGCTAGGGCTAGTTCTAGGGCTAGGGCTAGGTCTAGGGTTAGGGTTAGGTTTAGGGTTAGGGCTAGGGCTAGGGTTAGGCTTAGAGCTAGGGTTAGGGTTAGGGTTAGGGTTAGGGTTAGGGCTAGGGCTAGGGTTAGTGCTAGGGCTAGAGTTAGGGTTAGGGCTAGGGCAAGGCTTGGGCTTGGGCTTGGGCTAGGGCTAGGGTTAGGGTTAGGGTTAGGGCTAGGGCTAGGGCTAGGTTTAGTGTTAGGGTTAGGGCTAGGGTTAGGGTTAGGGTTAGGTCTAGGGTTAGGGTTAGGTTTATGGTTAGGGTTAGGGTAAGGGCTAGGGCTAGGGCTAGGGCTAGGGCTAGGGTTAGGGTTAGGTTTAGGGCTAAGGTTAGGGTTAGGGTTAGGGTTAGGGTTAGGGCTAGGGCAAGGCTTGGGCTAGGGCTTGAGCTTGGGCTAGGGTTAGGGTTAGGGTTAGGGCTAGGGCTAGGGCTAGGGTTAGGGCTAGGGCTAGGGCTAGAGCTACGGTTAGGGTTAGGTTTAGTGTTAGGGCTAGGGCTAGGGCTGGGGCTAGGGCTAGGGCTAGACTAGGGTTAGGTTTAGGGTTAGGGCTAAGGTTAGGGTTAGGTTAGGGTTAGGGCTAGGGCTAGGGCTAGGGCTAGTGTTATGGTTAGTACTAGGGCTAGGGTTAGGGTTAGGGTTACGGTTAGGGTTAGTGCTAGGGCTAGGGTTAGGTTTAGGATTAGGGTTAGGGTTAATGCTAGGGCTAGGGCTAGGGTTAGTGCTAGGGCTAGAGTTAGGGTTAGGGCTAGGGCCAGGGCTAGGGCTAGGCCTAGGGCTAGGTTTAGGGTAAGGGCTAAGGTTAGGGTTAGGGTTAGGGTTACGGTTATGGCTAGGGCTAGGTCTAGGTCTATGGCTAGAGCCAGGGTTAGGGTTAGGGCTAGGGTTAGGGTTAGGGCTAGGGTTATGGTTAGGTTTAGGGTTAGGGTTAGGTATAGGGCTAGGCTAGGGCTAGGGCTAGGGCTAGGTTTTGGGTTAGGGTTAGGGCTAGAGCTAGGGATAGGTTTAGGGTTAGGACTAGGGTTAGGGTTAGGGTTAGGTCTAGGGTTAGGGTTAAGGTTAGGGTTAGGGTTGGGGCAAGGGCTAGGGCTAGGGCTAGGGCTATGGTTAGGGTTAGGGTTAGGGCTAAGGTTAGGGTTAGGGTTAGGGCTAGGGCAAGGCTTGGGGTGGGCTTGAGCTTTGGCTAGGGTTAGGTTTAGGGTTAGGGGTATGGTTAGGGCTAGGGCTAGGGTTAGGTCTAGGGCTATGGCTAGAGCTACGGTTAGGGTTAGGGTTAGTTTTAGGGCTAGGGCTAGGGCTGGGGCTAGGGCTAGGGCTAGGTCTAGGGTTAGGTTTAGGGTTAGGGCTAAGGTTAGGGTTAGGTTAGTGTTAGGGTTAGGGCTAGGGCTAGGGCTAGGGCTAGGGCTAGGGCTAGTGTTAGGGTTAGTGCTAGGGCTAGGGTTAGGGTTAGGGTTACCTTTAGGGTTAGTGCTAGGGCTAGGGTTAGGTTTAGGGTTAGGGTTAGGGCTAGGGCTAGGGCTAGGGTTAGTGCTAGGGCTAGAGTTAGGGTTAGGGCTAGGGCAAGGCTTGGGCTTGGGCTTGGGCTAGGGCTAGGGTTAGTGTTAGTGTTAGGGCTATGGTTATGGCTAGGGCTATGGTTACGGCTAGGACTAGGGCTAGGGCTAGGGCTAGTGTTAGGGTTAGGGTTAGGGCTAAGGTTAGGGTTAGGTTTAGGGTTAGGGCTAGGGTTAGGGATAAGGGTAGGGCTAGGTCTAGGTCTAGGGCTAGGGTTAGGGTGAGGGCTAGGGCTAGGGCTAAGGCTAGGGCTAGGGTTAAAGTTAGTGCTAGGGCTAGGGTTAGGGTTAGGGTTAGGGCTAGGCCTAGGGCTAGGGCTAGGGCTAGGTCTACGGTTAGGGTTAGTGTTAGGGTTACAGCTAGGGCTAGGGTTATTGCTAGGGCTAGGGTTAGGTTTAGGGTTAGGGCTAGGGCTAGGGCTAGGGCTAGGGCTAGGTCTAGGGTTAGTGTTAGGTTTAGGGTTAGGGCTAGGGCTAGGGCTAGGGTTAGGCTTAGGGCTAGGGTTAGGGTTAGGGTTAGGGTTAGGGCTAGGGCTAGGGCTAGGGCTAGGGCTAAGGTTAGGGTTAGGGTTAGGGCTAGGGCTAGCACTAGGGTTAGTGTTAGGGTTAGGGCTAGGGTTAGGGTTAGGGTTAGGTCTAGGGTTAGGGTTAGGTTTATGGTTAGGGTTAGGGTAAGGGCTAGGGCTAGGGCTAGGGCTAGGGCTAGGGTTAGGGTTAGGGTTAGGGCTAAGGTTAGGGTTAGGGTTAGGGTTAGGGTTAGGGCTAGGGCAAGGCTTGGGCTAGGGCTTGAGCTTGGGTTAGGGTTAGGGTTAGGGTTAGGGCTAGGGTAAGGGCTAGGGCTAGGGTTAGGGCTAGGGCTAGGGCTAGAGCTACGGTTAGGGTTAGGTTTAGGGTTAGGGCTAGGGCTAGGGCTGTGGCTAGGGCTAGGTCTAGACTAGGGTTAGGTTTAGCGTTAGGGCCAAGGTTAGGGTTAGGTTAGGGTTAGGGCTATGGCTAGGGCTAGGGCTAGGGCTAGGGCTAGGGCTAGTGTTAGGGTTAGTGCTAGGGCTAGTGTTAGGGTTAGGGCTAGGGCTAGGGCTAGGGCTAGGCCTAGGGCTAGGTTTAGGGTAAGGGTTATGGCTAGGGCTAGGGCTAGGTCTTGGGCTAGGGTTAGGGCTAGGGTTAAGGTTGGGCTAGGGCTAGGGCTAGGTCTATGGCTAGGTCTAGGGTTAGGGTTAGGTTTAGGTTTAGGGTTAGGTCTAGGGCTATGGTTAAGGTTAGGGTTAGGGTTAGGGCTAGGGCAAAGCTTGGGCTAGGGCTTGGGCTAGGGCTAGGGTTAGTGTTAGGGTTAGGGCTAGGGTTAGGGCTAGGGCTAGGGTTAGGGCTAGGGCTAGGGCTAGAGTTACGGTTAGGGTCAGGTTTAGGTTTAGGGCTAGGGCTAGGGCTGGGGCTAGGGCTAGGGCTGGGGCTAGGGCTAGGGCTATGTCTAGGGTTAGGTTTAGGGTTAGCGCTAAGGTTAGGGTTAGGTTATGGTTAGGGCTAGGGCTAGGGCTAGGGCTAGGGTTAGGGTTAGGGTTAGGGCTAGGGCTAGGGCAAGGTTTAGTGTTAGGGTTAGGGCTAGGGTTAGGGTTAGGGTTAGGTCTAGGGTTAGGGTTAGGTTTAGGGTTAGGGCAAGGGCTAGGACTAGGGTTAGGGCTAGGGCTAGGGTTAGGGTTAGGGTTAGGGCTAAGGTTAGGGTTAGGGTTAGGGTTATGGTTAGGTTAGGTTTAGGGCTAGGTCTAGGGCTAGGGCCAGGGTTAGGGTTAGGGCTAGGGTTAGGGTTAGGTTTAGGGTTAGGTTTAGGAATAGGGCTAGGCTAGGGCTAGGGCTAGGGCTAGGTTTTGGGTTAGGGTTAAGGCTAGGGCTAGGGATAGGTTTAGGGTTAGGGCTAGGGTTAGGGTTAGGGTTAGGTCAAGGGTAAGGGTTAAGGTTATGGTTAGGGTTAGGGTTAGGGCAAGAGCTAGGGCTAGGGCTAGGGCTAGGGCTATGGTTAGGGTTAGGGATAGGGCTAAGGTTAGGGTTAGGGTTAGGGTTAGGGTTAGGGCTAGGGCAAGGCTTGTGGTGGGCTTGAGCTTGGGCTAGGGTTAGGGTTAGGGTTAGGGCTAGGGTTAGGGCTAGGGCTAGGGTTAGGGCTAGGGCTATGGCTAGATCTACGGTTAAGGTTAGGGTTAGTTTTAGGGCTAGGGCTAGGGCTGGGGCTAGGGCTAGGGCTAGGTCTAGGGTTAGGTTTAGGGTTAGGGCTAAGGTTAGGGTTAGGTTAGGGTTAGGGTTAGGGCTAGGGCTAGGGCTAGGGCTAGGGCTATTGTTAGGGTTAGTGCTAGGGCTAGGGTTAGGGTTAGGGTTAGGGTTACCTTTAGGGTTAGTGCTAGGGCTAGGGTTAGGTTTAGGGTTAGGGTTAGTGCTAGGGCTAGGGCTAGGGTTTTTGCTAGGGCTAGAGTTAGGTTTAGGGCTAGGGTAAGGCTTGGGCTAGGGCTTGGGCTAGGGCTAAGATTAGTGTTAGTGTTAGGTTTAGGGTTAGGGCTAGGGCTAGTGTTAGGGTTAGGGTTAGGGCTAAGGTTAGGGTTAGGGTTAGGGTGAGGGCTAGGGCTAGGGCTAAGGCTAGGGCTAGGGTTAAAGTTAGTGCTAGGGCTAGGGTTAGGGTTAGGGTTAGGGCTAGGGTTAGGGTTAGGGTTAGGGTTAGGGCTAGTGCTAGAGCTAGGGCTAGGGCTAGGTCTACGGTTAGGGTTAGGGTTAGGGTTACATCTAGGGCTAGGGTTAGGGCTAGGGCTAGGGTTAGGGTTAGGGTTAGGGCTAGGGCTAGGCCTAGGGCTAGGTCTAGGGTTAGGGTTATGTTTAGGGTTAGGGCTAGGGCTAGGGTTAGGCTTAGGGCTAGGGTTAGGGTTAGGGTTGGGGTTAGGGTTAGAGCTAGGGCTAGGACTAGGGCTAGGGCTAGGGTTATGTTTAGGGTTAGGGCTAGGGCTAGTGCTAGGGTTAGTGTTAGGTTTAGGGCTAGGGTTAGGGTTAGGGTTAGGTCTAGGGTTAGGGTTAGGTTTATGGTTAGGGTTATGGTAAGGGCTAGGGCTAGGGCTAGGGCTAGGGCTAGGGTTAGGGTTAGGGTTAGGGCTAAGGTTAGGGTTAGGGTTAGGGTTAGGGTTAGGGCTAGGGCAAGGCTTGGGCTAGGGCTTGAGCTTGGGCTAGGGTTAGGGTTAGGGTTAGGGCTGGGGTAAGGGCTAGGGCTAGGTTTAGGGCTAGGGCTAGGTCTAGAGCTACGGTTAGGGTTAGGTTTAGGGTTAGGGCTAGGGCTAGGGCTGGGGCTAGGGCTAGGGCTAGACTAGGGTTAGGTTTAGGGTTAGGGCTAAGGTTAGGGTTAGGTTAGGGTTAGGGCTAGGGCTAGGGCTAGGGCTAGGGCTAGGACTAGTGTTAGGGTTAGTGCTAGGGCTAGGGTTAGGGCTAGGGTTAAGGTTAGGGTTAGTGCTTGGGCTAGGTTTAGGTTTAGGATTAGCGTTAGGGTTAGGGCTAGGGCTAGGGTTTTTGCTAGGGCTAGAGTTAGGGTTAGGGCTAGGGCTAGGGCTAGGGCTAGGCCTAGGGCTAGGTTTAGGGTAAGGTTTATGGCTAGGGCTAGGGCTAGGTCTTGGGCTAGGGCTAGGGCTAGGGCTAGGGTTAAGGTTAGGTCTAGGGCTAGGGCTAGGTCTATGGCTAGG
>OX463240.1:942500-945000 GCA_949820135.1 Sylvilagus floridanus | reverse complement strand
AGGGCTAGGGCTAGGGCTAGGGCTAGTGCTAGGGTTAGGGTTAGTGCTAGGGCTAGGATTAGGGTTAAGTTTACGATTAGGGTTAGTGCTAGGGCTAGGGTTAGGTTTAGGGTTAGGTTTAGAGTTAGGGCTAGGGCTAGGGCTAGGGCTAGGGTTAGGGTTAGGGCTAGGGCTAGGGTTAGGGCTAGGGCTAGGGCTAGGGCTAGGTCCTGGGCTAGGGCTAGGTTTAGGGTTAGGGTTAGGGTTAGGGCTAGGGCTAGGGCTAGGTCTAGGATTAGGGTTAGGGTTAAGTTTAGGGTTAGGGCTAGGGCTAGGGTTAGGGTTAGGGCTAGGGTTAGCATTAGGGTTAGAGTTAGGGTTAGGGTTAGGGCGATGGCGAGGGCTAGGGCTAGGGCAAGGGCTAGGGTTAGGGTTAGGGTTACTGTTAGGGCTAGTATTAGGGTTAGGGTTTTGTTTAGGTCTAGGGTTAGGGTTAGGTTTAGGGCTAGGGCTAGGGCTAGGGCTAGGGTTAGGTCTAGTGCTTTGGCTAGGGTTAGGGTTAGGCTTAGGGCTAGTGCTAGGTTTAGGGTTAAGGTTAGGGCTAGGGCTAGAGCTAGGGCTAGGGCTAGGCCTTGGGTTAGGGTTACGGTTAGGGTTAGGGCTGGGGCTATGGCGCGCTAGGGCTATGGCTAGTGTTGGGTTAGGGTTAGGGTTAGGGCTAGGGCTAGGGTTAGAGTTAGGCCTAGGGTTTGGGTTAGGGTTAGGGTAACGGCTAGGGCTAGGGTTAGGGTTAGGGCTAGGGTTATGGTTAAGGTTAGGTCTAGGGTTAGGGTTAGGGTTAGGGTTAGCGTTATTGTTAGGGCTAGGGCTAGGGTTAGGGTTTGGTTTAGGTCTAGGGTTAGGGTTAGGGTTAGGGCTAGGGCTAGGGCTAGGGTAAGGGTTAGTGTTAGGGTTAGGGCTAGGGTTAGGGTGAGGGTTAGGGTTAGGGCTAGGGCTAGGGTTAGGGCTAGGGCTAGGTTTAGGGTTAGGGCAAGGGCTAGGGCTAGGGCTAGTGTTAGGGTAAGGGTTAGGGTTAGGGCTAGGGCTAGGGTTAGGGTTAGGGCTAGGGTTAGGGTTAGGGTTAGGTTTAGGGCTAGGGCTAGGGCTAGGGCTAGGGTTAGGGTTAGGGTTAGGGTTAGGTCTAGGGTTAGTGTTAGGTTTAGGGTTAGGGTTAAGGCAAGGGATAGGGCTGGGGCGAGGATAGGGCTAGGGTAGGGCTAGGGTTAGGGTTAGGGTTAGGGCTAAGGTTAGGGTCAGGGTTAGGGTTAGGGCTAGGGTTAGGGCTAGGGCTAGGGAAGGGTTAGGGTTAGGTTTAGGGCTAGGGCTAGGGTTGGGGCTAGGGCTAGGTTTAGGGTTAGTGTTAGGGTTATGGCTAGGGATAGGTCTAGGGCTAGGGCTAGGGCTAGGGTTAGGGTTAGGGTTAGGGCTAGGTCAAGGGCTAGGGCTAGGGCTAGGATTAGGGTTAGGGTTAGGGTTAGGGCTAAGGTTAGGGTTAGGGTTAGGGTTAGGGCTAGGGCAAGGCTTGGGGTGGGCTTGAGCTTTGGATAGGGTTAGTTTTAGGGTTAGGGGTATGGTTAGGGCTAGGGCTAGGGTTAGGGCTAGGGCTATGGCTAGAGCTACGGTTAGGGTTAGGGTTAGTTTTAGGGCTAGGGCTAGGGCTGGGGCTAGGGCTAGGGCTAGGTCTAGGGTTAGGTTTAGGGTTTGGGCTAAGGTTAGGGTTAGGTTAGTGTTAGGGTTAGGGCTAGGGCTAGGGCTAGGGCTAGGGCTAGTGTTAGGGTTAGTGCTAGGGCTAGGGTTAGGGTTAGGATTACCTTTAGGGTTAGTGCTAGGGCTAGGGTTAGGTTTAGGGTTAGGGTTAGGGCTAGGGCTAGGGCTAGGGTTAGTGCTAGGGCTAGAGTTAGGGTTAGGGCTAGGGCAAGGCTTGGGCTTGGGCTTGGGCTAGGGCTAGGGTTAGTGTTAGTGTTAGGGCTAGGGTTATGGCTAGGGCTATGGTTACGGCTAGGACTAGGGCTAGGGCTAGGGCTAGTGTTAGGGTTAGGGTTAGGGCTAAGGTTAGGGTTAGGTTTAGGGTTAGGGCTAGGGTTAGGGATAAGGGTAGGGCTAGGGCTAGGTCTAGGGCTAGGGTTAGGGTGAGGGCTAGGGCTAGGGCTAAGGCTAGGGCTAGGTTTAAAGTTAGTGCTAGGGCTAGGGTTAGGGTTAGGGTTAGGGCTAGGGCTAGGGCTAGGGCTAGGGCTAGGGCTACGGTTAGGGTTAGTGTTAGGGTTACAGCTAGGGCTAGGGTTATTGCTAGGGCTAGGGTTAGGTTTAGGGTTAGGGCTAGGGCTAGGGCTAGGGCTAGGTCTAGGGTTAGTGTTAGGTTTAGGGTTAGGGCTAGGGCTAGGGTTAGGCTTAGGGCTAGGGTTAGGGTTAGGGTTAGGGTTAGGGTTAGGGCTAGGGCTAGGGCTAGGGCTAGGGCTAAGGTTAGGGTTAGGGTTAGGGCTAG
>OX463240.1:922500-925000 GCA_949820135.1 Sylvilagus floridanus | reverse complement strand
GTTTATGGTTAGGGTTAGGGCTAGGGCTAGGGTTAGGGCTAGGGCTAGGTTGAGGGTTAGGGCTAGGGGTAGGGCTAGGGCTAGTGTTAGGGTTAGGGTAAGGGCTAGGGCTATTGCTAGGGCTAGGTCTAGGGCTAGGGTTAGGGTTATGGTTAGGGTTAGGTCTTGGGTTAGGGTTAGGGTTAGGGTTAGGTTAAGGCAAGGGATAGGGCTGGGGTTAGGACAGGGCTAGGGTAGGGCTAGGGTTAGGGTTAGGGTTAGGGTTAGGGCTAGGGTTAGGGCTAGGGCTAGGGGTAGGGTTAGGGTTAGGTTTAGGCCTAGGGCTAGGCTGAGGCTAGGGCTAGGTTTAGGGTTAGTGTTAGGGTTATGGCTAGGTATAGGGCTAGGGCTAGGGCTAGGGCTAGGGCTAGGGTTAGGGTTAGGTCTAGTGCTAGGGCTAGGGTTAGGGTTAGGGCTAGGGTTAGGTTTAGGGTTAGGGCTAGAGCTTGGGCAAGGGCTAGGTCTAGGTCTAGGTCTAGGGTTAATGTTAGGGTTAGGGTTAGGGCTAGGGCTAGGGTTAGAGTTTGGGCCAGGGCTAGTTCTAGGGTTATGGTTAGGGTTAGGGTTAGGTTTAGGGTTAGTGCTGAAGCTAGGTCTAGGGCTAGGGTTAGGTTTAGGGTTAGGGTTAGGGCTAGGGTTAGGGTTACCGCTAGGGCTAGGGTTAGGGTTAGGGTTAGGGCTAAGGCTAGGGCTAGGGTTAAGGCAAGGTTTAGGGTTAGGTTTAGGCATAGGGTTAGGGTTAGGGCTAGGGTTAGGTTTAGGGTTAGGGTTAGGGTTAGGGCTAGGGTTAGGGTTAGGGTTAGGTCTAGGGCTAGGACTAGAGCTAGGGCTAGCGTTAGGGTTAGTGTTAGGTCTAGGGTTAGGGCTAGGGTTAGGGTTAGGCCTAGGGCTAGGGTTAGGGTTAGGGTTAGGGCTAGGGCTAGGTTTAGGGTTAAGGTTAGGGCTAGGGCTAGAGCTAGGGCTAGGGCTAGGCCTTGGGTTAGGGTTACGGTTAGGGTTAGGGCTGGGGCTATGGCGCGCGCTAGGGCTATGGCTAGTGTTGGGTTAGGGTTAGGGTTAGGGCTAGGGCTAGGGTTAGGGTTAGGCCTAGGGTTTGGGTTAGGGTTAGGGTTACGGCTAGGGCTAGGGTTAGGGTTAGGGCTAGGGTTATGGTTAAGGTTAGGTCTAGGGTTAGGGTTAGGGTTAGGGTTAGCTTTATTGTTAGGGCTAGGGCTAGGTTTAGGGTTTGGTTTAGGTCTAGGGTTAGGGTTAGGGTTAGGGCTAGGGCTAGGGCTAGGGTAAGTGTTAGTGTTAGGGTTAGGGCTAGGGTTAGGGTGAGGGTTAGGTTTAGGGCTAGGGCTAGGGTTAGGGCTAGGGCTAGGTTTAGGGTTAGGGCAAGGGCTAGGGCTAGGGCTAGTGTTAGGTTTAGGGTTAGGGTTAGGGCTAGGGCTAGGGTTAGGTTTAGGGCTAGGGTTAGGGTTAGGGGTAGGTTTAGGGCTAGGGCTAGGGCTAGGGCTAGGTCTAGGGCTAGGGTTATGGTTAGGGTTAGGGTTAGGTCTAGGGTTAGTGTTAGGTTTAGGGTTAGGGTTAAGGCAAGGGATAGGGCTGGGGCTAGGATAGGGCTAGGGTAGGGCTAGGGTTAGGGTTAGGGTTAGGGCTAAGGTTAGGGTTAGGGTTAGGGTTAGGGCTAGGGTTAGGGCTAGGGCTAGGGTAGGGTTAGGGTTAGGTTTAGGGCTAGGGCTAGGGTTGGGGCTAGGGCTAGGTTTAGGGTTAGTGTTAGGGTTATGGCTAGGGATAGGTCTAGGTCTAGGGCTAGGGCTAGGGTTAGGGTTAGGGTTAGGGTTAGGGCTAGGTCAAGGGCTAGGGCTAGGGCTAGGATTAGGGTTAGGGTTAGGTCTAGGGCTAGGGCTAGGGTTAGGGTTAGGGCTAGGGTTAGGTTTAGGGTTAGGGCTAGAGCTGGGGCAAGGACTAGGACTAGGTCTAGGGCTAGGGTTAAGGTTAGGGTTAGGGTTAGGGCTAGGGCTAGGGTTAGGGTTTGGGCCAGGGCTAGGTCTAGGTTTAGGGTTAGGGTTAGGGTTAGGGTTAGGTTTAGGTTTAGGGCTGAAGCTAGGGCTAGGGCTAGGGCTAGCGTTAGGGTTAGGGTTAGGGCTAGGGTTAGGGTTAGGGCCAGGGCTAGGGTTAGGGTTAGGAATAGGGCTAGGGCTAGGGCTAGGGTTAAGACAAGGGTTAGGGTTAGGTTTAGGCTTAGGGTTAGTGTTAGGGCTAGTGTTAGAATTAGGGTTAGGGTTAGGGTTAGGGCTAGGGTTAGGGTTAGGGTTAGGGTTAGGTCTAGGCCTAGGGCTAGGGCTAGGGCTAGCGTTAGGGTTAGGGTTAGGTCTAGGGTTAGGGCTAGTGTTAGAATTAGGGCTAGGGCTAGGGTTAGGGTTAGGGTTTGGGCTAGGTCTAGGGATAGGGTTAATGCAAGGGCTAGGGTTAGGGTTAG
>OX463240.1:867500-870000 GCA_949820135.1 Sylvilagus floridanus | reverse complement strand
AGGGCTAGGGTTAGGGTTAGGGTTAGGGTTAGGGCTAGGGCTAGGGCTAGGGCTAGGGCTAGGGTTAGGGTTAGGTTTAGGGTTAGGGCTAGGGCTAGGGTTAAGGCTAGGGCTAGGGTTAGGGCTAGGGCTAGGGTTAGGGTTAGGGTTAGGGCTAGGGCTAGGGTTAGGGTTAGGGTTAGGGATAGGGTTAGGGCTAGGGCTAGGTCTAGGGTTAGGGTTAGGGTTACGTTTAGGGCTAGGGCTAGGGTTAGGGTTAGGGCTAGGGTTAGGGTTAGGGTTAGTGTTAGGGTTAGGGCTAGGGCTAGGGCTAGGGCTAGGGCTAGGGCTAGGGCTAGGGTTAGGGTTAGGGCTAGGGCTAAGGCTAGGGTTAGGGTTAGGGCTTGGGTTAGGGTTAGGGTTAAGTCTAGGGTTAGGGTTAGGTTTAGGGTTAGGGTTAGGGCAAGGGCTAGGCCTAGGTCTAGGGCTAGGGCTAGTGCTAGGGCTAGTGTTAGGGTTAGGGCTAAGGTTAGGATTAGGGTTAGGGTTAGGGTTAGGTCTAGGGCAAGGCTTGGGCTAGGGCTAGGGCTAGGTTTAGGATTAGGGTTATGGCTAGGGTTAGTTCTAGGTATAGTTTAGGGCTAGGGCTAGGGCTACGGTTAGGGTTAGGGTTAGGGCTAGGGCTAGGGCTAGGGTTAGGGTTAGGGTTAGGGCTAGGGCTAGGGCTAGGGTTTGGGTTAGGTCCAGGGTTAGGGTTAGGGTTAGGGTTAGGGTGAGGGTTACGGAAAGGGCTAGGGCTGGGGCTAGGGCTAGGACTAGGGTTAGGGTTAGGGTAGGGCTAGGGCTAGGGTTAGGGCTAGGGAAAGGGCTAGGGCTAGGTCTAAGGCTGGGGTTGGGGTTAGGGTTAGGGTTAGGGTTAGGGCTAGGGCTAGGGCTAGGGCTAGGTTTAGGGCTAGGGCAAGGGCTAGGGTTAGGGCTAGGGCTAGGGTTAGGGTTAGGGTTAGGGAAGGGCTAAGGCTAGGGCTAGGGCTAGGGCTAGGGCTAGGGCTAGAGTTAGGGTTAGGGTTATGGCTAGGGCTATGGCTAGGGTTAGGGTTAGGGCTAGGGGGAGGGCTAGGGCTAGGGCAAGGGCTAGGGCTAGGGCTAGTGCTAGGGCTAGGTCTAGGGTTAGGTTTAGGGTTAGGGTTAGGACTAGGGCTAGGGTTAGTGTTAGGGCTAGGGTTAGGGTTAGCGTTAGGGTTAGGGTTAGGTCTAGGGCTAGGGCTAGGGCTAGGGTTAGATTTAGGGCTAGGGCTAGGGTTAGGGTTAGGGCTAGGGTTAGGGTTAGGGTTAGGTCTAGGGTTAGGTTTAGTGTTAGGGTTAGGGCAAGGAGTAGGCCTAGGGTTAGGGCTACGGTTAGGGTTAGGGCTAGGGATAGGGTTAGGGTTAGGGTGAGTTTTACGGAAAGGGCTAGGGCTGGGGCTAGGGCTAGGACTAGGGCTAGGGCTAGGGTTAGGGTTAGGGTAGGGCTAGGGCTAGGGTTAGGGCTAGGGAAAGGGCTAGGGCTAGGTCTAAGGCTGGGGTTGGGGTTAGGGTTAGGGTTAGGGCTAGGGCTAGGGCTAGGGCTAGGTTTAGGGCTAGGGCAAGGGCTAGGGTTAGGGCTAGGGCTAGGGTTAGGGTTAGGGTTAGGGAAGGGCTAAGGCTAGGGCTAGGGCTAGGGCTAGGGCTAGGGTTAGTGTTAGGTTTAGGGTTAGGGTTAGGGTTAGTGTTATGGTTAGGGCTAGGGTAAGGGTTAGGGCTAGGGTTAGGGCGAGCGCTAGGGATAGGGCTAGGGTTAGTGTAAGGGTTAGGGCTAGGGCTAGGGTTAGGGTTAGGGTTAGGGCTAGGGGGAGGGCTAGGTCTAGGGCTAGGGCTAGGGTTAGGGTTAGGTTTAGGGTTAGGGCTAGGGCTAGGGTTAAGGCTAGGGCTAGGGTTAGGGCTAGGGCTAGGGTTAGGGTTAGGGTTAGGGCTAGGGCTAGGGTTAGGGTTAGGGTTAGGGTTAGGGCTAGGGGGAGGGCTAGGTCTAGGGCTAGGGCTAGGGTTAGGGTTAGGTTTAGGGTTAGGGCTAGGGCTAGGGTTAAGGCTAGGGTTAGGGTTAGGGCTAGGGCTAGGGTTAGGGTTAGGTTTAGGGCTAGGGCTAGGGTTAGGGTTAGGGTTAGGGATAGGGTTAGGGCTAGGGCTAGGTCTAGGGTTAGGGTTAGGGTTAGGTTTAGGGCTAGGGCTAGGGTTAGGTTTAGGGCTAGGGTTAGGGTTAGGGTTAGTGTTAAGGTTAGGGCTAGGGTTAGGACTAGGGCTAGGGTTAGGGTTAGGGTTAGGGCTAGGGCTAGGTTTAGGGTTAGGGTTAGGGATAGGGTTAGGGCTAGGGCTAGGTCTAGGGTTAGGGTTAGGGTTAGGTTTAGGGCTAGGGCTAGGGTTAGGTTTAGGGCTAGGGTTAGGGTTAGGGTTAGTGTTAGGGTTAGGGCTAGGGCTAGGGCTAGGGCTAGGGCTAGGGCTAGAGTTAGGG
>OX463240.1:857500-860000 GCA_949820135.1 Sylvilagus floridanus | reverse complement strand
GGGTTAGGGCTAGGGTTAGGGTTAGGGTTAGTGTTAGGGTTAGGGCTAGGGCTAGGGCTAGGGCTAGGGCTAGGGCTAGGGTTAGGGTTAGGGATAGGGCTAAAGCTAGGGTTAGGGTTAGGGCTTGGGTTAGGTTTAGGGTTAAGTCTAGGGTTAGGGTTAGGGTTAGGGTTAGGGTTAGGGCAAGGGCTAGGCCTAGGTCTAGGGCTAGGGCTAGTGCTAGGGCTAGTGTTAGGGTTAGGGCTAAGGTTAGGATTAGGGATAGGGTTAGGTCTAGGGCAAGGCTTGGGCTAGGGCTAGGGCTAGGTTTAGGATTAGGGTTATGGCTAGGGTTAGTTCTAGGTATAGTGTTAGGGCTAGGGCTAGGGCTACGGTTAGGGTTAGGGTTAGGGCTAGGGCTAGGGCTAGGGTTAGGGTTAGGGTTAGGGCTAGGGCTAGGGCTAGGGTTTGGGTTAGGTCCAGGGTTAGGGTTAGAGTTAGGGTTAGGGTGAGGGTTACGGAAAGGGCTAGGGCTGGGGCTAGGGCTAGGACTAGGGCTAGGGCTAGGGTTAGGGTTAGGGTAGGGCTAGGGCTAGGTTTAGGGCTAGGGCAAGGGCTAGGGTTAGGGCTAGGGCTAGAGTTAGGGTTAGGGTTAGGGAAGGGCTAAGGCTAGGGCTAGGGCTAGGGCTAGGGCTAGGGCTAGAGTTAGGTTTAGAGTTAGGGCTAGGGCTATGGCTAGGGTTAGGGTTAGGGCTAGGGGGAGGGCTAGGGCTAGGGCAAGGGCTAGGGCTAGGGCTAGTGCTAGGGCTAGGTCTAGGGTTAGGTTTAGGGTTAGGGTTAGGACTAGGGCTAGGGTTAGTGTTAGGGCTAGGGTTAGGGTTAGCGTTAGGGTTAGGGCTAGGGTTAGTGTTAGGGTTAGGGCTAGTGCTAGAGCTAGGCCTAGAGCTAGGGCTTGGGTTAGGGTTAAGGTTAGGGTTAGGGCTAGGGCTCGGGTTAGGGTGAGGGCTAGGGCTAGGGCTAGGGCGAGCGCTTGGGCTAGGGCTAGGGTTACGGTTAGGGTTAGGGCTAGGGTTAGTGTTAGGTTTAGGGTAGGGTTAGGTTTAGGGTTAGGGCTATGGCTAGGGTTAGGGTTAGGGCTATGGTTAGGGTTAGGCTTAGGGTTAGGTCTAGGGTTAGGGATAGTGTTAGGGTTATTGTTTGGGTTAGGGCTAGTGTTATGGTTAGGTTTAGGTCTAGGGTTAGGATTAGGGTTAGGGCTAGGGCTAGGGCTAGGGCTAGGGTTAGGGTTAGGGTTAGGGTTAGGGCAAGGGCAAGGCTTGGGCTAGGGTTAGGGTTAGGGTTTTGCCTAGGGTTAGGGTTAGGGGTAGGGTTAGGGCTAGGGCTAGGGCTAGGGCTAGGGTTAGGGCTTGGGTTAGGGTTAGTGCTAGGGCTAGGGCTAAGGCTAGGGCTAGGGCTAGGGTTAGGGTTAGTGCTAGGACTAGGGTTAGGGTTAGGGTTAGGGTTAGGGCTCAGGCTAGGGCTAGGGTTAGGTTTAGGGTTAGGGTTAGGGTTAGGGCTAGGGCTAGGGCTAGGGCTAGGTCTAGGGCTAGGTTTAGGTTTAGGTTTAGGGTTAGGTCTAGGGTTAGGGTTAGGGCTAGGGTTAGGTTTAGGGTTAGGTTTAGGGCGAGGGCGAGGGCTAGGGCTAGGCAAGGGCTAGGGCTAGGGCTAGGGCTAGGTCTAGGGTTAGGTTTAGGGTTAGGGTTAGGGCTAGGGCTAGAGCCAGTGCTAGGGCTACAGCTAGGGCTAGGGTTAGGGTTAGGGTTAGGGTTAGGGTTAGGGCTAGGGCTAGGGCTAGGACTAGGGCTAGGTTTAGGTTTGGTGTTAGGGTTAGGGCTAGGACTAGGGCTAGGACTAGGGCTAGGTTTAGGTTTGGTGTTAGGGTTAGGGCTAGGACTAGGGTTAGGGTAGGGCTAGGGTTAGGGTTATGGATAGGACTAGGGTTAGGGTAGGGCTAGGGTTAGGGTTAGGGTTAGAGCTAGGGCTAGGGTTAGGGTTAGGGCTAGGGTTAGGGTTAGTGCTAGGGCTAGGGCTAGGGTTAGGGTTAGGGTTAGGGTTAGGGCTGGGGCTAGGGCTAGGGCTAGGGTTAGGGTTAGGGTTAGGGCTAGATCTAGGGTTTGGGTTAGGGTGAGGGCTAGGTCCAGGGCTAGGGCTAGGGCTAGGCCTATGGTTACGGTTAGGGTTAGTGCTAGGGCTAGGCATAGGGTTAGGGTTAGGGTTAGGGTTAGGATTAGGGCTAGGGCTAGGGCTAGGGCTAGGGCTAGGGCTAGGGTTAGGATTAGGTTTAGGGTTAGGGCTAGGGCTAGGGTTAAGGCTAGGGCTAGGGTTAGGGCTAGGGCTAGGGTTAGGGTTAGGGTTAGGGCTAGGGCTAGGGTTAGTGTTAGGGTTAGGGATAGGGTTAGGGCTAGGGCTAGTTCTAGGGTTAGGGTTAGGGTTAGGTTTAGGGCTAGGGCTAGGGTTAGGGTTAGGGCTAGGGTTAGGGTTA
>OX463240.1:847500-850000 GCA_949820135.1 Sylvilagus floridanus | reverse complement strand
TAGGGTTAGGGCTAGAGCTTGGGCTAGGGTTAGGGTTAGGGGCAGGGTTAGGGCTAGGGTTAGGGTTAGGCTTAGGGTTAGGTCTAGGGTTAGGGATAGTGTTAGGGTTATTGTTTGGGTTAGGGCTAGTGTTATGGTTTGGTTTAGGTCTAGGGTTAGGGTTAGGGTTAGGGCTAGGGCTAGGGCTAGGGCTAGGGTTAGGATTAGATTTAGGGTTAGGACTTGGTTTAGGGTTAGTGTTAGGGCAAGGGCAAGGCTTTGGCTAGGGTTAGTGTTAGGGTTTTGCCTAGGGTTAGGGTTAGGGGTAGGGTTAGGGCTAGGGCTAGGGCTAGGGCTAGGGTTAGGGCTAGGGTTAGGGTTAGTGCTAGGGCTAGGGCTAAGGCTAGGGCTAGGGCTAGGGTTAGGGTTAGTGCTAGGACTAGGGTTAGGGTTAGGGTTAGGGTTAGGTCTAGGGTTAGGGTTTGTTCTAGGTTTAGGGTTAGGGTTAGGGTTAGTGTTAGAGTTAGGGCAAGGTCAAGGGCTAGGGCTGGGCTAGTGCTAGGGCTAGGGCTAGGGTAAGGGTTAGGGCTATGGTTAGGGTGAGGCTTAGGGTTAGGTCTAGGGTTAGGGATAGTGTTAGGGTTATTGTTAGGGTTAGGGCTAGGGTTAGGGTTAGGTTTAGGTCTAGGGTTAGATTTAGGTTTAGGGCTAGGGCTAGGGCAAGGCATGGGCTAGGGTTAGGGTTAGGGTTTCGTCTAGGGTTAGGGTTAGGGGTAGGGTTAGGGCTAGGGATAGGGCTAGGGCTAGGGCTAGGGCTAGGGCTAGGGTTAGGGTTAGTGCTAAGGCTAGGTCTAAGGCTAGGGCTAGGGCTAGGGTTAGGGTTAGTGCAAGGACTAGGGTTAGGGTTAGGGTTAGGGCTAGGGCTAGGGCTAGGGTTAGGTTTAGGGTTAGGGTTAGGGTTAGGGTAAGGGCTATGGCTTGGGCTAGGGCTAGGGTTAGGGTTAGGGTTAGGGTTAGGGTTAGGGCTAGGGCTAGAGCCAGGGCTAGGGCTACAGCTAGGGCTAGGGTTAGGGTTAGGGTTAGGGTTAGGGCTAGGGCTAGGGCTAGGACTAGGGCTAGGTTTAGGGTTAGTGTTAGGGTTAGGGCTAGGACTAGGGTTAGGTTTAGGGCTAGGGTTAGGGTTAGGGTTAGGGCTAGGGCTAGGGTTAGGGTTAGGGCTAGGATTAGGGTTAGTGCTAGGGCTAGGTTTAAGGTTAGGGTTAGGGTTAGGGTTAGGGTTAGGGTTAGGGCTAGGGCTAGGGTTAGGGTTAGGTTTAGGGCGAGGGCGAGGGTTAGGGCTAGGGCAAGGGCTAGGGTTAGGGCTAGGGCAAGGGTTAGGTTTAGGGTTAGGGTTAGGGTTAGGGCTAGGGCTAGTGATAGGGCTAGGGCTAGGGTTAGGGTTAGGTTTAGGGTTAGGGCTAGGGCTAGGGTTAAGGCTAGGGCTAGGGTTAAGGCTAGGGCTAGGGTTAGGGTTAGGTTTAGGGCGAGGGCGAGGGCTAGGGTTAAGGCTAGGGCTAGGGTTAGGGCTAGGGCTAGGGTTAGGGTTAGGTTTAGAGCTAGGGCTAGGGCTAGGGCTAGGTTTAGGGTTAGGTTTAGGGATAGGGCTAGGGCTAGGGCTAGGTCTAGGGTTATGGTTAGGGTTAGGGTTAGGGCTAGGGCTAGGGCTAGGGCTAGGGTTAGGGTTAGGTTTAGGTTTAGGGCTAGGGCTAGGGTTAAGGCTAGGGCTAGGGTTAGGGCTAGGGCTAGGGTTAGGGTTAGGGTTAGGGCTAGGGCTAGGGTTAGGGTTAGGGTTAGGGATAGGGTTAGGGCTAGGGCTAGGTCTAGGGTTAGGGTTAGGGTTAGGTTTAGGGCTAGGGCTAGGGTTAGGGTTAGGGCTAGGGTTAGGGTTAGGGTTAGTGTTAGGGTTAGGGCTAGGGCTAGGGCTAGGGCTAGGGCTAGGGCTAGGGTTAGGGTTAGGGCTAGGGCTAAAGCTAGGGTTAGGGTTAGTGCTTGGGTTAGGGTTAGGGTTAATTCTAGGGTTAGGGTTAGGGTTAGGGTTAGGGTTAGGGCAAGGGCTATGCCTAGGTCTAGGGCTATGGCTACTGCTAGGGCCAGTGTTAGTTTTAGGGCTAAGTTTAGGATTAGGGTTAGGGTTAGGGTTAGGTCTAGGGCAAGGCTTGGGCTAGGGCTAGGGCTAGGTATAGGATTAGGGTTATGGCTAGGGTTAGTTCTAGGTATAGTGTTAGGGCTAGGGCTAGGGCTACGGTTAGGGTTAGGGTTAGGGCTAGGGCTAGGGCTAGGGTTAGGGTTAGGGTTAGGGCTAGGGCTAGGGCTAGGGTTTGGGTTAGGTCCAGGGTTAGGGTTAGAGTTAGGGTTAGGGTGAGGGTTACGGAAAGGGCTAGGGCTGGGGCTAGGGCTAGGACTAGGGCTAGGGCTAGGGTTAGGGTTAGGGTAGGGCTAGGGCTAGGGTTAGGGCTAGGGAAAGGGCTAGGGCTAGGTCTAA
>OX463240.1:802500-810000 GCA_949820135.1 Sylvilagus floridanus | reverse complement strand
AGGGCTAGTGCTAGGGTTAGGGTTAGATTTAGGGTTAGGGCTAGGGCTAGGGCTAGGTCTAGGCCTAGGGTTAGGGTTAGTGCTAGGGCTAGGGCTATGGCTAGGGCTAGGGTTATGGTTAGTGCTAGGGCTAGGGTTAGGTTTATGTTTAGGGTTAGGTTTAGGGCTAGGGTTAGGTTTAGGGTTAGGGCTAGGGCAAGGGTAAGGTCTAGGGCTAGGTCTAAGGATAGGGTTAGGGTTAGTGTCAGGGGTAGGGCTAGGGTTAGGTTTAGGGGCAGGGCTAGGGCTAGGGTTAGGGTTAGGGTTAGTTTTAGGGTTAGGCTAAAGCTAGGACTAGGGCTAGGGTTAGGGTTAGGGCTAGGGTTAGGGTTAGGGTTAGGGCTAGGGCTAGGGCTAGGGTTAGGGCTAGGGTTATGGCTAGGGCTTGGGCTAGGGCTAGTGTTAGGGTTAGGGTTAGGGCTAGGGATAGGGCTAGGTCTCGGCTAGGGCTAGGGTTAGGGTTAGGGTTAGGGCTAGGGCTAGGGCTAGGGCTAGGCCTAGGGTTAGGGTTAGTGCTAGGCCTAGGGTTAGGTTTAGGGTTAGGGTAAGTGCTAGGGCAAGGGCTAGGGCTA
Source organism: Sylvilagus floridanus (assembly GCA_949820135.1). Taxonomy (NCBI): domain Eukaryota; kingdom Metazoa; phylum Chordata; class Mammalia; order Lagomorpha; family Leporidae; genus Sylvilagus; species Sylvilagus floridanus. The sequence continues at coordinate 809,389 of OX463240.1, read as the reverse complement.
GGGTTAGGGTTAGGGTTAGGGCCAGGGCTAGGGCTAGGGCTAGGTGTAGGGTTAGGTCTAGGGTTAGGGTTAGGGCTAGGGCTAGGGTTAGGTTTAGGGCTAGGGTTAGGGTTAGGGTTAGGGCTAGGGTTAGGTTTAGGGTTAGGGCTAGGGCTAGGGTTAGGTTTTTGGCTACGGTTAGGGTTAGGGTTAGGGCTAGGGCTTGGGCAATGTCTAGTGCTAGGTCTAAGGCTAGCGTTAGGGTTAGGGTTAGGGTTAGGAGTAGGGCATGGGCAAGGTCTAGGGCTAGGTCTAAGGCTAGGGTTAGGGTTAGGGTCAGGGGTAGGGCTAGGGTTAGGTTTAGGGGCAGGGCTAGGTCTAGGGTTAGGGTTAGGTTTAGGGTTAGGTTTAGGGTTAGGTTAAAGCTAGGGCTAGGGCTAGGGTTAGGGTTAGCGCTAGGGTTAGGGTTAGGGTTAGGGCTAGGGCTAGGGCTAGGGCTAGGTTTATGGCTAGGGCTTGGGCTAGGTCTAGGGTTAGGGTTAGGGTTAGGGCTAGGGCTAGGTCTAGGCCTAGGGTTAGGGATAGGGTTAGGGTTAGGGCAAGGGCTAGGGCTAGGGCTAGGGCTAGGGCTAGGGTTAGGTTTAGGGTTAGTGCTAGGGCTAGGGTTAGGCCTAGGGCTAGGGCTAGTGCTAGGGTTAGGGTTAGGTTTAGGGTTAGGGCTAGGGCTAGGGCTAGGTCTAGGCCTAGGGTTAGGGTTAGTGCTAGGGCTAGGGCTATGGCTAGGGCTAGGGTTATGGTTAGTGCTAGGGCTAGGGTTAGGTTTATGTTTAGGGTTAGGTTTAGGGCTAGGGTTAGGTTTAGGGTTAGGGCTAGGGCAAGGGTAAGGTCTAGGGCTAGGTCTAAGGCTAGGGTTAGGGTTAGTGTCAGGGGTAGGGCTAGGGTTAGGTTTAGGGGCAGGGCTAGGGCTAGGGTTAGGGTTAGGGTTAGTTTTAGGGTTAGGCTAAAGCTAGGACTAGGGCTAGGATTAGGGTTAGGGCTAGGGTTAGGGTTAGGGTTAGGGCTAGGGCTAGGGCTAGGGTTAGGGCTAGGGTTATGGCTAGGGCTTGGGCTAGGGCTAGTGTTAGGGTTAGGGTTAGGGCTAGGGATAGGGCTAGGTCTCGGCTAGGGCTAGGGTTAGGGTTAGGGTTAGGGCTAGGGCTAGGGCTAGGGCTAGGCCTAGGGTTAGGGTTAGTGCTAGGCCTAGGGTTAGGTTTAGGGTTAGGGTAAGTGCTAGGGCAAGGGCTAGGGCTAGGGTTAGGGTTAGGGTTAGGGCCAGGGCTAGGGCTAGGGCTAGGTGTAGGGTTAGGTCTAGGGTTAGGGTTAGGGCTAGGGCTAGGGTTAGGTTTAGGGCTAGGGCTAGGGTTAGGGCTAGGGTTAGGGTTATGGTTAGGCCTAGGGCTTGGGCTAGGGCTAGGGCTAGGGTTAGGTTTAGGTTTAGGTTTAGGGCTAGGGCTAGGGCTAGGGCTAGGGCTAGGGCTAGGGCTGGGTCTAGGTTTAGGGTTAGGTTTAGGGCTAGGGCTAGGGTTAGGTTTAGGGCTAGGGTTAGGGTTAGGGTTAAGGCTAGGGCTAGTTTAGTGCTAAGGCTAGTGTTAGGGTTAGGGTTAGGGTTAGGGCTAGGGCTAGGGCTAGGGTTAGGGTTAGTGCTAGGACTAGGGTTAGGGTTAGGGTTAGGTTTAGGGCTAGGGCTAGGGTTAGGTTTAGGTCTAGGGTTAGGGTTAGGGTTAGGGCTAGGGCAAGACTTGGGCTAGGGCTAGGGCTGGGGCTAGGGTTAGGGTTAGGGTTAGGGCTAGGGTTATGGCTAGGGCTAGCGTTAGGGCTAGGCCTAGGGCTAGGGCTACGGTTAGGGTTAGGGATAGGGCTAGGGCTAGGGCTAGGGCTGGGGCTAGGGCTAGGGCTAGGGCTAGGTTTAGGTTTAGAGTTAGGGTTAAGGTTAGGATTAGGGTTAGATTTAGGGTTAGGGCTAGGGCTAGGGCTAGGGCTAGGGCTAGGGTTAGGGTTAGGGTTAGGGCTAGGGCTAGGGCTAGGGCTAGGGCTAGGGCTAGGGTTAGAGTTAGGTTTAGGTTTAGGGCTAGGGCTAGGGCTAGGTCTAGGCCTAGGGTTAGGGTTAGTGCTAGGGCTAGGGCTAGGGCTAGGGCTAGGATTAGGGTTAGTGCTAGGGCTAGGATTAGGTTTATGGTTAGGTTTAGGTTTAGGGCTAGGGTTAGGGTTAGGGTTAGGGCTAGGGCATGGGCAAGGTCTAGGGCTAGGTCTAAGGCTAGGGTTAGGGTTAGGGTCAGGGGTAGGGCTAGGGTTAGGTTTAGGGGCAGGGCTAGGTCTAGGGTTAGGGTTAGGTTTAGGGTTAGGTTTAGGGTTAGGCTAAAGCTAGGGCTAGGGCTAGGGTTAGGGTTAGCGCTAGGGTTAGGGTTAGGGTTAGGGCTAGGGCTAGGGCTAGGGCTAGGTTTATGGCTAGGGCTTGGGCTAGGTCTAGGGTTAGGGTTAGGGTTAGGGCTAGGGCTAGGTCTAGGCCTAGGGTTAGGGATAGGGTTAGGGTTAGGGCAAGGGCTAGGGCTAGGGCTAGGGCTAGGGCTAGGGTTAGGGTTAGGGTTAGTGCTAGGGCTAGGGTTAGGCCTAGGGCTAGGGCTAGTGCTAGGGTTAGGGTTAGATTTAGGGTTAGGGCTAGGGCTAGGGCTAGGTCTAGGCCTAGGGTTAGGGTTAGTGCTAGGGCTAGGGCTATGGCTAGGGCTAGGGTTATGGTTAGTGCTAGGGCTAGGGTTAGGTTTATGTTTAGGGTTAGGTTTAGGGCTAGGGTTAGGTTTAGGGTTAGGGCTAGGGCAAGGGTAAGGTCTAGGGCTAGGTCTAAGGATAGGGTTAGGGTTAGTGTCAGGGGTAGGGCTAGGGTTAGGTTTAGGGGCAGGGCTAGGGCTAGGGTTAGGGTTAGGGTTAGTTTTAGGGTTAGGCTAAAGCTAGGACTAGGGCTAGGGTTAGGGTTAGGGCTAGGGTTAGGGTTAGGGTTAGGGCTAGGGCTAGGGCTAGGGTTAGGGCTAGGGTTATGGCTAGGGCTTGGGCTAGGGCTAGTGTTAGGGTTAGGGTTAGGGCTAGGGATAGGGCTAGGTCTCGGCTAGGGCTAGGGTTAGGGTTAGGGTTAGGGCTAGGGCTAGGGCTAGGGCTAGGCCTAGGGTTAGGGTTAGTGCTAGGCCTAGGGTTAGGTTTAGGGTTAGGGTAAGTGCTAGGGCAAGGGCTAGGGCTAGGGTTAGGGTTAGGGTTAGGGCCAGGGCTAGGGCTAGGGCTAGGTGTAGGGTTAGGTCTAGGGTTAGGGTTAGGGCTAGGGCTAGGGTTAGGTTTAGGGCTAGGGTTAGGGTTAGGGTTAGGGCTAGGGTTAGGTTTAGGGTTAGGGCTAGGGCTAGGGTTAGGTTTTTGGCTACGGTTAGGGTTAGGGTTAGGGCTAGGGCTTGGGCAATGTCTAGTGCTAGGTCTAAGGCTAGCGTTAGGGTTAGGGTTAGGGTTAGGAGTAGGGCATGGGCAAGGTCTAGGGCTAGGTCTAAGGCTAGGGTTAGGGTTAGGGTCAGGGGTAGGGCTAGGGTTAGGTTTAGGGGCAGGGCTAGGTCTAGGGTTAGGGTTAGGTTTAGGGTTAGGTTTAGGGTTAGGTTAAAGCTAGGGCTAGGGCTAGGGTTAGGGTTAGCGCTAGGGTTAGGGTTAGGGTTAGGGCTAGGGCTAGGGCTAGGGCTAGGTTTATGGCTAGGGCTTGGGCTAGGTCTAGGGTTAGGGTTAGGGTTAGGGCTAGGGCTAGGTCTAGGCCTAGGGTTAGGGATAGGGTTAGGGTTAGGGCAAGGGCTAGGGCTAGGGCTAGGGCTAGGGCTAGGGTTAGGTTTAGGGTTAGTGCTAGGGCTAGGGTTAGGCCTAGGGCTAGGGCTAGTGCTAGGGTTAGGGTTAGGTTTAGGGTTAGGGCTAGGGCTAGGGCTAGGTCTAGGCCTAGGGTTAGGGTTAGTGCTAGGGCTAGGGCTATGGCTAGGGCTAGGGTTATGGTTAGTGCTAGGGCTAGGGTTAGGTTTATGTTTAGGGTTAGGTTTAGGGCTAGGGTTAGGTTTAGGGTTAGGGCTAGGGCAAGGGTAAGGTCTAGGGCTAGGTCTAAGGCTAGGGTTAGGGTTAGTGTCAGGGGTAGGGCTAGGGTTAGGTTTAGGGGCAGGGCTAGGGCTAGGGTTAGGGTTAGGGTTAGTTTTAGGGTTAGGCTAAAGCTAGGACTAGGGCTAGGATTAGGGTTAGGGCTAGGGTTAGGGTTAGGGTTAGGGCTAGGGCTAGGGCTAGGGTTAGGGCTAGGGTTATGGCTAGGGCTTGGGCTAGGGCTAGTGTTAGGGTTAGGGTTAGGGCTAGGGATAGGGCTAGGTCTCGGCTAGGGCTAGGGTTAGGGTTAGGGTTAGGGCTAGGGCTAGGGCTAGGGCTAGGCCTAGGGTTAGGGTTAGTGCTAGGCCTAGGGTTAGGTTTAGGGTTAGGGTAAGTGCTAGGGCAAGGGCTAGGGCTAGGGTTAGGGTTAGGGTTAGGGCCAGGGCTAGGGCTAGGGCTAGGTGTAGGGTTAGGTCTAGGGTTAGGGTTAGGGCTAGGGCTAGGGTTAGGTTTAGGGCTAGGGTTAGGGTTAGGGTTAGGGCTAGGGTTAGGGTTAGGGTTAGGGCTAGGGCTAGGGTTAGGTTTTTGGCTACGGTTAGGGTTAGGGTTAGGGCTAGGGCTTGGGCAATGTCTAGTGCTAGGTCTAAGGCTAGCGTTAGGGTTAGGGTTAGGGTTAGGAGTAGGGCTAGGGTTAGGGTTAGGGTCAGGCCTAGGTCTAGGTTTAGGGTTAGGGTTAGCGTTAGGTTTAGGGTTAGGCTAAAGCTAGGGCTAGGGCTAGGGTTAGGGTTAGGGCTAGAGTTAGGGTTAGGTTTAGGGCTAGGGCTAGGGCTAGGGCTAGTGCTAGGGTTAGGGCTAGGGCTAGGGCTAGGGCTAGGGTTAGGGTTATGGTTAGGCCTAGGGCTTGGGCTAGGGCTAGGGCTAGGGCTAGGGTTAGGGTTAGGGTTAGGGTTAGGGCGACGGCGAGGGCTAGGGCTAGGGCAAGGTAGGGCTAGGGCTAGGGCTAGGTCTAGGGCTTGGGCTAGGGTTAGGTTTAGGTTTAGGGCTAGGGCTAGGTCTAGGGCTAGGTCTAGGGTTAGGGTTATGGTTAGGGGTAGGGCTAGGTTTAGGGTTAGGGCTAGGGTTATGGTTAGGGTTAGGGTTAGGGCTAGGGCTAGGGCTAGGGCTAGGGCTAGGTTTAGGGTTAGGTTTAGGGCTAGGGCTAGGGTTAGGTTTAGGGCTAGGGTTAGGGTTAGGGTTAGGGTTAGGGCTAGGGCTAGTTTAGTGCTAAGGCTAGGGTTAGGGTTAGGGTTAGGGTTAGGGCTAGGGCTAGGGCTAGGGTTAGGTTTAGGTTTAGGTTTAGGGCTAGCGTTAGGGTTAGGGTTAGGGTTAGGGTTAGGGCGACGGCGAGGGCTAGGGCTAGGGCAAGGTCTAGGGCTAGGGCTAGGGCTAGGTCTAGGGCTTGGGCTAGGGTTAGGGTTAGGGTTAGGGCTAGGTCTAGGTCTAGGGCTAGGTCTAGGGTTAGGGTTATGGTTAGGGCTAGGGCTAGGTTTAGGGTTAGGGCTAGGGTTCGGTTAGGGTTAGGGTTAGGGCTAGGGCTAGGGCTAGGGCTAGGGCTAGGCCTAGGGCTAGGTCTAGGTTTAGGGTTAGGTTTAGGGCTAGGGCTAGGGTTAGGTTTAGCGCTAGGGTTAGGGTTAGGGTTAGGGCTAGGGCTAGTTTAGTGCTAAGGCTAGGGTTAGGGTTAGGGTTAGGGTTAGGGCTAGGGCTAGGGCTAGGGTTAGGTTTAGGTTTAGGTTTAGGGCTAGCGTTAGGGTTAGGGTTAGGGCTAGGGCTAAGGCTAGGTCTAGGGTTAGGTTTAGGGTTAGGGCTAGGGCTAGGGCTAGGGTTAGGGTTAGGGCTAGGGTTAGGGTTAGGGTTAGGGTTAGGACTAGGGCTAGGGCTAGGGCTAGGGCTAGGTCTGGGTTTAGGGTTAGGTTTAAGGCTAGGGCTAGGGCTAGGTTTAGGGATAGGGCTAGGGTTAGGTTTTGGGTTAGGTCTAGGGTTAGGGTTAGGTTTAGGGTTAGGGTTAGGGCAAGGGCTAGGCCTAGGGTTAGGGCTAGGGCTATTGCTATGTTTAGTGTTAGGGCTAGGGCCAAGGTTAGGGATAGGGTTAGGGTTAGTGTTAGGGCTAGGGTAAGTCTTGGGCTAGGGCTAGGGCTGGGGCTAGGGTTAGGGATAGGGCTAGGGTTAGGGCTAGGGCTAGCGTTAGGGCTAGGCCTAAGGCTAGGGCTACGGTTAGGGTTAGGGATAGGGCTAGGGCTAGGACTAGGGCTGGGGCTAGGGCTAGGGCTAGGGCTAGGTTTAGGGTTAGAGTTAGGGTTAAGGTTAGGATTAGGGTTAAATTTAGGGTTAGGGCTAGGGCTAGGGCTAGGGCTAGGGCTAGGGCTAGGGCTAGGGTTAGGGTTAGGGTTAGGGTTAGGGCTAGGGCTAGGGCTAGGCCTAGGGCTAGGACTAGTGCTAGGGTTAGGGTTAGGTTTAGGGTTAGGGCTAGGGCTAGGGCTAGGTCTAGGCCTAGGGTTAGGGTTAGTGCTAGGGCTAGGACTATGGCTAGGGCTAGGGTTAGGGTTAGTGCTAGGGCTAGGGTTAGGTTTATGGTTAGGGTTAGGTTTAGGGCTAGGGTTAGGTTTAGGGTTAGGGCTAGGGCAAGGGTAAGGTCTATGGCTAGGTCTAAGGCTAGGGTTAGGGTTAGTGTCAGGGGTAGGGCTAGGGTTAGGTTTAGGGGCAGGGCTAGGGCTAGGGTTAGGGTTAGTTTTAGGGTTAGGCTAAAGCTAGGACTAGG
>OX463240.1:790000-795000 GCA_949820135.1 Sylvilagus floridanus | reverse complement strand
ATGGTTAGGGTTAGGGTTAGGGCCAACGTTAGGGATAGGGTTAGGGTTAGTGTTAGGGCTAGGACAAGGCTTTGGCTAGGGCTAGGGCTGGGGCTAGGGTTAGGGTTACTGTTAGGGCTAGGGATAGGGCGAGGTCTAGGGCTAGGGCTAGGGCTAGGGCTATGGTTAGGGTCAGGGTTAGGGTTAGTGTTAGGGCTAGGGTAGAGCCAGGGCTAGGCCTAGGGCTAGGGCTAGGCTTAGGGTTAGGGTTAGGGTTAGGGTTAGGGCTAGGGCTAGGCCTAGGGCTAGGGCTAGGTTTAGGGTTAGTGTTAGGGTTAGGGCTAGGACTAGGGTTAGGTTTAGGGCTAGGGTTAGGTTTAGGGTTAGGGCTAGGGCTAGGGTTAGGGTTAGGCCTAGGATTAGGGTTAGTGCTAGGGCTAGGGTTAGGGTTAGGGTTAGGGTTAGGGTTAGGTCTGGGGCTAGGGCTAGGGCTATGGTTAGGGTTAGGGTTAGTTCTAGGGCTAGGGTTATGGCTAGGGCTAGGGCTACGGTTAGGGTTAGTGTTAGGGTTAGGGCTAGGACTAGGGTTAGGATTAGGGCTAGAGTTAGGGTTAGGCTTAGAGCTAGGGCTAGGGTTAAGGTTAGGGCTAGGGTTATGGTTAGTGCTAGGGCTAGTGTTAGGGTTAGGGTTAGGGTTAGGGTTAGGGCTGGGGCTAGGGCTAGGGCTAGGGCTAGGGTTAGGGTTAGGGTTAGGGTTAGGGTTAGATCTAGGGTTTGGGTTAGGGTTAGGGCTAGATCTAGGGTTTGGGTTAGGGTTAGGGCTAGGTCTAGGTCTAGGGCTAGGGCTAGGCCTAGGGTTAGGGTTAGGGTTAGTGCTAGGGCTAGGCTTAGGGTTAGGGTTAGGGTTAGGGTTTGCGCTAGGGCTACGTTTAGGGTTAGGGTTAGGGTTAGGGATTGGGCTAGGGTAAGGATTAGTTCTAGGTTTAGGGTTAGGGTTAGGGTTAGGGTTATGGTTAGGGTTAGGGCAAGGGCTAGGGCTGGGCTAGGACTAGGGCTAGGGCTAGGGTTAGGCCTAGGGTTAGGGCTAGGGCTAGGGTTAGGGCTAGGGAAAGGGCTAGGGCTAGGGCTAGGGCTAGGTTTAGGGTTAGGGTTAGGGTTATGGCTAGGATTAGGTTTAGGGTTAGGGCTAGGGCTAGGGTTAGGGTTAGGGTTAGGGCTAGGACTAGGTTTAGGGTTAGGGCTAGGGCTGGTTAGGGTTAGGGTTAGGGCTAGGGCTAGGACTAGGGCTAGGGCTAGGGCTAGGTTTAGGGATAGGGTTAGGGCTAGGGCTATGGTTATTGCTAGGGCTAGGGTTTGGGTTAGGGTTAGGGCTAGGGTTAGGGTTAGGGTTAGGGCTAGGGCTAGGGTTAGGGTTAGGGTTAGGGTTAGGGTTAGGTTTCGGGCGACGGCGAGGGCTAGGGCTAGGGCAAGGGCTAGGGCTATGGCTAGGGCTCGGTCTAGGGCTTGTGCTAGGGTTAGGGTTAGGGTTAGGGCTAGGGCTAGGTCTAGGGCTAGGTCTAGTGTTAGGGTTATGGTTAGGGCTAGGGCTAGGTTTAGGGTTAGGGCTAGGGTTATGTTTAGGGTTAGGGTTATGTCTAGGGCTAGGGCTAGGGCTAGGGCTAGGGCTAGGTTTAGGGTTAGGTTTAGGGCTAGGGCTGGGGTTAGGTTTAGGGCTAGGGTTAGGGTTAGGGCTAGGGCTAGTTTAGTGCTAAGGCTAGGGTTAGGGTTAGGGTTAGGTTTAGGGCTAGGGCTAGGGCTAGGGTTAGGTTTAGGTTTAGGTTTAGGGCTAGGGTTAGGGTTAGGGTTAGGGCTAGGGCTAGGGCTAGGTCTAGGGTTAGGTTTAGGGTTAGGGTTAGGGCTAGGGCTAGGGTTAGGGTTAGGGCTAAGTTTAGGGTTAGGGTTAGGGTTAGGACTAGGGCTAGGGCTAGGGCTAGGCCTAGGTCTGGGTTTAGGGTTAGGTTTAGGGCTAGGGATAGGGCTAGGGTTAGGGTTAGGGCTAGGGTTAGGTTTTGGGTTAGGTCTAGGGTTAGTGTTAGGTTTAGGGTTAGGGTTAGGGCAAGGGCTAGGCCTAGGGTTAGGGCTAGGGCTAGTGCTATGTTTAGGGTTAGGGTTAGGGCCAAGGTTAGGGATAGGGTTAGGGTTAGTGTTAGGGCTAGGGCAAGGCTTGGGCTAGGGCTAGGGCTGGGGCTAGGGTTAGGGATAGGGTTAGGGCTAGGGCTATGGTTAGTGCTAGGGCTAGGGTTTGGGTTAGGGTTAGGGCTAGGGTTAGGGTTAGGGTTAGGGCTAGGGCTAGGATTAGTGTTAGGGTTAGGGTTAGTGTTAGGGCGACGGCGAGGGCTAGGGCTAGGGCAAGGGCTAGGTCTAGGGTTAGGGTTAGGGTTATGGCTAGGACTAGGTTTAGGGTTAGGGCTAGGGCTAGGGTTAGGGTTAGGTTTAGGGTTAGGGCTAGGGCTAGGGCTAGGTCTAGGGCTAGGGCTAGGTTTACGGTTAGGTTTAGGGCTAGGGCTAGGGTTAGGTTTAGGGCTAGGGTTAGGGTTAGGGTTAGGGGTAGGGCTAGGGTTAGTGCTAGGGCTAGGGTTAGGGTTAGGGTTAGGGTTAGGGTTAGGGCTAGGGCTAGGGTTAGGGTTAGGGTTAGGTTTAGGGCTAGGGTTAGGGTTAGGGTTAGGGCTAGGGCTAGGGCTAGGTTAGGGTTAGGGCTAGGGTTAGGGTTAGGGTTTGGTCTAGGGTTAGTGTTAGGTTTAGAGTTAGGGCTAGGGCTAGGGCGAGTATTAGGTTTAGGGTTAGGGCTAGGGTTAGGGTTAGGGTTAGTTCTAGGGTTAGGGTTAGGTTTAGGTTTAGGGTTAGGGCAAGGGCTAGGCCTAGGGCTAGGGCTAGGGCTACTGCTATGGTTAGGGTTAGGGTTAGGGCCAACGTTAGGGATAGGGTTAGGGTTAGTGTTAGGGCTAGGACAAGGCTTTGGCTAGGGCTAGGGCTGGGGCTAGGGTTAGGGTTACTGTTAGGGCTAGGGATAGGGCGAGGTCTAGGGCTAGGGCTAGGGCTAGGGCTATGGTTAGGGTCAGGGTTAGGGTTAGTGTTAGGGCTAGGGCTAGAGCCAGGGCTAGGCCTAGGGCTAGGGCTAGGCTTAGGGTTAGGGTTAGGGTTAGGGTTAGGGCTAGGGCTAGGCCTAGGGCTAGGGCTAGGTTTAGGGTTAGTGTTAGGGTTAGGGCTAGGACTAGGGTTAGGTTTAGGGCTAGGGTTAGGTTTAGGGTTAGGGCTAGGGCTAGGGTTAGGGTTAGGCCTAGGATTAGGGTTAGTGCTAGGGCTAGGGTTAGGGTTAGGGTTAGGGTTAGGGTTAGGTCTGGGGCTAGGGCTAGGGCTATGGTTAGGGTTAGGGTTAGTTCTAGGGCTAGGGTTATGGCTAGGGCTAGGGCTACGGTTAGGGTTAGTGTTAGGGTTAGGGCTAGGACTAGGGTTAGGATTAGGGCTAGAGTTAGGGTTAGGCTTAGAGCTAGGGCTAGGGTTAAGGTTAGGGCTAGGGTTATGGTTAGTGCTAGGGCTAGTGTTAGGGTTAGGGTTAGGGTTAGGGTTAGGGCTGGGGCTAGGGCTAGGGCTAGGGCTAGGGTTAGGGTTAGGGTTAGGGTTAGGGCTAGATCTAGGGTTTGGGTTAGGGTTAGGGCTAGATCTAGGGTTTGGGTTAGGGTTAGGGCTAGGTCTAGGTCTAGGGCTAGGGCTAGGCCTAGGGTTAGGGTTAGGGTTAGTGCTAGGGCTAGGCTTAGGGTTAGGGTTAGGGTTAGGGTTTGCGCTAGGGCTATGTTTAGGGTTAGGGTTAGGGTTAGGGATTGGGCTAGGGTTAGGATTAGTTCTAGGTTTAGGGTTAGGGTTAGGGTTAGGGTTATGGTTCGGGTTAGGGCAAGGGCTAGGGCTGGGCTAGGACTAGGGCTAGGGCTAGGGTTAGGGTTAGGGTTAGGGCTAGGGCTAGGGTTAGGGCTAGGGAAAGGGCTAGGGCTAGGGCTAGGGCTAGGTTTAGGGTTAGGGTTAGGGTTATGGCTAGGACTAGGTTTAGGGTTAGGGCTAGGGCTAGGGTTAGGGTTAGGGTTAGGGCTAGGACTAGGTTTAGGGTTAGGGCTAGGGCTAGGGTTAGGGTTAGGGTTAGGGCTAGGGCTAGGACTAGGGCTAGGGCTAGGGCTAGGTTTAGGGATAGGGTTAGGGCTAGGGCTATGGTTATTGCTAGGGCTAGGGTTTGGGTTAGGGTTAGGGCTTGGGTTAGGGTTAGGGTTAGGGCTAGGGCTAGGGTTAGGGTTAGGGTTAGGGTTAGGGTTAGGGTTAGGTTTCGGGCGACGGCGAGGGCTAGGGCTAGGGCAAGGTCTAGGGCTATGGCTAGGGCTCGGTCTAGGGCTTGTGCTAGGGTTAGGGTTAGGGTTAGGGTTAGGGCTAGCGTTAGGGCTAGGCCTAGGGCTAGGGCTACGGTTAGGGTTAGGGATAGGGCTAGGGCTAGGGCTAGGCCTGGGGCTAGGGCTAGGGCTAGGGCTAGGTTTAGGTTTAGAGTTAGGGTTAAGGTTAGGATTAGGGTTAGATTTAGGGTTAGGGCTAGGGCTAGGGCTAGGGCTAGGGCTAGGGTTAGGGTTAGGGTTAGGGCTAGGGCTAGGGCTAGGGCTAGGGCTAGGGTTAGGGTTAGGGTTAGGGCTAGGGCTAGGGTTAGGTTTTTGGCTACGGTTAGGGTTAGGGTTAGGGCTAGGGCTTGGGCAATGTCTAGGGCTAGGTCTAAGGCTAGCGTTAGGGTTAGGGTTAGGGTTAGCAGTAGGGCTAGGGTTAGAGTTAGGGTTAGGGCTAGGGCATGGGCAAGGTCTAGGGCTAGGTCTAAGGCTAGGGTTAGGGTTAGGGTAGGGGTAGGGCTAGGGTTAGGTTTAGGGGCAGGGCTAGGGCTAGGGTTAGGGTTAGGGTTAGGGTTAGGTTTAGGGTTAGGCTAAAGCTAGGGCTAGGGGTAGGGTTAGTGTTAGGGCTAG
>OX463240.1:770000-772500 GCA_949820135.1 Sylvilagus floridanus | reverse complement strand
GGCTAGTGTTAGGGTTAGGGTTAGGGCTAGGGATAGGGCTAGGTCTCGGCTAGGGCTAGGGTTAGGGTTAGGGTTAGGGCTAGGGCTAGGGCTAGGGCTAGGCCTAGGGTTAGGGTTAGTGCTAGGCCTAGGGTTAGGTTTAGGGTTAGGGTAAGTGCTAGGGCAAGGGCTAGGGCTAGGGTTAGGGTTAGGGTTAGGGCCAGGGCTAGGGCTAGGGCTAGGTGTAGGGTTAGGTCTAGGGTTAGGGTTAGGGCTAGGGCTAGGGTTAGGTTTAGGGCTAGGGTTAGGGTTAGGGTTAGGGCTAGGGTTAGGGTTAGGGTTAGGGCTAGGGCTAGGGTTAGGTTTTTGGCTACGGTTAGGGTTAGGGTTAGGGCTAGGGCTTGGGCAATGTCTAGGGCTAGGTCTAAGGCTAGCGTTAGGGTTAGGGTTAGGGTTAGGAGTAGGGCTAGGGTTAGGGTTAGGGTCAGGCCTAGGTCTAGGTTTAGGGTTAGGGTTAGCGTTAGGTTTAGGGTTAGGCTAAAGCTAGGGCTAGGGCTAGGGTTAGGGTTAGGGCTAGGGTTAGGGTTAGGTTTAGGGCTAGGGCTAGGGCTAGGGCTAGTGCTAGGGTTAGGGCTAGGGCTAGGGCTAGGGCTAGGGTTAGGGTTATGGTTAGGCCTAGGGCTTGGGCTAGGGCTAGGGCTAGGGCTAGGGTTAGGGTTAGGGTTAGGGCGACGGCGAGGGCTAGGGCTAGGGCAAGGTAGGGCTAGGGCTAGGGCTAGGTCTAGGGCTTGGGCTAGGGTTAGGTTTAGGTTTAGGGCTAGGGCTAGGTCTAGGGCTAGGTCTAGGGTTAGGGTTATGGTTAGGGGTAGGGCTAGGTTTAGGGTTAGGGCTAGGGTTATGGTTAGGGTTAGGGTTAGGGCTAGGGCTAGGGCTAGGGCTAGGGCTAGGTTTAGGGTTAGGTTTAGGGCTAGGGCTAGGGTTAGGTTTAGGGCTAGGGTTAGGGTTAGGGTTAGGGTTAGGGCTAGGGCTAGTTTAGTGCTAAGGCTAGGGTTAGGGTTAGGGTTAGGGTTAGGGCTAGGGCTAGGGCTAGGGTTAGGTTTAGGTTTAGGTTTAGGGCTAGCGTTAGGGTTAGGGTTAGGGTTAGGGTTAGGGCGACGGCGAGGGCTAGGGCTAGGGCAAGGTCTAGGGCTAGGGCTAGGGCTAGGTCTAGGGCTTGGGCTAGGGTTAGGGTTAGGGTTAGGGCTAGGTCTAGGTCTAGGGCTAGGTCTAGGGTTAGGGTTATGGTTAGGGCTAGGGCTAGGTTTAGGGTTAGGGCTAGGGTTCGGTTAGGGTTAGGGTTAGGGCTAGGGCTAGGGCTAGGGCTAGGGCTAGGCCTAGGGCTAGGTCTAGGTTTAGGGTTAGGTTTAGGGCTAGGGCTAGGGTTAGGTTTAGCGCTAGGGTTAGGGTTAGGGTTAGGGCTAGGGCTAGTTTAGTGCTAAGGCTAGGGTTAGGGTTAGGGTTAGGGTTAGGGCTAGGGCTAGGGCTAGGGTTAGGTTTAGGTTTAGGTTTAGGGCTAGCGTTAGGGTTAGGGTTAGGGCTAGGGCTAGGGCTAGGTCTAGGGTTAGGTTTAGGGTTAGGGTTAGGGCTAGGGCTAGGGTTAGGGTTAGGGCTAGGGTTAGGGTTAGGGTTAGGGTTAGGACTAGGGCTAGGGCTAGGGCTAGGGCTAGGTCTGGGTTTAGGGTTAGGTTTAAGGCTAGGGCTAGGGCTAGGTTTAGGGATAGGGCTAGGGTTAGGTTTTGGGTTAGGTCTAGGGTTAGGGCTAGGTTTAGGGTTAGGGTTAGGGCAAGGGCTAGGCCTAGGGTTAGGGCTAGGGCTATTGCTATGTTTAGTGTTAGGGCTAGGGCCAAGGTTAGGGATAGGGTTAGGGTTAGTGTTAGGGCTAGGGTAAGTCTTGGGCTAGGGCTAGGGCTGGGGCTAGGGTTAGGGATAGGGCTAGGGTTAGGGCTAGGGCTAGCGTTAGGGCTAGGCCTAAGGCTAGGGCTACGGTTAGGGTTAGGGATAGGGCTAGGGCTAGGACTAGGGCTGGGGCTAGGGCTAGGGCTAGGGCTAGGTTTAGGGTTAGAGTTAGGGTTAAGGTTAGGATTAGGGTTAAATTTAGGGTTAGGGCTAGGGCTAGGGCTAGGGCTAGGGCTAGGGCTAGGGCTAGGGTTAGGGTTAGGGTTAGGGTTAGGGCTAGGGCTAGGGCTAGGCCTAGGGCTAGGACTAGTGCTAGGGTTAGGGTTAGGTTTAGGGTTAGGGCTAGGGCTAGGGCTAGGTCTAGGCCTAGGGTTAGGGTTAGTGCTAGGGCTAGGACTATGGCTAGGGCTAGGGTTAGGGTTAGTGCTAGGGCTAGGGTTAGGTTTATGGTTAGGGTTAGGTTTAGGGCTAGGGTTAGGTTTAGGGTTAGGGCTAGGGCAAGGGTAAGGTCTATGGCTAGGTCTAAGGCTAGGGTTAGGGTTAGTGTCAGGGGTAGGGCTAGGGTTAGGTTTAGGGGCAGGGCTAG
>OX463240.1:755000-762500 GCA_949820135.1 Sylvilagus floridanus | reverse complement strand
AGGGTTAGGGTTAGGGCTAGGGCTAGGGCTAGGTTAGGGTTAGGGCTAGGGTTAGGGTTAGGGTTTGGTCTAGGGTTAGGGTTAGGTTTAGAGTTAGGGCTAGGGCTAGGGCTAGTATTAGGTTTAGGGTTAGGGCTAGGGTTAGGGTTAGGGTTAGTTCTAGGGTTAGGGTTAGGTTTAGGTTTAGGGTTAGGGCAAGGGCTAGGCCTAGGGCTAGGGCTAGGGCTACTGCTATGGTTAGGGTTAGGGTTAGGGCCAACGTTAGGGATAGGGTTAGGGTTAGTGTTAGGGCTAGGACAAGGCTTTGGCTAGGGCTAGGGCTGGGGCTAGGGTTAGGGTTACTGTTAGGGCTAGGGATAGGGCGAGGTCTAGGGCTAGGGCTAGGGCTAGGGCTATGGTTAGGGTCAGGGTTAGGGTTAGTGTTAGGGCTAGGGCTAGAGCCAGGGCTAGGCCTAGGGCTAGGGCTAGGCTTAGGGTTAGGGTTAGGGTTAGGGTTCGGGCTAGGGTTAGGCCTAGGGCTAGGGCTAGGTTTAGGGTTAGTGTTAGGGTTAGGGCTAGGACTAGGGTTAGGTTTAGGGCTAGGGTTAGGTTTAGGGTTAGGGCTAGGGCTAGGGTTAGGGTTAGGCCTAGGATTAGGGTTAGTGCTAGGGCTAGGGTTAGGGTTAGGGTTAGGGTTAGGGTTAGGTCTGGGGCTAGGGCTAGGGCTATGGTTAGGGTTAGGGTTAGTTCTAGGGCTAGGGTTATGGCTAGGGCTAGGGCTACGGTTAGGGTTAGTGTTAGGGTTAGGGCTAGGACTAGGGTTAGGATTAGGGCTAGAGTTAGGGTTAGGCTTAGAGCTAGGGCTAGGGTTAAGGTTAGGGCTAGGGTTATGGTTAGTGCTAGGGCTAGTGTTAGGGTTAGGGTTAGGGTTAGGGTTAGGGCTGGGGCTAGGGCTAGGGCTAGGGCTAGGGTTAGGGTTAGGGTTAGGGTTAGGGCTAGATCTAGGGTTTGGGTTAGGGTTAGGGCTAGATCTAGGGTTTGGGTTAGGGTTAGGGCTAGGTCTAGGTCTAGGGCTAGGGCTAGGCCTAGGGTTAGGGTTAGGGTTAGTGCTAGGGCTAGGCTTAGGGTTAGGGTTAGGGTTAGGGTTTGCGCTAGGGCTACGTTTAGGGTTAGGGTTAGGGTTAGGGTTTGGGCTAGGGTTAGGATTAGTTCTAGGTTTAGGGTTAGGGTTAGGGTTAGGGTTATGGTTAGGGTTAGGGCAAGGGCTAGGGCTGGGCTAGGACTAGGGCTAGGGCTAGGGTTAGGGTTAGGGTTAGGGCTAGGGCTAGGGTTAGGGCTAGGGAAAGGGCTAGGGCTAGGGCTAGGGCTAGGTTTAGGGTTAGGGTTAGGGTTATGGCTAGGACTAGGTTTAGGGTTAGGGCTAGGGCTAGGGTTAGGGTTAGGGTTAGGGCTAGGACTAGGTTTAGGGTTAGGGCTAGGGCTAGGGTTAGGGTTAGGGTTAGGGCTAGGGCTAGGACTAGGGCTAGGGCTAGGGCTAGGTTTAGGGATAGGGTTAGGGCTAGGGCTATGGTTATTGCTAGGGCTAGGGTTTGGGTTAGGGTTAGGGCTAGGGTTAGGGTTAGGGTTAGGGCTAGGGCTAGGGTTAGGGTTAGGGTTAGGGTTAGGGTTAGGGTTAGGTTTCGGGCGACGGCGAGGGCTAGGGCTAGGGCAAGGGCTAGGGCTATGGCTAGGGCTCGGTCTAGGGCTTGTGCTAGGGTTAGGGTTAGGGTTAGGGCTAGGGCTAGGGCTAGGGCTAGGTCTAGTGTTAGGGTTATGGTTAGGGCTAGGGCTAGGTTTAGGGTTAGGGCTAGGGTTATGTTTAGGGTTAGGGTTATGTCTAGGGCTAGGGCTAGGGCTAGGGCTAGGGCTAGGTTTAGGGTTAGGTTTAGGGCTAGGGCTGGGGTTAGGTTTAGGGCTAGGGTTAGGGTTAGGGCTAGGGCTAGTTTAGTGCTAAGGCTAGGGTTAGGGTTAGGGTTAGGTTTAGGGCTAGGGCTAGGGCTAGGGTTAGGTTTAGGTTTAGGTTTAGGGCTAGGGTTAGGGTTAGGGTTAGGGCTAGGGCTAGGGCTAGGTCTAGGGTTAGGTTTAGGGTTAGGGCTAGGGCTAGGGCTAGGGTTAGGGTTAGGGCTAAGTTTAGGGTTAGGGTTAGGGTTAGGACTAGGGCTAGGGCTAGGGCTAGGCCTAGGTCTGGGTTTAGGGTTAGGTTTAGGGCTAGGGCTAGGGCTAGGGTTAGGGTTAGGGCTAGGGTTAGGTTTTGGGTTAGGTCTAGGGTTAGTGTTAGGTTTAGGGTTAGGGTTAGGGCAAGGGCTAGGCCTAGGGTTAGGGCTAGGGCTAGTGCTATGTTTAGGGTTAGGGTTAGGGCCAAGGTTAGGGATAGGGTTAGGGTTAGTGTTAGGGCTAGGGCAAGGCTTGGGCTAGGGCTAGGGCTGGGGCTAGGGTTAGGGATAGGGTTAGGGCTAGGGCTATGGTTAGTGCTAGGGCTAGGGTTTGGGTTAGGGTTAGGGCTAGGGTTAGGGTTAGGGTTAGGGCTAGGGCTAGGATTAGTGTTAGGGTTAGGGTTAGTGTTAGGGCGATGGCGAGGGCTAGGGCTAGGGCAAGGGCTAGGTCTAGGGTTAGGGTTAGGGTTATGGCTAGGACTAGGTTTAGGGTTAGGGCTAGGGCTAGGGTTAGGGTTAGGTTTAGGGTTAGGGCTAGGGCTAGGGCTAGGTCTAGGGCTAGGGCTAGGTTTACGGTTAGGTTTAGGGCTAGGGCTAGGGTTAGGTTTAGGGCTAGGGTTAGGGTTAGGGTTAGGGGTAGGGCTAGGGTTAGTGCGAGGGCTAGGGTTAGGGTTAGGGTTAGGGTTAGGGCTAGGGCTAGGGCTAGGGTTAGGGTTAGGGTTAGGTTTAGGGCTAGGGTTAGGGTTAGGGTTAGGGCTAGGGCTAGGGCTAGGTTAGGGTTAGGGCTAGGGTTAGGGTTAGGGTTTGGTCTAGGGTTAGGGTTAGGTTTAGAGTTAGGGCTAGGGCTAGGGCTAGTATTAGGTTTAGGGTTAGGGCTAGGGTTAGGGTTAGGGTTAGTTCTAGGGTTAGGGTTAGGTTTAGGTTTAGGGTTAGGGCAAGGGCTAGGCCTAGGGCTAGGGCTAGGGCTACTGCTATGGTTAGGGTTAGGGTTAGGGCCAACGTTAGGGATAGGGTTAGGGTTAGTGTTAGGGCTAGGACAAGGCTTTGGCTAGGGCTAGGGCTGGGGCTAGGGTTAGGGTTACTGTTAGGGCTAGGGATAGGGCGAGGTCTAGGGCTAGGGCTAGGGCTAGGGCTATGGTTAGGGTCAGGGTTAGGGTTAGTGTTAGGGCTAGGGCTAGAGCCAGGGCTAGGCCTAGGGCTAGGGCTAGGCTTAGGGTTAGGGTTAGGGTTAGGGTTAGGGCTAGGGCTAGGCCTAGGGCTAGGGCTAGGTTTAGGGTTAGTGTTAGGGTTAGGGCTAGGACTAGGGTTAGGTTTAGGGCTAGGGTTAGGTTTAGGGTTAGGGCTAGGGCTAGGGTTAGGGTTAGGCCTAGGGTTAGGGTTAGTGCTAGGGCTAGGGTTAGGGTTAGGGTTAGGGTTAGGTCTGGGGCTAGGGCTAGGGCTATGGTTAGGGTTAGGGTTAGTTCTAGGGCTAGGGTTATGGCTAGGGCTAGGGCTACGGTTAGGGTTAGTGTTAGGGTTAGGGCTAGGACTAGGGTTAGGATTAGGGCTAGAGTTAGGGTTAGGCTTAGAGCTAGGGCTAGGGTTAAGGTTAGGGCTAGGGTTATGGTTAGTGCTAGGGCTAGTGTTAGGGTTAGGGTTAGGGTTAGGGTTAGGGCTGGGGCTAGGGCTAGGGCTAGGGCTAGGGTTAGGGTTAGGGTTAGGGTTAGGGCTAGATCTAGGGTTTGGGTTAGGGTTAGGGCTAGATCTAGGGTTTGGGTTAGGGTTAGGGCTAGGTCTAGGTCTAGGGCTAGGGCTAGGCCTAGGGTTAGGGTTAGGGTTAGTGCTAGGGCTAGGCTTAGGGTTAGGGTTAGGGTTAGGGTTTGCGCTAGGGCTATGTTTAGGGTTAGGGTTAGGGTTAGGGATTGGGCTAGGGTTAGGATTAGTTCTAGGTTTAGGGTTAGGGTTAGGGTTAGGGTTATGGTTAGGGTTAGGGCAAGGGCTAGGGCTGGGCTAGGACTAGGGCTAGGGCTAGGGTTAGGGTTAGGGTTAGGGCTAGGGCTAGGGTTAGGGCTAGGGAAAGGGCTAGGGCTAGGGCTAGGGCTAGGTTTAGGGTTAGGGTTAGGGTTATGGCTAGGACTAGGTTTAGGGTTAGGGCTAGGGCTAGGGTTAGGGTTAGGGTTAGGGCTAGGACTAGGTTTAGGGTTAGGGCTAGGGCTAGGGTTAGGGTTAGGGTTAGGGCTAGGACTAGGACTAGGGCTAGGGCTAGGGCTAGGTTTAGGGATAGGGTTAGGGCTAGGGCTATGGTTATTGCTAGGGCTAGGGTTTGGGTTAGGGTTAGGGCTAGGGTTAGGGTTAGGGTTAGGGCTAGGGCTAGGGTTAGGGTTAGGGTTAGGGTTAGGGTTAGGGTTAGGTTTCGGGCGACAGCGAGGGCTAGGGCTAGGGCAAGGGCTAGGGCTATGGCTAGGGCTCGGTCTAGGGCTTGTGCTAGGGTTAGGGTTAGGGTTAGGGCTAGGGCTAGGTCTAGGGCTAGGTCTAGTGTTAGGGTTATGGTTAGGGCTAGGGCTAGGTTTAGGGTTAGGGCTAGGGTTATGTTTAGGGTTAGGGTTATGTCTAGGGCTAGGGCTAGGGCTAGGGCTAGGGCTAGGTTTAGGGTTAGGTTTAGGGCTAGGGCTGGGGTTAGGTTTAGGGCTAGGGTTAGGGTTAGGGCTAGGGCTAGTTTAGTGCTAAGGCTAGGGTTAGGGTTAGGGTTAGGTTTAGGGCTAGGGCTAGGGCTAGGGTTAGGTTTAGGTTCAGGTTTAGGGCTAGGGTTAGGGTTAGGGTTAGGGCTAGGGCTAGGGCTAGGTCTAGGGTTAGGTTTAGGGTTAGGGTTAGGGCTAGGGCTAGGGTTAGGGTTAGGGCTAAGTTTAGGGTTAGGGTTAGGGTTAGGACTAGGGCTAGGGCTAGGGCTAGGGCTAGGCCTAGGTCTGGGTTTAGGGTTAGGTTTAGGGCTAGGGCTAGGGCTAGGGTTAGGGTTAGGGCTAGGGTTAGGTTTTGGGTTAGGTCTAGGGTTAGTGTTAGGTTTAGGGTTAGGGTTAGGGCAAGGGCTAGGCCTAGGGTTAGGGCTAGGGCTAGTGCTATGTTTAGGGTTAGGGTTAGGGCCAAGGTTAGGGATAGGGTTAGGGTTAGTGTTAGGGCTAGGGCAAGGCTTGGGCTAGGGCTAGGGCTGGGGCTAGGGTTAGGGTTAGGGTTAGGGCTAGGGCTAGCGTTAGGGCTAGGCCTAGGGCTAGGGCTACGGTTAGGGTTAGGGATAGGGCTAGGGCTAGGGCTAGGCCTGGGGCTAGGGCTAGGGCTAGGGCTAGGTTTAGGTTTAGAGTTAGGGTTAAGGTTAGGATTAGGGTTAGATTTAGGGTTAGGGCTAGGGCTAGGGCTAGGGCTAGGGCTAGGGTTAGGGTTAGGGTTAGGGCTAGGGCTAGGGCTAGGGCTAGGGCTAGGGTTAGGGTTAGGGTTAGGGCTAGGGCTAGGGTTAGGTTTTTGGCTACGGTTAGGGTTAGGGTTAGGGCTAGGGCTTGGGCAATGTCTAGGGCTAGGTCTAAGGCTAGCGTTAGGGTTAGGGTTAGGGTTAGCAGTAGGGCTAGGGTTAGAGTTAGGGTTAGGGCTAGGGCATGGGCAAGGTCTAGGGCTAGGTCTAAGGCTAGGGTTAGGGTTAGCGTAGGGGTAGGGCTAGGGTTAGGTTTAGGGGCAGGGCTAGGGCTAGGGTTAGGGTTAGGGTTATGGTTAGGTTTAGGGTTAGGCTAAAGCTAGGGCTAGGGGTAGGGTTAGGGTTAGGGCTAGGGTTAGGGTTAGGGTTAGGGCTAGGGCTAGGGCTAGGGCTAGGGTTATGGCTAGGGCTTGGGCTAGGACTAGTGTTAGGGTTAGGGTTAGGACTAGGGATAGGGCTAGGTCTCGGCTAGGGCTAGGGTTAGGGTTAGGGTTAGGGTTAAGGCTAGGGCTAGGGCTAGGGCTAGGCCTAGGGTTATGGATAGGGTTAGGGTTAGGGCAAGGGCTAGGGCTAGGGCTAGGGCTAGGGTTAGGGTTACTGCTAGGCCTAGGGTTAGGTTTAGGGTTAGGGTAAGTGCTAGGGCAAGGGCTAGGGCTAGGGTTAGGGTTAGGGTTAGGGCCAGGGCTAGGGCTAGGGCTAGGTGTAGGGTTAGGTCTAGGGTTAGGGTTAGGGCTAGGGCTAGGGTTAGGATTAGGGCTAGGGTTAGGGTTAGGGTTAGGGCTCGGGTTAGGGTTAGGGTTAGGGCTAGGGCTAGGGTTAGGTTTTTGGCTACGGTTAGGGTTAGGGTTAGGGCTAGGGCTTGGGCAATGTCTAGGGCTAGGTCTAAGGCTAGCGTTAGGGTTAGGGTTAGGGTTAGCAGTAGGGCTAGGGTTAGGGTTAGGGGCAGGGCTAGGTCTAGGTTTAGGGTTAGGGTTAGCGTTAGGTTTAGGGTTATGCTAAAGCAAGGGCTAGGGCTAGGGTTAGGGTTAGGGCTAGGGTTAGGGTTAGGGTTAGGGCTAGGGCTAGGGCTAGGGCTAGTGCTAGGGTTAGGGCTAGGGCTAGGGCTAGGGCTAGGGTTAGGGTTAGGGTTAGGGCTAGGGCTTGGGCTAGGGCTAGGGCTAGGGCTAGGGCTAGGGTTAGGGTTAGGGTTAGGGTTAGTGTTAGGGTTAGGGCGACGGCGAGGGCTAGGGCTAGGGCAAGAGCTAGGGCTAGGGCTAGGGCTAGGTCTAGGGCTTGGGCTAGGGTTAGGGTTAGGGTTAGGGCTAGGGCTAGGTCTAGGGCTAGGTCTAGGGTTAGGGTTATGGTTAGGGCTAGGGCTAGGTTTAGGGTTAGGGCTAGGGTTATGGTTAGCGTTAGGGTTAGGGCTAGGGCTAGGGCTTGGGCTAGGGCTAGGTTTAGGGTTAGGTTTAGGGCTTGGGCTAGGGCTAGGTTTAGGGTTAGGTTTAGGGCTAGGGCTAGGTTTAGGGTTAGGGCTAGGGTTATGGTTAGGGTTAGGGTTAGGGCTAGGGCTAGGGCTAGGGCTAGGGTTAGGGCTAGGGAAAGGGCTAGGGCTAGAGCTAGGGCTAGGTCTAAGGCTAGTGCTAGGGTTAGGGTTAGGGCTTTGGCTAAGGCTAGGGCTAGTGCTAGGTTTAGGGTTAGGGTTAGGGTTAGGGCTAGGGTTAGGGTTAGGGTTAGGGTTATGGTTAGGGCTAGAGTAAGGGTTAGGGCTAGGGTTAGGGCGAGCGCTAGGGATAGGTCTAGTGTTAGTGTTAGGGTTATGGCTAGGGCAAGGGTTAGGGTTAGGGTTAGGGCGAGGGCGAGGGCTAGGGCTAGGGCAAGGGCTATGGCTAGGGCTTGGGCTAGGGTTAGGGTTAG
>OX463240.1:675000-690000 GCA_949820135.1 Sylvilagus floridanus | reverse complement strand
AGGTCTAGGGCTAGTGCTAGGGCTAGAGCTACTGCTTGCGTTAGGGTTAGGGTTAGGGTTAGGGCTAGGGCTAGGGCGAGCGCTAGGTCTAGGGCTAGGGCTAGGTTTCGGGTTCGGGTTAGGGTTAGGGTTAGGGTTAGGGTTAGGGTTAGGGCTAGGGTTAGGGTTAGGGCTAGGGTTAGGGTTAGGTTTAGGGTTATGGCTAGGGCTAGGGTTAGGGTTAGGGCTATGGTTAGGGTTAGGGTTAGGGTTAGGGTTAGGGTTAGGGTTAGGTCTAGGGTTAGGGTAAGGGTTAGGGTTAGTGTTAGGGCAAGGGCTAGGGTTAGGGTTAGGGTTAGGTCTAGGGTTAGGGTTAGGGTTAGGGCTAGGACTAGGGCTAGGCCTGGGTTAGTGTTAGGGTTAGGGTTAGGGTCAGGGCTAGGGTTAGGGTTAGGGTTAGGGCTAGGGCTAGGGCTAGGGCTAGGGTTAGGGTTAGGGTTTGGTCTAGCGTTAGGGTTAGGGTTAGGGTTAGGGTTAGGGCTAGGGCTAGGGCTAGGTCTAGGGCTATGGCTGGGTTAGGGTTAGGGCTAGGGCTAGGGCTAGGGCTAGGGTTAGGTTTTGTGCTAAGGCTAGGGTTAGGGTTAGGTTTAGGGCTAGGGCTAGGGCTACGGTTAGGGTTAGGGTTATGGTTAGGGCTAGGGCTAGGGCTAGGGCTAGGGCTGGGGTTAGGGTTAGGTTTAGGTTTAGGGTTAGGTCTAGGGTTAGGCCTAGGACTTGGGTTAGGGTTAGGGTTATGGCCAGGGCTAGGGCTAGGGCTGGGGCTAGGGTTAGGGTTAGGTTTTGGGTTAGGGCTAGGATTAGGGTTAGGGCTAGGGTTAGGGTTAGGGTTAGGGTTAGGGCTAGGGTTAGGTTTAGGGTTAGGGCCAGGGCTAGGGCTAGGGCTAGGGCTAGGTTTAGGGTTAGGTTTTGGGTTAGGGCTAGGGTTAGGGTTAGGGCTAGGTTTAGGGTTAGGGTTAGGGCTAGGGCTAGAGCTAGGGCTAAAGCTAGGGCTTGGGTTATGGTTCGGGTTAGGGTTAGGGCTAGGGCTAGGGTTAGGGTTAGTGCTAGGGCTAGGATTAGGGTTAGGGCTAGGGCTAGGGCTAGGGCTAGGGCTAGGGTTAGGATTAGGGTTAGGGTTAGGGCTAGGGCTAGGGCTAGGGCTAGGGCTAGGGCTAGGGTTCGGGTTAGGTTTAGGGTTAGGGCTAGGGTTAGGGTTAGGGTTAGGGCTAGGGGAAGAGATAGGGCTAAAGCAAGGGCTTGGGTTAGGGATCGGGTTAGGGTTAGGGCTAGGGCTAGGGTTAGGGTTAGTGCTAGGGCTAGGGTTAGGATTAGGGTTAGGGTTAGTGCTAGGGATAGGGCTAGGGTTTGGGTTAGGGTTAGGGTTAGGGTTAGGTCTAGGGTTAGTGTTAGATTTAGTGTTAGTGTTAGGGCTAGGGCTAGGGTTAGGGTTAGGGTTAGGTCTAGGGTTAGGGTTAGGGTTAGGGCTAGGGTTAGGGCGAGGGTTAGGGTTAGCGTTAGGGTTAGGGCTAGCGTTAGGTTTAGGGTTAGGGCTAGGGCTAGAGCTAGGTTTAGGGTTAGGGTTAAGGTTAGGGCTAGGTCTAGGGCTAGGGCTAGGGTTGGGGATAGGGTTAGGGTTAGGGTTAGGGCTAGGTTTAGGGTTAGGGCTAGGGTTAGGTTTAGGGTTAGGGTTAGGGTTAGGACTAGGGCTAGGGTTAGGGCTAGGGTTAGGGTTAGGGGTAGGGGTAGGGCTAGGTTTAGGCCTAGGGCTAGGGCTAGGGCTACGGTTATAGTTAGGGTTAGGGTTAAGGCTAGGGCTAGGGCTGGGGCTAGGGCTAGGGCTAGGGCTAGGGCTAGGGTTAGGGTTAGGGTTATGTCTAAGGTTAGGTTTAGGGTTAGGGTTAGGTTTAGGGCTAGGGCTAGGACTAGGGCTAGGGCTAGGGTTAGGGCTAGGGTTAGGGTTAGGGTTAGGGTTAGGGCTAGGTCTTGGACAAGGTCTAGGGCTAGGTCTAAGTTTTTGGTTAGGGTTAGGGTTAGGGTTAGGGTTAGGGCTAGGGATAGGGCTAGGTTTAGGGTTAGGGTTAGGTTTAGGATTAGGGCTAAAGCTACGGGTAGGGCTAGGGTTAGGGTTAGGGCTAGGGTTAGGGATAGGGCTAGGGCTAGGGTTAGGGTTAGGGTTGGGGCTAGGGCTAGGGCTAGGGTTAAGGTTAGGGCTAGGGTTAGGGTTAGGTCCAGGGTTAGGGTTAGGTTTAGGGTTAGGGCAAGGGCTAGGTCTGGGGCTAGGGCTTAGGCTAGGGCTAGGGCTAGGGTTAGGGTTAGGGTTAGGCCTAGGGCTAGGTCTAGGTCTAGGGCTAGGGCTAGGGCTAGGGTTAGGGTTAGGGCTAGGGCTAGGGCTAGGGTTAGGTTTAGGGTTAGGGCTAGGGCTAGGGCTAGGGCTAGTTCTAGGGCTAGGGCTAGGGCTAGGGTTAGGGTTAGGTTTAGGGCTAGGGCTAGGGTTATGTTTAGGGCTAGAGTTAGGGTTATGGTTAGGGTTAGGGCTAGGGCTTGGGCAAGGTCTAGGGCTAGGTCTAAGGCTAGGGTTAGGGTTAGGGTTAGGGTTAGGGGTAGGGCTAGGGTTAGGGTTAGGGGCAGGGCTAGGGCTAGGGTTAGGTTTAGGGTTAGAGTTAGGGTTAGGGTTAGGGTTAGGATTAGGGTTAGGGCTAGGGCTAGAGCTAGGGCTAGAGCTACTGCTTGCGTTAGGGCTAGGGTTAGGGTTAGGGTTAGGGTTAGGGCTAGGGCAAGAGCTAGGGCTAAAGCTAGGTCTTGGGTTAGGGATCGGGTTAGGGTTAGGGCTAGGGCTAGGGTTAGGGTTAGTACTAGGGCTAGGGTTAGGATTAGGGTTAGGGTTAGTGCTAGGGATAGGGCTAGGGTTTCGGTTAGGGTTAGGGTTAGGGTTAGGTCTAGGGTTAGGGTTAGAGTTAGTGTTAGTGTTAGGGCTAGGGCTAGGGTTAGGGTTAGGGTTAGGTCTAGGGTTAGGGTTAGGGTTAGGGCTAGTGTTAGGGCGAGGGTTAGGGTTAGCGTTAGGGTTAGGGGTAGCGTTAGGTTTAGGGTTAGGGCTAGGGCTAGGGCTAGGTTTAGGGTTAGGGTTAGGGTTAGGGCTAGGTCTAGGGCTAGGGCTAGGGCTAGGGCTAGGGCTAGGGCTAGGGTTAGGGTTAGGACTAGGGCTAGGGCTAGGGTTAGGGTTAGGTTTAGGGATAGGGCTAGGGTTAGGTTTAGGGCTAGAGTTAGGGTTATGGTTAGGGTTAGGGCTAGGGCTTGGGCAAGGTCTAGGGCTAGGTCTAAGGCTAGGGTTAGGGTTAGGGTTAGGGTTAGGTTTAGGGCTAGGGCTAGGGTTAGGTTTAGGTCTAGGGCTAGGGCGAGCGCTAGGTGTAGGGCTAGGGCTAGGTTTCGGGTTAGGGTTAGGGCTAGGGCTAGGGTTAGGGTTAGGGCTAGCGTTAGGGTTAGGTTTAGGGTTATGGCTAGGGCTAGGGTTAGGGTTAGGGCTATGGTTAGGGTTAGGGTTAGGGTTAGGTCTAGGGTTAGGGTAAGGGTTAGGTTTAGTGTTAGGGCAAGGGCTAGGGTTAGGGTTATGGTTAGTTCTAGGATTAGGGGTAGGGTTAGGGCTAGGACTAGGTTAGGCCTGGGTTAGTGTTAGGGTTAGGGTTAGGGTCAGGGCTTGGGTTAGGGTTAGGGTTAGGGCTAGGGTTAGGGCTAGGGCTCGGGTTAGGGTTAGGGTTTGGTCTAGGGTTAGGGTTAGGGTTAGGGTTAGGGTTAGGGCTAGGGCTAGGGCTAGGTCTAGGGCTATGGCTGGGTTAGGGTTAGGGCTAGGGCTAGGGCTAGGGCTAGGGTTAGGTTTTGTGCTTAGGCTAGGGTTAGGGTTAGGGTTAGGGCTAGGTCTAGGGCTAGGGTTAGGTTTAGGGTTATGGTTAGGGCTAGGGCTAGGGCTAGGGCTAGGGCTGGGGTTAGGGTTAGGTTTAGGTTTAGGGTTAGGTCTAGGGTTAGGCCTAGGACTAGGGTTAGGGTTAGGGTTAGTGCCAGGGCTAGGGCTAGGGCTAGGGCTAGGGTTAGGGTTACGTTTTGGGTTAGGGCTTGGGTTAGGGTTAGGGCTAGGTTTATGGTTAGGGTTAGGGCTAGTGATAGGGTTAGGGTTAGGGTTAGGGCCAGGGCTAGGGCTAGGGCTAGGGCTAGGGTTAGGGTTAGGTTTTGTGTTAGGGCTAGGGTTAGGGTTAGGGCTAGTGTTAGGGTTAGGGTTAGGGTTAGGGCGAGGGCGATGGCTAGGGCTAGGGCAAGGGCTTGGGCTAGGGCTAGGGCTAGGTTTAGGGATAGGGTTAGGGATAGGGTTAGGGTTAGGGTTAGGGTTAGGGCTAGGTTTAGGGTTAGGGCTAGGGTTAGGGTTAGGGTTAGGGCTAGGGCTAGAGCTAGGGCTAAAGCTAGGGCTTGGGTTAGGGTTCGAGTTAGGGTTAGGGCTAGGGCTAGGGTTAGGGTTAGTGCTAGGGCTAGGGTTAGGGTTAGGGCTAGGGCTAGGGCTAGGGCTAGGGTTAGGTTTAGGGTTAGGGTTAGGGCAAGGCTAGGGCTAGGGCTAGGGCTAGGGCTAGGGTTCGGGCTAAGGTTAGGGTTAATGCTAGGGCTAGGGTTAGGATTAGGGTTAGGGTTAGTGCTAGGTATAGGGCTAGGGTTAGGTTTAGGGTTAGGGTTAGGGTTAAGGCTAGGGCTAGGTCTGGGGCTAGGGCTAGGGCTAGGGCTAGGTTTAGGCTTAGGGTTAGGTCTAAGGTTAGGTTTAGGGTTAGGGTTAGGTTTAGGGCTAGGTCTTGGGCAAGGTCTAGGGCTAGGTCTAAGGCTAGGGTTAGGGTTAGGGTTAGGGTTAGGGCTAGGGATAGGGCTAGTGTTAGGGTTAGGTTTAGGGTTAGGTTTAGGGTTAGGGCTAAAGCTACGGGTAGGGATAGGGTTAGGGTTAGGGCTAGGGTTAGGGTTAGGGCTAGGGCTAGGGTTAGGGTTAGTGTTGGGGCTAGGGCTAGGGCTAGGTTTAGGGTTAGGTTAGGGTTAGGGGTAGGGCTAGTGTTAGTGTTAGGGTCAGGGCTGGGGCTAGGGTTAGGGTTAGGGTTAGAGCTAGGGTTAGGGTTAGGGTTAGGGCTAGGGCTAGAGCTAGGGCTAGAGCTACTGCTTGCGTTAGGGTTAGGGTTTGGGTTAGGGCTAGGGATAGGGTTAGGGCTAGGACTAGGGCGAGCGCTAGGTCTAGGGCTAGGGTTAGGGTTAGGGTTAGGGTTAGGGCTAGGGCTAGGGTTAGGGTTAGGGCTAGGGTTAGGGCTAGGCCTGGGTTAGTGTTAGTGTTAGGGTTAGGGTTAGGGCTAGGGTTAGGTTTAGGGTTAGGGCTAGGGCTAGGGCTAGGGCTCGGGTTAGGGTTAGGGTTAGGGTTAGTGTTAGGGCAAGGGCTAGGGTTAGGGTTAGGGTTAGGTCTAGGGTTAGTGTTAGGGCAAGGGCTAGGGTTAGGGTTAGGGCTAGGGCTAGGGTTAGGGTTAGGGCTAGGGTTAGGGTTAGGTTTACGGTTATGGCTAGGGCTAGGGTTAGGGTTAGGGCTATGGTTAGGGTTAGGGTTAGGGTTAGGGTTAGGGTTAGGTCTAGGGTTAGGGTTAGGGTTAGGGTTAGTGTTAGGGCAAGGGCTAGGGTTAGGGTTAGGGTTAGGTCTAGGGTTAGGGTTAGGGTTAGGGCTAGGGCTAGGGCTAGGCCTGGGTTAGTGTTAGTGTTAGGGTTAGGGTTAGGGCTAGGGTTAGGTTTAGGGTTAGGGCTAGGGCTAGGGCTAGGGCTCGGGTTAGGGTTAGGGTTTGGTCTAGGGTTAGGGTTAGGGTTAGGGTTAGGGTTAGGGCTAGGGCTAGGGCTAGGGCTAGGTCTAGGGCTAGGGTTAGGGTTAGGGCTATGGCTAGGGCTAGGGTTAGGTTTTGTGCTAGGGCTAGGGTTAGGGTAAGGGTTAGGGCTAGGACTAGGGCTAGGGTTAGGGTTAGGGTTAGGGCTAGGGCTAGGCCTGTGGATGTGGTTAGGTTTAGGTTTAGGGTTAGGTCTATTGTTAGGCCTAGGACTAGGGTTAGGGTTAGGGTTAGGGCCAGGGCTAGGGCTAGGGCTAGGGCTAGGGTTAGGGTTAGGTTTGGGGTTAGGGCTAGGGTTAGGGTTAGGGTTAGGGCTAGAGTTAGGGTTAGGGTTAGGGTTAGTGCTAGGGTTAGGGTTAGGGTTAGGGCCAGGGCTAGGGCTAGGGCTAGGGCTAGGGTTAGGGTTAGGGTTAGGGCGTGGGCGATGGCTAGGGCTAGGGCAATGGGCTAGGTCTAGGTCTAGGGTTAGGGATAGGGTTAGTGATAGGGTTAGTGTAAGGGTTAGGGCTAGGTTTAGGTTTAGGGCTAGTGTTAGGGATAGGGTTAAGGCTAGGGCTAGAGCTAGGGCTAAAGCTAGGGCTTGGGTTAGGGTTTGGGTTAGGGTTAGGGCTAGGGCTAGGGTTAGGGTTAGGGCTAGGGCTAGGGCGAGCGCTAGGGCTAGGGCTAGGTTTAGGGTTAGGGTTAGGGTTAGGGTTAGGGTTAGGGCTAGGGTTAGGATTAGGATTAGGGCTAGGGCTTGGGCAAGGTCTAGGGCTAGGTCTAAGGCTAGGGTTAGGGTTAGGGTTAGGTTTAGGTTTAGGGCTAGGGCTAGGGTTAGGGTTAGGGCTAGGGCTAGGGCGAGCGCTAGGTGTAGGACTAGGGCTAGGTTTCAGGTTAGCGTTAGGGCTAGGGCTAGGGTTAGGGTTAGGGCTAGGGTTAGGGTTAGGTTTAGGGTTATGGCTAGGGCTAGGGTTAGGGTTAGGGCTATGGTTAGGGTTAGGGTTAGGGTTAGGTCTAGGGTTAGGGTAAGGGTTAGGTTTAGTGTTAGGGCAAGGGCTAGGGTTAGGGTTAGGGTTAGGTCTAGGGTTAGGGGTAGGGTTAGGGCTAGGACTAGGTTAGTCCTGGGTTAGTGTTAGGGTTAGGGTTAGGGTCAGGGCTTGGGTTAGGGTTAGGGCTAGGGCTAGGGCTAGGGCTAGGGTTAGGGTTAGGGTTTGGTCTAGGGTTAGGGTTAGGGTTAGGGTTAGGGTTAGGGTTAGGGCTAGGGCTAGGGCTAGGTCTAGGGCTATGGCTGGGTTAGGGTTAGGGCTAGGGCTAGGGCTAGGGCTAGGGTTAGGTTTTGTGCTTGGGCTAGGGTTAGGGTTAGGGTTAGGGCTAGGTCTAGGGCTAGGGTTAGGTTTAGGGTTATGGTTAGTGCTAGGGCTAGGGCTAGGGCTAGGGCTGGGGTTAGGGTTAGGTTTAGGTTTAGGGTTAGGTCTAGGGTTAGGCCTAGGACTAGGGTTAGGGTTAGGGTTAGGGCCAGGGCTAGGGCTAGGGCTAGGGCTAGGGTTAGGGTTAGGTTTTGGGTTAGGGCTAGGGTTAGGGTTAGGGCTAGGTTTAGGGTTAGGGTTAGGGCTAGGTTTAGGGTTAGGGTTAGGGCTAGGACTAGGTTAGGCCTGGGTTAGTGTTAGGGTTAGGGTTAGGGTCAGGGCTTGGGTTAGGGCTAGGGTTAGGGTTAGGGCTAGGGTTAGGTTTAGGGTTAGGGTTAGGGCGAGGGCGATGGCTAGGGCTAGGGCAAGGGCTTGGGCTAGGGCTAGGGCTAGGTTTAGGGATAGGGTTAGGAATAGGGTTAGGGTTAGGGTTAGGGCTAGGTTTAGGGTTAGGGCTAGGGTTAGGGTTAGGGTTAGGGCTAGGGCTAGAGCTAGGGCTAAAGCTAGGGCTTGGTTTAGGGTTCGAGTTAGGGTTAGGGCTAGGGCTAGGGTTAGGGTTAGTGCTAGGGCTAGGGTTAGGGTTAGGCCTAGGGCTAGGGCTAGGGCTAGGGTTAGGTTTAGGGTTAGGGTTAGGACTAGGGCTAGGGCTAGGGCTAGGGCTAGGGCTAGGGTTCGGGCTAGGGTTAGGGTTAGTGCTAGGGCTAGGGTTAGGATTAGGGTTAGGGTTAGTGCTAGGTATAGGGCTAGGGTTAGTGTTAGGGTTAGGGTTAGGGTTAAGGCTAGGGCTAGGGCTGGGGCTAGGGCTAGGGCTCGGTTTAGGCTTAGGGTTAGGTCTAAGGTTAGGTTTAGGGTTAGGGTTAGGTTTAGGGCTAGGTCTTGGGCAAGGTCTAGGGGTAGGTCTAAGGCTAGGGTTAGGGTTAGGGTTAGGGTTAGGGCTAGGGATAGGGCTAGTGTTAGGGTTAGGTTTAGGGTTAGGTTTAGGGTTAGGGCTAAAGCTACGGGTAGGGCTAGGGTTAGGGTTAGGGCTAGGGTTAGTGTTAGGGCTAGGGCTAGGGTTAGGGTTAGTGTTGGGGCTAGGGCTAGGGCTAGGGTAAGGGTTAGGGCTAGGGTTAGGGTTAGGTCTAGGGTTAGGGTTAGGGTTAGGGTTAGGGCAAGGGCTAGGTCTGGCGCTAGGGCTTTGGCTAGGGCTAGGGCTAGGGTTAGGGTTAGGGTTAGGGCTAGGGCTGGGGCTATGGCTAGGGCCAGGGTTAGGGTTAGTGTTAGGTTTAGGGTTAGGGCTAGGGCTAGAGCTAGGTCTAGGGCTAGGGCTAGGGCTCTGGTTAGGGTTAGGTTTAGGGCTAGGGCTAGGGTTAGGTGTAGGGCTAGAGTTAGGGTTAGGGTTAGGGTTAGGGCTAGGGCTTGGGCAAGGTCTAGGGCTAGGTCTAAGGCTAGGGTTAGGGTTAGGGTTAGGGTTAGGGGTAGGGCTAGTGTTAGGGTTAGGGGCAGGGCTAGGGCTAGGGTTAGGGTTAGGGTTAGGGCTAGGGTTAGGGTTAGGGTTAGGGCTAGGGCTAGAGCTAGGGCTAGAGCTACTGCTTCCGTTAGGGTTAGGGTTAGGGTTAGGGCTAGGGTTAGGGTTTGGGCTAGGGCTAGGGCAAGCGCTAGGTCTAGGGCTAGGGTTAGGGTTAGGGTTAGGGTTAGGGTTAGGGCTAGGGCTAGGGTTAGGGTTAGGGCTAGGGTTAGGGTTAGGTTTACGGTTATGGCTAGGGCTAGGGTTAGGGTTAGGGCTATGGTTAGGGTTAGGGTTAGGGTTAGGGTTAGGTCTAGGGTTAGGGTTAGGGTTAGGGTTAGTGTTAGGGCAAGGGCTAGGGTTAGGGTTAGGGTTAGGTCTAGGGTTAGGGTTAGGGTTAGGGCTAGGGCTAGGGCTAGGCCTGGGTTAGTGTTAGGGTTAGGGTTAGGGTTTGGGCTAGGGTTAGGTTTAGGGTTAGGGCTAGGGCTATGCCTAGGGCTCGGGTTAGGTTTAGGGTTTGGTCTAGGGTTAGGGTTAGGGTTAGGGTTAGGGTTAGGGCTAGGGCTAGGGCTAGGGCTAGGTCTAGGGCTAGGGTTAGGGTTAGGGCTATGGCTAGGGCTAGGGTTATGTTTTGTGCTAGGGCTAGGGTTAGGGTAAGGGTTAGGGCTAGGGCTAGGGCTAGGGTTAGGGTTAGGGTTAGGTCTAGGGCTAGGGCTAGGGCTGGGGATGGGGTTAGGTTTAGGTTTAGGGTTAGGTCTATTGGTAGGCCTAGGACTAGGGTTAGGGTTAGGGTTAGGGTTAGGGCCAGGGCTAGGGCTAGGGCTAGGGCTAGGGTTAGGGTTAGGTTTGTGTTAGGGCTAGGGTTAGGGTTAGGGTTAAGGCTAGGGTTAGGGTTAGGGTTAGGGTTAGGGCTAGGGTTAGGGTTAGGGTTAGGGCCAGGGCTAGGGCTAGGGCTAGGGCTAGGGTTAGGGTTAGGGTTAGGGCGTGGGCGATGGCTAGGGCTAGGGCAAGGGCTAGGGCTAGGGCTAGGGTTAGGGATAGGGTTAGGGATAGGGTTAGGGTTAGGGTTAGGGCTAGGTTTAGGTTTAGGGCTAGTGTTAGGGTTAGGGTTAAGGCTAGGGCTAGAGCTAGGGCTGAAGCTAGGGCTTGGGTTAGGGTTCGGGTTAGGGTTAGGGCTAGGGCTAGGTCTAGGGTTAGGGCTATGGCTAGGGCGAGCGCTAGGGCTAGGGCTAGGGTTAGGGTTAGGGTTAGGGTTAGGGTTAGGGCTAGGGTTAGGATTAGGGTTAGGGCAAGGACTAGTGCGAGGGCTAGGGCTAGGGCTAAGGTTTGTGTTAGGGTTAGGGTTAGGGTTAGGGCTAGGGCTAGGGTTAGGGTTAGGGCTATGGTTAGGTTAGGGTTTGGGTTAGGGTTAGGGTTAGGGTTAGGTCTAGGGTTAGGGTTAGAGTTAGTGTTAGTGTTAGGGCTAGGGCTAGGGTTAGGGTTAGGTTTAGGTCTAGGGTTAGGGTTAGGCTTAGGGCTAGGGTTAGGGCGAGGGTTAGGGTTAGCGTTAGGGTTAGGGCTAGCGTTAGGTTTAGGGTTAGGGCTAGGGCTAGGGCTAGGGTTAGGGTTAGGGCTAGGGCTAGATCTAGGGCTAGGGCTAGGGTTAGGGATAGGGTTAGGGTTAGGGTTAGGGCTAGGTTTTGGGTTAGGGCTAGGGTTAGGGTTAGGGTTAGATTTAGGGCGAGGGCGAGGGCTAGGGCTAGGGCATGGGCTAGGGCTAGGGCTAGGGCTAGGGTTCGGGTTAGGTTTAGGGTTAGGGCTAGGGTTAGGGTTAGGGTTAGGGCTATGGTTAGGTTAGGGTTAGGGTTAGGGTTAGGTCTAGGCTTAGGGTTAGAGTTAGTGTTAGTGTTAGGGCTAGGGCTAGGGTTAGGGTTAGGGTTAGGTCTAGGGTTAGGGTTAGGGTTAGGGCTAGGGCTAGGGCGAGGGTTAGGGTTAGCGTTAGGGTTATGGCTAGGGTTAGGGTTAGGGTTAGGGCTAGGGCTAGGGCTAGGGTTAGGGTTTTGTCTAGGGTTAGGTTTAGGGTTAGGGTTAGGGCTAGGGCTAGGTCTAGGTCTAGGGCTAGGGCTAGGGCTAGGGTAGGGTTAGGGCTAGGGCTAGGGCTAGGGCTAGGGCTAGGGCTAGGGTTAGGATTAGTGCTAGGGCTAGGGTTAGGGTTAGGGTTAGGTTTAGGGCTTGGGCTAGGGCTAGGGTTAGGGTTAGAGTTAGGGTTAGGGCTAGGGATAGTGCTACGGCCAGGGTTAGGGTTAGGGTGAGGGTTAGGGCTAGGACTAGGGTTAGGGTTAGGGCTAGGGCTAGGGCTAGGGCTAGGGCTAGGGTTAGGGTTAGGGTTAGGGCTAGGGCTAGGTTTAGGCCTAGGGCTAGGGCTAGGGCTACGGTTAGGGTTAGGGTTAGGGTTAAGGCTAGGGCTAGGGCTGGGGCTAGGGCTAGGGCTAGGGCTAGGGTTAGGGTTAGGGTTAGGTCTAAGGTTAGGTTTAGGGTTAGGGTTAGGTTTAGGGCTAGGGCTAGGACTAGGGCTAGAACTAGGGTTAGGGCTAGGGTTAGGGTTAGGGTTAGAGTTAGGGCTAGGTCTTGGGCAAGGTCTAGGGCTAGGTCTAAGGCTAGGGTTAGGGTTAGGGTTAGGGTTAGGGTTAGGGCTAGGGATAGGGCTAGGGTTAGGGTTAGGGTTAGGTTTAGGGTTAGGGCTAAAGCTACGGGTAGGGCTAGGGTTAGGTTTAGGGCTAGGGTTAGGGATAGGGCTAGGGCTAGGGTTAGGGTTAGGGTTGGAGCTAGGGCTAGGGCTAGGGTTAGGGTTAGGGCTAGGGTTAGGGTAAGGTCTAGTGTTAGGGTTAGGGTTAGGGTTAGGGCAAGGGCTAGGTCTGGGGCTAGGGCTTTGGCTAGGGCTAGGGCTAGGGTTAGGTTTAGGGTTAGGGCTAGGGCTAGGATTAGGGCTAGGGCTAGGGTTAGGGTTAGGGTTAGGGTTATGGCTAGGGCTAGGGATGGGGCTATGGCTAGTGCTAGGGTTAGGGTTAGTGTTAGGTTTAGGGTTAGGGCTAGTGCTAGGGCTAGGTCTAGGGCTAGGGCTAGGGCTAGGGTTAGGGTTAGGTTTAGGGCTAGGGCTAGGGTTAGGTTTAGGGCTAGAGTTAGGTTAGGGTTAGGGTTAGGGCTAGGGCTTGGGCAAAGTCTATTGCTAGGTCTAAGGCTAGGGTTAGGGTTAGGGTTAGGGTTAGGGGTAGGGCTAGGGTTAGGGTTATGGGCAGGGCTAAGGCTAGGGTTAGGGTTAGGGTTAGGGTTAGGGCTAGGGTTAGGGTTAGGTCTTGAGCTAGGGCTAGAGCTAGGGCTAGAGCTACTGCTTGCGTTAGGGTTAGGGTTAGGGTTAGGGTTAGGGCTAGGGCTATGGTTAGGGTTAGGGCTAGGGCTAGGAGAACGCTAGGTCTAGGGCTAGGGCTATGTTTCGGGTTAGGGTTAGGGCTAGGGCTAGGGTTAGGGTTTGGGCTAGGGTTAGGGTTAGGTTTAGGGTTATGGCTAGGGCTAGGGTTAGGGTTAGGGCTATGGTTAGGGTTAGGGTTAGGGTTAGGGTTAGGGTTAGGGTTAGGTCTAGGGTTAGGGTAAGGGTTAGGGTTAGTGTTAGGGCAAGGTCTAGGGTTAGGGTTAGGGTTAGGTCTAGGGTTAGGGTTAGGGTTAGGGCTAGGGCTAGGGCTAGGCCTGGGTTAGTGTTAGGGTTAGGGTTAGGGTCAGGGCTAGGGTTAGGGTTAGGGTTAGGGCTAGGGCTAGGGCTAGGGCTAGGGTTAGGGTTAGGGTTTGGTCTAGGGTTACGGTTAGGGTTAGGGGTAGGGTTAGGGTTAGGGCTAGGGCTAGGGCTAGGTCTAGGGCTATGGCTGGGTTAGGGTTAGGGCTAGGGCTAGGGCTAGGGCTAGGGTTAGGTTTTGTGCTAGGGCTAGGGTTAGGGTTAGGTTTAGGGCTAGGGCTAGGGCTAGGGTTAGGGTTAGGGTTATGGTTAGGGCTAGGGCTATGGCTAGGGCTAGGGCTAGGGCTAGGCCTGGGGTTAGGGTTAGGTTTAGGTTAGGGTTATGTCTAGGGTTAGGCCTAGGACTAGGGTTAGGGTTAGGGTTAGGGCCAGGGCTAGGGCTAGGGCTAGGGCTAGGGTTAGGGTTAGGTTTTGGGTTAGGGCTACGGTTAGGGTTAGGGCTAGGGTTAGGGTTAGGGTTAGGGTTAGGGCTAGGGTTAGGCTTAGGGTTAGGGTTAGGGCCAGGGCTAGGTCTAGGGCTAGGGCTAGGGTTAGGGTTAGGTTTTGGGTTAGGGCTAGGGTTAGGGTTAGGGCTAGGGTTAGGGTTAGGGTTAGGGTTAGGGTTAGGGCGAGGGCGATGGCCAGGGCTCGGGCAAGGGCTAGGGCTAGGGCTGGGTTTAGGGATAGGGTTAGGGATAGGGTTAGGGTTAGGGTTAGGGCTAGGTTTAGGGTTAGGGCTAGGGTTAGGTTTAGGGTTAGGGCTAGGGCTAGAGCTAGGGCTAAAGCTAGGGCTTGGGTTAGGGTTCGGGTTAGGGTTAGGGCTAGGGCTAGGGTTAGGTTTAGGGCTAGGGCTAGGGCGAGCGCTAGGGCTAGGGTTAGTGTTAGGGTTAGGGTTAGGGTTAGGGTTAGGGCTAGGTTTAGGGTTAGGGCTAGTGTTAGGTTTAGGGTTAGGGCTAGGGCTAGAGCTAGGGCTAAAGCTAGGGCTTGGGTTAGGGTTCGGGTTAGGGTTAGGGTTAGGGCTAGGTTTAGGGTTAGGTCTTGAGCTAGGGATAGAGCTAGGGCTATAGCTACTGCTTGCGTTAGGGTTAGGGTTAGGGTTAGGGTTAGGGCTAGGGCTATGGTTAGGGTTAGGGCTAGGGCTAGGAGAACGCTAGGTCTAGGGCTAGGGCTATGTTTCGGGTTAGGGTTAGGGCTAGGGCTAGGGTTAGGGTTTGGGCTAGGGTTAGGGTTAGGTTTAGGGTTATGGCTAGGGCTAGGGTTAGGGTTAGGGCTATGGTTAGGGTTATGGTTAGGGTTAGGGTTAGGGTTAGGGTTAGGGTTAGGTCTAGGGTTAGGGTAAGGGTTAGGGTTAGTGTTAGGGCAAGGTCTAGGGTTAGGGTTAGGGTTAGGTCTAGGGTTAGGGTTAGGGTTAGGGCTAGGGCTAGGGCTAGGCCTGGGTTAGTGTTAGGGTTAGGGTTAGGGTCAGGGCTAGGGTTAGGGTTAGGGTTAGGGCTAGGGCTAGGGCTAGGGCTAGGGTTAGGGTTAGGGTTTGGTCTAGGGTTACGGTTAGGGTTAGGGGTAGGGTTAGGGTTAGGGCTAGGGCTAGGGCTAGGTCTAGGGCTATGGCTGGGTTAGGGTTAGGGCTAGGGCTAGGGCTAGGGCTAGGGTTAGGTTTTGTGCTAGGGCTAGGGTTAGGGTTAGGTTTAGGGCTAGGGCTAGGGCTAGGGTTAGGGTTAGGGTTATGGTTAGGGCTAGGGCTAGGGCTAGGGCTAGGGCTAGGCCTGGGGTTAGGGTTAGGTTTAGGTTAGGGTTATGTCTAGGGTTAGGCCTAGGACTAGGGTTAGGGTTAGGGTTAGGGCCAGGGCTAGGGCTAGGGCTAGGGCTAGGGTTAGGGTTAGGTTTTGGGTTAGGGCTACGGTTAGGGTTAGGGCTAGGGTTAGGGTTAGGGTTAGGGCTAGGGTTAGGGTTAGGGTTAGGGTTAGGGCCAGGGCTAGGTCTAGGGCTAGGGCTAGGGTTAGGGTTAGGTTTTGGGTTAGGGCTAGGGTTAGGGTTAGGGCTAGGGTTAGGGTTAGGTTTAGGGTTAGGGTTAGGGCGAGGGCGATGGCCAGGGCTCGGGCAAGGGCTAGGGCTAGGGCTGGGTTTAGGGATAGGGTTAGGGATAGGGTTAGGGTTAGGGTTAGGGCTAGGTTTAGGGTTAGGGCTAGGGTTAGGTTTAGGGTTAGGGCTAGGGCTAGAGCTAGGGCTAAAGCTAGGGCTTGGGTTAGGGTTCGGTTTAGGGTTAGGGCTAGGGCTAGGGTTAGGTTTAGGGCTAGGGCTAGGGCGAGCGCTAGGGCTAGGGTTAGTGTTAGGGTTAGGGTTAGGGTTAGGGTTAGGGCTAGGTTTAGGGTTAGGGCTAGGGTTAGGTTTAGGGTTAGGGCTAGGGCTAGAGCTAGGGCTAAAGCTAGGGCTTGGGTTAGGGTTCGGGTTAGGGTTAGGGCTAGGGTTAGGGTTAGGGTTAGGGCTAGGTCTTGAGCTAGG
>OX463240.1:665000-667500 GCA_949820135.1 Sylvilagus floridanus | reverse complement strand
TTAGAGTTAGTGTTAGTGTTAGGGCTAGGGCTAGGGTTAGGGTTTAGGGTTAGGCCTAGGGTTAGGTTTAGGGTTAGGTCTAGTGTTAGGGCGAGGGTTAGGGTTAGCGTTAGGGTTAGGGCTAGCGTTAGGTTTAGGGTTAGG
Source organism: Sylvilagus floridanus (assembly GCA_949820135.1). Classification (NCBI taxonomy): domain Eukaryota; kingdom Metazoa; phylum Chordata; class Mammalia; order Lagomorpha; family Leporidae; genus Sylvilagus; species Sylvilagus floridanus. Next base: position 667,356 of record OX463240.1, on the reverse strand, counting down.
GCTAGGGCTAGGGCTAGGGTTAGGGTTAGGGTTAGGGCTAGGGCTAGGTCTAGGGCTAGGGCTAGGGTTAGGGATAGTGTTAGGGTTAGGGTTAGGGCTAGGTTTAGGGTTAGGGCTAGGGTTAGGGTTAGGGTTAGGGTTAGGGCGAGGGCGAGGGCTAGGGCTAGGGCAAGAGCTAGGGCTAGGGCTAGGGCTAGGGCTAGGGTTCGGGTTAGGTTTAGGATTAGGGCTAGGGTTAGGGTTAGGGTTAGGGTTGGGGCTAGGGCAAGAGCTAGGGCTAAAACTAGGGCTTATGTTAGGGTTCGGGTTAGGGTTAGGGCTAGGTTTAGGGTTAGGGCTAGGGTTAGGTTTAGGGTTAGGGTTAGGGTTAGGGCTAGGGCTAGGGTTAGGGTTAGGGTTATGGTTAGGTTAGGGTTAGGGTTAGGGTTAGGTCTAGGGTTAGGGTTAGAGTTAGTGTTAGTATTAGGGCTAGGGCTAGGGTTAGGGTTAGGGTTAGGTCTAGGGTTAGGGTTAGGGTTAGGGCTAGGGCTAGGGCGAGGGTTAGGGTTAGCGTTAGTGTTATGGCTAGGGTTAGGGTTAGGGTTAGGGCTAGGGCTAGGACTAGGTCTATGGCTAGGGCTAGGGCTAGGGTTAGGGTTAGGTTTAGGGCGAGGGCTAGGGTTAGGTTTAGGGCTAGAGTTAGGGTTAGGATTAGGGTTAGGGCTAGGGCTTGGGCAAGGTCTAGGGCTAGGTCTAAGGCTAGGGTTAGGGTTAGGGTTAGGGTTAGGGGTAGGGCTAGGGTTAGGGTTAGGGGCAGGGCTAGGGCTTGGGTTATGGTTAGGGTTAGGGTTAGGGCTAGGGTTAGGGTTAGGGTTAGGGCTAGGTTTAGAGCTAGGGCTAGAGCTACTGCTTGCGTTAGGGTTAGGGTTAGGGTTAGGGTTAGTGCTAGGGCTATGCTTAGGGTTAGGGCTAGGGCTAGGGCGAGCGCTAGGACTAGGGCTAGGGCTAGGGCTAGGTTTTGGGTTAGGGTTAGGGCTAGGGATAGGGTTAGGGTTAGGTCTAGGGTTAGGGTTAGGTTTAGGGTTATGGCTAGGGCTAGGGTTAGGGTTAGGGCTATGGTTAGGGTTAGGGTTAGGGTTAGGGTTAGGTCTAGGGTTAGGGTAAGGGTTATGGTTAGTGTTAGTGCAAGGGCTAGGGTTAGGGTTAGGGTTAGGTCTAGGGTTAGGGTTAGGATTAGGGCTAGGGCTAGGGCTAGGCCTGGGTTAGTGTTAGGGTTAGGGTTAGGGTCAGGGCTATGGTTAGGGTTAGGGTTAGGGCTAGGGCTAGGGCTAGGGCTAGGGTTAGGGTTAGGGTTTGGTCTAGGGTTAGGGTTAGGGTTAGGGTTAGGGTTAGGGCTAGAGCTAGGGCTAGGTCTAGGGCTATGGCTGGGTTAGGGTTAGGGCTAGGGTTAGATTTTGTGGTAGGGCTAGGGTTAGGGTTATGTTTAGGGCTAGGGCTAGGGCTAGGGTTAGGGTTAGGGTTATGGTTAGGGCTAGGGCTAGGGCTAGGGCTAGGGCTAGGGTTAGGGTTAGGTTTAGGTTTAGGGTTAGGTCTAGGGTTAGGCCTAGGACTAGGTTTAGGGTTAGGGTTAGGGTCAGGGCTAGGGCTAGGGCTAGGGCTAGGGTTAGGGTTAGGTTTTGGGTTAGGGCTACGGTTAGGGTTAGGGCTAGGGTTAGGTTTAGGGTTAGGGTTAGGGCTAGGGTTAGGGTTAGGGCCAGGGCTAGGTCTAGGGCTAGGGCTAGGGTTAGGGTTAGGTTTTGGGTTAGGGCTAGGGTTAGGGTTAGGGCTAGGGTTAGGGTTAGGGTTAGGGTTAGGGCGAGGGCGATGGCTAGGGCTCGGGCAAGGGCTTGGGCTAGGGCTAGGTTTAGGGATAGGGTTAGGGATAGGGTTAGGGTTAGGGTTAGGGCTAGGTTTAGGGTTAGGGCTAGGGTTAGGTTTAGGGTTAGGGCTAGGGTTAGGGTTAGGTTTTGGGCTAGGGCTAGGGTTAGGGTTAGGGTTAGGTCTAGGGTTAGGGTTAGGTTTAGGGTTATGGCTAGGGCTAGGGTTAGGGTTAGGGCTATGGTTAGGGTTAGGGTTAGGGTTAGGGTTAGGTCTAGGGTTAGGGTAAGGGTTATGGTTAGTGTTAGTGCAAGGGCTAGGGTTAGGGTTAGGGTTAGGTCTAGGGTTAGGGTTAGGGTTAGGGCTAGGGCTAGGGCTAGGCCTGGGTTAGTGTTAGGGTTAGGGTTAGGGTCAGGGCTATGGTTAGGGTTAGGGTTAGGGCTAGGGCTAGGGCTAGGGCTAGGGTTAGGGTTAGGGTTTGGTCTAGGGTTAGGGTTAGGGTTAGGGTTAGGGTTAGGGT
>OX463240.1:627500-640000 GCA_949820135.1 Sylvilagus floridanus | reverse complement strand
GGTTAGGGTTAGGGCTAGGGCAAGAGCTAGGGCTAAACCTATGGCTTGGGTTAGGGTTCGGGTTCGGGTTAGGGCTAGGGTTAGGGTTAGGGCTAGGGTTAGGGTTAGGGTTAGGGTTAGGGTTAGGGTTAGGGCTAGGGCTATGGTTAGGTTTAGGGCTATGGTTAGGTTAGGGTTAGGGTTAGGGTTAGGTCTAGGTTTAGGGTTAGAGTTAGTGTTAGTGTTAGGGCTAGGGTTAGGGTTAGGTCTAGGGTTAGGGTTAGGGTTAGGGCTAGGTCTAGGGCGAGTTTTAGGATTAGCGTTAGGGTTATGGCTAGGGTTAGGGTTAGGGTTAGGGTTAGGGCTAGGGCTAGGGCTAGGGCTAGGGTTAGGTTTAGGGTTTTGTCTAGGGTAAGGGTTAGGGTTAGGGTTAGGGTTAGGGCTAGGGCTAGGGCTAGGTTTAGGGCTAGGGCTAGGGCTAGGTCTAGGGTTAGGGTTAGGGCTAGGCCTAGGGCTAGGGCTAGGGCTGGGGCTAGGGGTAGGATTAGTGCTAGGGCTTGGGTTAGGGTTAGGGTTAGGGTTAGGGCTTGGGCTTGGGCTAGGTTTAGGGTTAGTGTTATGGTTAGGGCTAGGGATAGTGCTAGGGCTAGGGTTAGGGTTAGGGTTAGGGTTAGGGTTAGGGCTAGGACTAGGGTTAGGGTTAGGGCTAGGGCTAGGGCTAGGGCTAGGGTTAGGGTTAGGGTTAGGGTTAGGGCTTGGGCTAGGGCTAGGGCTAGGGCTAGGGTTAGTGCTAGGGCTAGCGTTAGGTTTAGGGTTAGGGTTATGGTTAGGGCTAGGGCTAGGGTTAGAGTTAGGCCTAGGGTTCGGGATAGGGTTAGGGTTAAGGTTAGAGCTAGGGCTAGGTCTGGGGCTAGGGCTAGGTCTAGGGCAAGGCTAGGGTTAGGGTTAGGGTTTGGGTAAGCGCTTAGGCTAGGGTTAGGGTTAGGTCTAGGGCTACGGCTAAGGCTAGGGCTAGGGCTAGGGTTAGGGTTAGTGCTACGGCTAGGGTTTGGGTGTAGTGTTAGGGTTAGGGCTAGGGATAGTGATAGGGCTAGGGTTAGGGTTAGGGTTAGGGTTAGGTCTAGGGCTAGGGCTAGAGCTAGGGCTAGGTCTAGGGCTAGGGCTAGGGTTAGGGTTAGGGCGAGGGCGAGGGCTAGGGCTAGGTAAGGGCTAGGGCTAGGGCTAGGGCTAGGGTTAGGGTTAGGGTTAGGGCTAGGGCTTGGGCAAGGTCTAGGGCTAGGTCCTAGGCTAGGGTTAGGGTTAGGGTTAGGGTTAGGATTAGGGCTAGGGCTAGGGTTAGATTTAGGTGTAGCGCTAGGGCTAGGGTTAGGGTTAGGGTTAGGGTTAGGTTTTGGGTTAGGGCTAAAGCTAGGGCTAGGGCTAGGGTTAGGGTTAGGGGTAGGGCTAGGGTTAGGGTTAGGGTTAGGGTTAGGGCTAGGTCTAGGGCTAGGGCTAGTTTAGGGATAGGGTTAGGGTTAGGGTTAGGGCTAGGTTTAGGGTTACGGCTAGGGTTAGGTTTAGGGTTAGCGTTAGGGCGAGGGCGAGGGCTAGGGCTAGGGCGAGGGCTAGGGCTAGGGCTAGGGTAAGGTTCGGGTTAGGTTTAGGATTAGGGCTAGGGTTCGGGTTAGGGTTAGGGCTAGGGCTAGAGCTAGGGCTAAAGCTAGGGCTTGGGTTAGGGTTCGGGTTTGGGTTAGGGCTAGGGCTAGGGTTAGGGTTAGGGCTAGGGCTAGGGATAGGGTTAGGGTTAGGGTTATGGCTAGGGCTAGGGTTAGGGCTTGGCTAGGGTTAGGGTTAGGGTTAGTGTGAGGGCTTGGGCTAGGGGTAGGGTTAGGGTTTGGGCTAGGGTTAGGGTTAGGTCTAGGGTTAGGGTTAGGGTTAGGGTTATGGTTAGGGCAAGGGCTAGTTCTGGGGCTAGGGCTAGGGCTAGGGCTAGGGCTAGGGTTAGGGTTAGGGTTAGGCCTAGGGCAAGGGCTAGGGCTAGGTTTGGCTTTAGGTTTAGCGCTAGGTTTAAGGTTAGTGCTAGGGTTAGGGTTAGGGTTACGGTCAGGGCGAGGGCGAGGGCTAGGGTTAGGTTTAGGGCTAGGGCTAGAGCTAGGGCTAAAGCTAGGGCTTGGGTTAGGGTTAGGGTTAAGTTACGGCTAAGGCTAGGGTTAGGGTTACGGTTAGGGATAGTGCTACGGCGAGGGCTAGGGCTAGGGCTACGGTTAGGTTTAAAGTTAGGGTTAGGGCTAAGGCTAGGGTTAGGGTTAGGGCTAGGGTTAGGGTTAAAGTTAGGGTTAGGACTAGGGCTAGGGCTAGGGCTAGGGCTAGGGCTAGGGTTAGGGTTAGGGCTAGGGCTAGGTCTAGGGCTAGGGCTAGGGCTAGGATTAGGGTAGTGCTAGGGCTAGGTTTAGGGTTAGGGTTAGGGTTAGGGCTTGGGCTAGGGCTAGGGTTAGGGTTAGGGTAAGGGTTAGGGTTAGGGCTAGGTCTAGGGCTAGGGCTAGGGCTAGGGTTAAGATTAGGGTTAGGGCCAGGGCTAGGGCTAGGGCTAGGGTTAGGGTTAGGGTTTTGTCTAGGGTTAGGGTTAGGGCGAGGGCGAGGGCTAGGACTAGGACAAGGGCTAGGGCTAGGGCTAGGGCTAGGGTTAGGGTTAGGGTTAGTGCTAAGGCTTGGGCAAGGTCTAGGGCTAGGTCCTAGGCTAGGGTTAGGGTTAGGGTTAGGGTTAGGATTAGGGCTAGGGCTAGGGTTAGATTTAGGGGTAGCGCTAGGGCTAGGGTTAGGGTTAGCGTTAGGGTTAGGTTTAGGGTTAGGGCTAAAGCTAGGGCTAGGGCTAGGGTAAGGTTAGGGGTAGGACTGGGGTTAGGGTTAGGGTTAGGGTTAGGGCTAGGTCTAGGGCTAGGGCTAGTTTAGGGATAGGGTTAGGGTTAGGGTTAGGGCTAGGTTTAGGGTTAGGGCTAGGGTTAGGGTTAGGGTTAGGGTTAGGGCTAAGGCTTGGGCAAGGTCTAGGGCTAGGTCCTAGGCTAGGGTTAGGGTTAGGGCTAGGGTTAGGATTAGGGCTAGGGCTAGGGTTAGATTTAGGGGTAGCGCTACGGCTAGGGTTAGGGTTAGCGTTAGGGTTAGGTTTAGGGTTAGGGCTAAAGCTAGGGCTAGGGCTAGGGTAAGGTTAGGGGTAGGACTGGGGTTAGGGTTAGGGTTAGGGTTAGGGCTAGGTCTAGGGCTAGGGCTAGTTTAGGGATAGGGTTAGGGTTAGGGTTAGGGCTAGGTTTAGGGTTAGGGCTAGGGTTAGGGTTAGAGTTAGGGCGAGGGCGATGGCTAGGGCTAGGGCAAGTGCTAGGGCTAGGGCTAGGGCTAGTGCTAGGGTTCGGGTTAGGTTTAGGATTAGGGCTAGGGTTTGGGTTAGGGTTAGGGCTAGGGCTAGAGCTAGGGCTAAAGCTAGGGCTTGGGTTAGGGTTCGGGTTAGGGTTAGGGCTAGGGCTAGGGTTAGGGTTAGGGCTAGGGCTAAGGATAGGGTTAGGTTTAGGGTTATGGCTAGGGCTAGGGGTAGGCTAGGGCTAGGGTTAGGTTTAGGGTTAGTGTGAGGGCTAGGGCTAGGGCTAGGGTTAGGGTTTGGGCTAGGGTTAGGGTTAGGTCTAGGGTTATGGTTAGGGTTAGGGTTACGGTTAGGGCAAGGGCTAGGTCTGAGGCTAGGGCTAGGGCTAGGGCTAGGGCTAGTGTTAGGGTAGTGCTAGGGCTAGGTTTAGGGTTAGGGTTAGGGTTAGGGCTTGGGCTAGGGCTAGGGTTAGGGTTAGGGTAAGGGTTAGGGTTAGGGCTAGGTCTAGGGCTAGGGCTAGGGCTAGGGTTAAGATTAGGGTTAGGGCCAGGGCTAGGGCTAGGGCTAGGGTTAGGGTTAGGGTTAGGGTTTTGTCTAGGGTTAGGGTTAGGGCGAGGGCGAGGGCTAGGGCTAGGACAAGGGTTAGGGCTAGGGCTAGGGCTAGGGCTAGGGCTAGGGTTAGGGTTAGGGTAAGGGCTAGGGCTTGGGCAAGGTCTAGGGCTAGGTCCTAGGCTAGGGTTAGGGTTAGGGTTAGGGTTAGGATTAGGGCTAGGGCTAGGGTTAGATTTAGGTGTAGCGCTAGGGCTAGGGTTAGGGTTAGGGTTAGGGTTAGGTTTTGGGTTAGGGCTAAAGCTAGGGCTAGGGCTAGGGTTAGGGTTAGGGGTAGGGCTTGGGTAGGGTTAGGGTTAGGGTTAGGGCTAGGTCTAGGTCTGGGGCTAGTTTAGGGATAGGGTTAGGGTTAGGGCGAGGGCGAGGGCTAGGGCTAAGGCAAGGGCTAGGGCTAGGGCTAGGGCTAGTGTTCGGGTTTGGTTTAGGATTAGGGCTAGGTTTCGGGTTAGGGTTAGGGCTAGGGCTAGAGCTAGGGCTAAAGCTAGGGCTTGGGTTAGGGTTCGGGTTAGTGTTAGGGCTAGGGCTAGGGCTAGGGTTAGGGCTAGGGCTAGGGCTAGGGTTAGGGTTAGGGTTATGGCTAGGGCTAGGGGTAGACTAGGGCTAGGGTTAGGTTTAGGGTTAGTGTGAGGGCTAGGGCTAGGGCTAGGGCTAGGGTTAGGGTTTGGGCTAGGGTTAGGGTTAGGTCTAGGGTTAGGGTTAGGGTTAGAGTTACGTTTAGGGCAAGGGCTAGGTCTGGGGCTAGGGCTAGGGCTAGGGCTAGGGCTAGGGTTAGGGTTAGTGTTAGGCCTAGGGCAAGGGCTAGGGCTAGGGTTGGGGTTAGGTTTAGGGCTAGGTTTAGATTTAGTGCTAGGGTTAGTGTTAGGGTTAGGGTCAGGGCGAGGGCTAGGGTTAGGTTTAGGGCTAGGGCTAGAGCTATGGCTAAAGCTAGGGCTTGGGTTAGGGTTAGGGTTAAGGTTATGGCTAGGGCTAGGGCTAGGGTTAGGTTTAGGGCTAGGGCTACGGCGAGCGCTAGGGCTAGGGCTAGGGTTAGGATTAAAGTTAGGGTTAGGGCTAGGGCTAGGGTTAGGGTTAGGGCTAGGGCTAGGGCTAGGGTTAGTGTTAGGGCTAGGGCTAGGGTTAGGGTTAGGGTTAGGGCTAGGGCTAGGGCTAGGCCTAGGATTAGGGTTAGCGTTTTGTCCTGGGTTAGGGTTAGGGTTAGGGTTATGGTTAGGGCTAGGACTAGGGCTAAGGCTAGGTCTAGGGATAGGGCTAGGGTTAGGGTTAGGGCTAGCGCTAGGGCTAGGGCTAGGGCTAGGATTAGGGTAGTGCTAGGGCTAGGTTTAGGGTTAGGGTTAGGGTTAGGTCTTGGGCTAGGGCTAGGGCTAGGGCTAGGATTAGGGTAGAGCTAGGGCTAGGTTTAGGGTTAGGGTTAGGGTTAGGGCTTGGGCTAGGGCTAGGGTTAGGGTTAGGGTAAGGGTTAGGGTTAGGGCTAGGGCTAGGGCTAGGGCTAGGGCTAGGGTTAGGGTTTTTTCTAGGGTTAGGGTTAGGGTTAGGGTTTGTGTTCGGGCTAGGGCTAGGGTTAGGGTTAAAGTTAGGTCTAGGGCTAGGGTTAGGGTTAGGGCTAGGGCTAGGGCTAGGGTTAGGGTTAGGGTTAGGGCTAGGGTTAGGGTTAGGGTTCGGGCTAGGGCTAGGGCTAGGCCTAGGGTTAGGGTTAGCGTTTTGTCTAGGGTTAGGGTTAGGGTTAGGGTTATGGTTAGGGCTAGGACTAGGGCTAGGGCTAGGGCTAGGGCTAGGGCTAGGGTTAGGGTTAGGGCTAGGGTTAGGGCTAGGGCTAGGGCTAGGATTAGGGTAGTGCTAGGGCTAGGTTTAGGGTTAGGGTTAGGGTTAGGGCTTGGGCTAGGGCTAGGGTTAGGGTTAGGGTAAGGGTTAGGTTTAGGGCTAGGTCTAGGGCTAGGGCTACGGCTAGGGTTAAGATTAGGGTTAGGGCTAGATCTAGGGTTAGGGCTAGGGTTAGGGTTAGGGTTTTGTCTAGGGTTAGGGTTAGGGCGAGGGCGAGGGCTAGGGTTAGGTTTAGGGCTAGGGCTACGGCGAGCGCTAGGGCTAGGGCTAGGGTTAGGATTAAAGTTAGGGTTAGGGCTAGGGCTAGGGTTAGGGTTAGGGCTAGGGCTAGGGCTAGGGTTAGTGTTAGGGCTAGGGCTAGGGTTAGGGTTAGGGTTAGGGCTAGGGCTAGGGCTAGGGCTAGGGTTAGGGTTAGGGGTAGGGCTAGGGTTAGGGTTAGGGTTAGGGTTAGGGCTAGGTCTAGGGCTAGGGCTAGTTTAGGGATAGGGTTAGGGTTAGGGTTAGGGCTAGGTTTAGGGTTACGGCTAGGGTTAGGTTTAGGGTTAGCGTTAGGGCGAGGGCGAGGGCTAGGGCTAGGGCGAGGGCTAGGGCTAGGGCTAGGGTAAGGTTCGGGTTAGGTTTAGGATTAGGGCTAGGGTTCGGGTTAGGGTTAGGGCTAGGGCTAGAGCTAGGGCTAAAGCTAGGGCTTGGGTTAGGGTTCGGGTTTGGGTTAGGGCTAGGGCTAGGGTTAGGGTTAGGGCTAGGGCTAGGGATAGGGTTAGGGTTAGGGTTATGGCTAGGGCTAGGGTTAGGGCTTGGCTAGGGTTAGGGTTAGGGTTAGTGTGAGGGCTTGGGCTAGGGGTAGGGTTAGGGTTTGGGCTAGGGTTAGGGTTAGGTCTAGGGTTAGGGTTAGGGTTAGGGTTATGGTTAGGGCAAGGGCTAGTTCTGGGGCTAGGGCTAGGGCTAGGGCTAGGGCTAGGGTTAGGGTTAGGGTTAGGCCTAGGGCAAGGGCTAGGACTAGGTTTGGCTTTAGGTTTAGCGCTAGGTTTAAGGTTAGTGCTAGGGTTAGGGTTAGGGTTACGGTCAGGGCGAGGGCGAGGGCTAGGGCTAGGGTTAGGTTTAGGACTAGGGCTAGAGCTAGGGCTAAAGCTAGGGCTTGGGTTAGGGTTAGGGTTAAGTTACGGCTAAGGCTAGGGTTAGGGTTACGGTTAGGGATAGTGCTACGGCGAGGGCTAGGGCTAGGGCTACGGTTAGGTTTAAAGTTAGGGTTAGGGCTAAGGCTAGGGTTAGGGTTAGGGCTAGGGTTAGGGTTAAAGTTAGGGTTAGGACTAGGGCTAGGGCTAGGGCTAGGGCTAGGGCTAGGGTTAGGGTTAGGGCTAGGGCTAGGTCTAGGGCTAGGGCTAGGGCTAGGATTAGGGTAGTGCTAGGGCTAGGTTTAGGGTTAGGGTTAGGGTTAGGGCTTGGGCTAGGGCTAGGGTTAGGGTTAGGGTAAGGGTTAGGGTTAGGGCTAGGTCTAGGGCTAGGGCTAGGGCTAGGGTTAAGATTAGGGTTAGGGCCAGGGCTAGGGCTAGGGCTAGGGTTAGGGTTAGGGTTTTGTCTAGGGTTAGGGTTAGGGCGAGGGCGAGGGCTAGGACTAGGACAAGGGCTAGGGCTAGGGCTAGGGCTAGGGTTAGGGTTAGGGTTAGTGCTAAGGCTTGGGCAAGGTCTAGGGCTAGGTCCTAGGCTAGGGTTAGGGTTAGGGTTAGGGTTAGGATTAGGGCTAGGGCTAGGGTTAGATTTAGGGGTAGCGCTAGGGCTAGGGTTAGGGTTAGCGTTAGGGTTAGGTTTAGGGTTAGGGCTAAAGCTAGGGCTAGGGCTAGGGTAAGGTTAGGGGTAGGACTGGGGTTAGGGTTAGGGTTAGGGTTAGGGCTAGGTCTAGGGCTAGGGCTAGTTTAGGGATAGGGTTAGGGTTAGGGTTAGGGCTAGGTTTAGGGTTAGGGCTAGGGTTAGGGTTAGGGTTAGGGTTAGGGCTAAGGCTTGGGCAAGGTCTAGGGCTAGGTCCTAGGCTAGGGTTAGGGTTAGGGCTAGGGTTAGGATTAGGGCTAGGGCTAGGGTTAGATTTAGGGGTAGCGCTACGGCTAGGGTTAGGGTTAGCGTTAGGGTTAGGTTTAGGGTTAGGGCTAAAGCTAGGGCTAGGGCTAGGGTAAGGTTAGGGGTAGGACTGGGGTTAGGGTTAGGGTTAGGGTTAGGGCTAGGTCTAGGGCTAGGGCTAGTTTAGGGATAGGGTTAGGGTTAGGGTTAGGGCTAGGTTTAGGGTTAGGGCTAGGGTTAGGGTTAGAGTTAGGGCGAGGGCGATGGCTAGGGCTAGGGCAAGTGCTAGGGCTAGGGCTAGGGCTAGTGCTAGGGTTCGGGTTAGGTTTAGGATTAGGGCTAGGGTTTGGGTTAGGGTTAGGGCTAGGGCTAGAGCTAGGGCTAAAGCTAGGGCTTGGGTTAGGGTTCGGGTTAGGGTTAGGGCTAGGGCTAGGGTTAGGGTTAGGGCTAGGGCTAAGGATAGGGTTAGGTTTAGGGTTATGGCTAGGGCTAGGGGTAGGCTAGGGCTAGGGTTAGGTTTAGGGTTAGTGTGAGGGCTAGGGCTAGGGCTAGGGTTAGGGTTTGGGCTAGGGTTAGGGTTAGGTCTAGGGTTATGGTTAGGGTTAGGGTTACGGTTAGGGCAAGGGCTAGGTCTGAGGCTAGGGCTAGGGCTAGGGCTAGGGCTAGTGTTAGGGTAGTGCTAGGGCTAGGTTTAGGGTTAGGGTTAGGGTTAGGGCTTGGGCTAGGGCTAGGGTTAGGGTTAGGGTAAGGGTTAGGGTTAGGGCTAGGTCTAGGGCTAGGGCTAGGGCTAGGGCTAGGGTTAAGATTAGGGTTAGGGCCAGGGCTAGGGCTAGGGCTAGGGTTAGGGTTAGGGTTAGGGTTTTGTCTAGGGTTAGGGTTAGGGCGAGGGCGAGGGCTAGGGCTAGGACAAGGGTTAGGGCTAGGGCTAGGGCTAGGGCTAGGGCTAGGGTTAGGGTTAGGGTAAGGGCTAGGGCTTGGGCAAGGTCTAGGGCTAGGTCCTAGGCTAGGGTTAGGGTTAGGGTTAGGGTTAGGATTAGGGCTAGGGCTAGGGTTAGATTTAGGTGTAGCGCTAGGGCTAGGGTTAGGGTTAGGGTTAGGGTTAGGTTTTGGGTTAGGGCTAAAGCTAGGGCTAGGGCTAGGGTTAGGGTTAGGGGTAGGGCTTGGGTAGGGTTAGGGTTAGGGTTAGGGCTAGGTCTAGGTCTGGGGCTAGTTTAGGGATAGGGTTAGGGTTAGGGCGAGGGCGAGGGCTAGGGCTAAGGCAAGGGCTAGGGCTAGGGCTAGGGCTAGTGTTCGGGTTTGGTTTAGGATTAGGGCTAGGTTTCGGGTTAGGGTTAGGGCTAGGGCTAGAGCTAGGGCTAAAGCTAGGGCTTGGGTTAGGGTTCGGGTTAGTGTTAGGGCTAGGGCTAGGGCTAGGGTTAGGGCTAGGGCTAGGGCTAGGGTTAGGGTTAGGGTTATGGCTAGGGCTAGGGGTAGACTAGGGCTAGGGTTAGGTTTAGGGTTAGTGTGAGGGCTAGGGCTAGGGCTAGGGCTAGGGTTAGGGTTTGGGCTAGGGTTAGGGTTAGGTCTAGGGTTAGGGTTAGGGTTAGAGTTACGTTTAGGGCAAGGGCTAGGTCTGGGGCTAGGGCTAGGGCTAGGGCTAGGGCTAGGGTTAGGGTTAGTGTTAGGCCTAGGGCAAGGGCTAGGGCTAGGGTTGGGGTTAGGTTTAGGGCTAGGTTTAGATTTAGTGCTAGGGTTAGTGTTAGGGTTAGGGTCAGGGCGAGGGCTAGGGTTAGGTTTAGGGCTAGGGCTAGAGCTATGGCTAAAGCTAGGGCTTGGGTTAGGGTTAGGGTTAAGGTTATGGCTAGGGCTAGGGCTAGGGTTAGGTTTAGGGCTAGGGCTACGGCGAGCGCTAGGGCTAGGGCTAGGGTTAGGATTAAAGTTAGGGTTAGGGCTAGGGCTAGGGTTAGGGTTAGGGCTAGGGCTAGGGCTAGGGTTAGTGTTAGGGCTAGGGCTAGGGTTAGGGTTAGGGTTAGGGCTAGGGCTAGGGCTAGGCCTAGGATTAGGGTTAGCGTTTTGTCCTGGGTTAGGGTTAGGGTTAGGGTTATGGTTAGGGCTAGGACTAGGGCTAAGGCTAGGTCTAGGGATAGGGCTAGGGTTAGGGTTAGGGCTAGCGCTAGGGCTAGGGCTAGGGCTAGGATTAGGGTAGTGCTAGGGCTAGGTTTAGGGTTAGGGTTAGGGTTAGGTCTTGGGCTAGGGCTAGGGCTAGGGCTAGGATTAGGGTAGAGCTAGGGCTAGGTTTAGGGTTAGGGTTAGGGTTAGGGCTTGGGCTAGGGCTAGGGTTAGGGTTAGGGTAAGGGTTAGGGTTAGGGCTAGGGCTAGGGCTAGGGCTAGGGCTAGGGTTAGGGTTTTTTCTAGGGTTAGGGTTAGGGTTAGGGTTTGTGTTCGGGCTAGGGCTAGGGTTAGGGTTAAAGTTAGGTCTAGGGCTAGGGTTAGGGTTAGGGCTAGGGCTAGGGCTAGGGTTAGGGTTAGGGTTAGGGCTAGGGTTAGGGTTAGGGTTCGGGCTAGGGCTAGGGCTAGGCCTAGGGTTAGGGTTAGCGTTTTGTCTAGGGTTAGGGTTAGGGTTAGGGTTATGGTTAGGGCTAGGACTAGGGCTAGGGCTAGGGCTAGGGCTAGGGCTAGGGTTAGGGTTAGGGCTAGGGTTAGGGCTAGGGCTAGGGCTAGGATTAGGGTAGTGCTAGGGCTAGGTTTAGGGTTAGGGTTAGGGTTAGGGCTTGGGCTAGGGCTAGGGTTAGGGTTAGGGTAAGGGTTAGGTTTAGGGCTAGGTCTAGGGCTAGGGCTACGGCTAGGGTTAAGATTAGGGTTAGGGCTAGATCTAGGGTTAGGGCTAGGGTTAGGGTTAGGGTTTTGTCTAGGGTTAGGGTTAGGGCGAGGGCGAGGGCTAGGGTTAGGTTTAGGGCTAGGGCTACGGCGAGCGCTAGGGCTAGGGCTAGGGTTAGGATTAAAGTTAGGGTTAGGGCTAGGGCTAGGGTTAGGGTTAGGGCTAGGGCTAGGGCTAGGGTTAGTGTTAGGGCTAGGGCTAGGGTTAGGGTTAGGGTTAGGGCTAGGGCTAGGGCTAGGGCTAGGGTTAGGGTTAGGGGTAGGGCTAGGGTTAGGGTTAGGGTTAGGGTTAGGGCTAGGTCTAGGGCTAGGGCTAGTTTAGGGATAGGGTTAGGGTTAGGGTTAGGGCTAGGTTTAGGGTTACGGCTAGGGTTAGGTTTAGGGTTAGCGTTAGGGCGAGGGCGAGGGCTAGGGCTAGGGCGAGGGCTAGGGCTAGGGCTAGGGTAAGGTTCGGGTTAGGTTTAGGATTAGGGCTAGGGTTCGGGTTAGGGTTAGGGCTAGGGCTAGAGCTAGGGCTAAAGCTAGGGCTTGGGTTAGGGTTCGGGTTTGGGTTAGGGCTAGGGCTAGGGTTAGGGTTAGGGCTAGGGCTAGGGATAGGGTTAGGGTTAGGGTTATGGCTAGGGCTAGGGTTAGGGCTTGGCTAGGGTTAGGGTTAGGGTTAGTGTGAGGGCTTGGGCTAGGGGTAGGGTTAGGGTTTGGGCTAGGGTTAGGGTTAGGTCTAGGGTTAGGGTTAGGGTTAGGGTTATGGTTAGGGCAAGGGCTAGTTCTGGGGCTAGGGCTAGGGCTAGGGCTAGGGCTAGGGTTAGGGTTAGGGTTAGGCCTAGGGCAAGGGCTAGGACTAGGTTTGGCTTTAGGTTTAGCGCTAGGTTTAAGGTTAGTGCTAGGGTTAGGGTTAGGGTTACGGTCAGGGCGAGGGCGAGGGCTAGGGTTAGGTTTAGGACTAGGGCTAGAGCTAGGGCTAAAGCTAGGGCTTGGGTTAGGGTTAGGGTTAAGTTACGGCTAAGGCTAGGGTTAGGGTTACGGTTAGGGATAGTGCTACGGCGAGGGCTAGGGCTAGGGCTACGGTTAGGTTTAAAGTTAGGGTTAGGGCTAAGGCTAGGGTTAGGGTTAGGGCTAGGGTTAGGGTTAAAGTTAGGGTTAGGACTAGGGCTAGGGCTAGGGCTAGGGCTAGGGCTAGGGTTAGGGTTAGGGCTAGGGCTAGGTCTAGGGCTAGGGCTAGGGCTAGGATTAGGGTAGTGCTAGGGCTAGGTTTAGGGTTAGGGTTAGGGTTAGGGCTTGGGCTAGGGCTAGGGTTAGGGTTAGGGTAAGGGTTAGGGTTAGGGCTAGGTCTAGGGCTAGGGCTAGGGCTAGGGTTAAGATTAGGGTTAGGGCCAGGGCTAGGGCTAGGGCTAGGGTTAGGGTTAGGGTTTTGTCTAGGGTTAGGGTTAGGGCGAGGGCGAGGGCTAGGACTAGGACAAGGGCTAGGGCTAGGGCTAGGGCTAGGGTTAGGGTTAGGGTTAGTGCTAAGGCTTGGGCAAGGTCTAGGGCTAGGTCCTAGGCTAGGGTTAGGGTTAGGGTTAGGGTTAGGATTAGGGCTAGGGCTAGGGTTAGATTTAGGGGTAGCGCTAGGGCTAGGGTTAGGGTTAGCGTTAGGGTTAGGTTTAGGGTTAGGGCTAAAGCTAGGGCTAGGGCTAGGGTAAGGTTAGGGGTAGGACTGGGGTTAGGGTTAGGGTTAGGGTTAGGGCTAGGTCTAGGGCTAGGGCTAGTTTAGGGATAGGGTTAGGGTTAGGGTTAGGGCTAGGTTTAGGGTTAGGGCTAGGGTTAGGGTTAGGGTTAGGGTTAGGGCTAAGGCTTGGGCAAGGTCTAGGGCTAGGTCCTAGGC
>OX463240.1:600000-602500 GCA_949820135.1 Sylvilagus floridanus | reverse complement strand
GGCTAAGGTTAGGGTTAGGTTTAGGGTTAGGTTTAGGGCTAGGGCTAGGGCTAGGGCTAGGGTTAGTGTTAGGGTAGTGCTAGGGCTAGGTTTAGGGTTAGGGTTAGGGTTAGGGCTTGGGCTAGGGCTAGGGTTAGGGTTAGGGTAAGGGTTAGGGTTAGGGCTAGGTCTAGGGCTAGGGCTAGGGCTAGGGTTAAGATTAGGGTTAGGGCCAGGGCTAGGGCTAGGGCTAGGGTTAGGGTTAGGGTTAGGGTTTTGTCTAGGGTTAGGGTTAGGGCGAGGGCGAGGGCTAGGGCTAGGACAAGGGTTAGGGCTAGGGCTAGGGCTAGGGCTAGGGTTAGGGTTAGGGTAAGGGCTAGGGCTTGGGCAAGGTCTAGGGCTAGGTCCTAGGCTAGGGTTAGGGTTAGGGTTAGGGTTAGGATTAGGGCTAGGGCTAGGGTTAGATTTAGGTGTAGCGCTAGGGCTAGGGTTAGGGTTAGGGTTAGGGTTAGGTTTTGGGTTAGGGCTAAAGCTAGGGCTAGGGCTAGGGTTAGGGTTAGGGGTAGGGCTTGGGTAGGGTTAGGGTTAGGGTTAGGGCTAGGTCTAGGTCTGGGGCTAGTTTAGGGATAGGGTTAGGGTTAGGGCGAGGGCGAGGGCTAGGGCTAAGGCAAGGGCTAGTGCTAGGGCTAGGGCTAGTGTTCGGGTTTGGTTTAGGATTAGGGCTAGGTTTCGGGTTAGGGTTAGGGCTAGGGCTAGAGCTAGGGCTAAAGCTAGGGCTTGGGTTAGGGTTCGGGTTAGTGTTAGGGCTAGGGCTAGGGCTAGGGTTAGGGCTAGGGCTAGGGCTAGGGTTAGGGTTAGGGTTATGGCTAGGGCTAGGGGTAGACTAGGGCTAGGGTTAGGTTTAGGGTTAGTGTGAGGGCTAGGGCTAGGGCTAGGGTTAGGGTTTGGGCTAGGGTTAGGGTTAGGTCTAGGGTTAGGGTTAGGGTTAGAGTTACGTTTAGGGCAAGGGCTAGGTCTGGGGCTAGGGCTAGGGCTAGGGCTAGGGCTAGGGTTAGGGTTAGTGTTAGGCCTAGGGCAAGGGCTAGGGCTAGGGTTGGGGTTAGGTTTAGGGCTAGGTTTAGATTTAGTGCTAGGGTTAGTGTTAGGGTTAGGGTCAGGGCGAGGGCTAGGGTTAGGTTTAGGGCTAGGGCTAGAGCTATGGCTAAAGCTAGGGCTTGGGTTAGGGTTAGGGTTAAGGTTATGGCTAGGGCTAGGGCTAGGGTTAGGTTTAGGGCTAGGGCTACGGCGAGCGCTAGGGCTAGGGCTAGGGTTAGGATTAAAGTTAGGGTTAGGGCTAGGGCTAGGGTTAGGGTTAGGGCTAGGGCTAGGGCTAGGGTTAGTGTTAGGGCTAGGGCTAGGGTTAGGGTTAGGGTTAGGGCTAGGGCTAGGGCTAGGCCTAGGATTAGGGTTAGCGTTTTGTCCTGGGTTAGGGTTAGGGTTAGGGTTATGGTTAGGGCTAGGACTAGGGCTAAGGCTAGGTCTAGGGATAGGGCTAGGGTTAGGGTTAGGGCTAGCGCTAGGGCTAGGGCTAGGGCTAGGATTAGGGTAGTGCTAGGGCTAGGTTTAGGGTTAGGGTTAGGGTTAGGTCTTGGGCTAGGGCTAGGGCTAGGGCTAGGATTAGGGTAGAGCTAGGGCTAGGTTTAGGGTTAGGGTTAGGGTTAGGGCTTGGGCTAGGGCTAGGGTTAGGGTTAGGGTAAGGGTTAGGGTTAGGGCTAGGGCTAGGGCTAGGGCTAGGGCTAGGGTTAGGGTTTTTTCTAGGGTTAGGGTTAGGGTTAGGGTTTGTGTTCGGGCTAGGGCTAGGGTTAGGGTTAAAGTTAGGTCTAGGGCTAGGGTTAGGGTTAGGGCTAGGGCTAGGGCTAGGGTTAGGGTTAGGGTTAGGGCTAGGGTTAGGGTTAGGGTTCGGGCTAGGGCTAGGGCTAGGCCTAGGGTTAGGGTTAGCGTTTTGTCTAGGGTTAGGGTTAGGGTTAGGGTTATGGTTAGGGCTAGGACTAGGGCTAGGGCTAGGGCTAGGGCTAGGGCTAGGGTTAGGGTTAGGGCTAGGGTTAGGGCTAGGGCTAGGGCTAGGATTAGGGTAGTGCTAGGGCTAGGTTTAGGGTTAGGGTTAGGGTTAGGGCTTGGGCTAGGGCTAGGGTTAGGGTTAGGGTAAGGGTTAGGTTTAGGGCTAGGTCTAGGGCTAGGGCTACGGCTAGGGTTAAGATTAGGGTTAGGGCTAGATCTAGGGTTAGGGCTAGGGTTAGGGTTAGGGTTTTGTCTAGGGTTAGGGTTAGGGCGAGGGCGAGGGCTAGGGTTAGGTTTAGGGCTAGGGCTACGGCGAGCGCTAGGGCTAGGGCTAGGGTTAGGATTAAAGTTAGGGTTAGGGCTAGGGCTAGGGTTAGGGTTAGGGCTAGGGCTAGGGCTAGGGTTAGTGTTAGGGCTAGGGCTAGGGTTAGGGTTAGGGTTAGGGCTAGGGCTAGGGCTAGGCCTAGGGTTAGGGTTAGCGTTT
>OX463240.1:560000-565000 GCA_949820135.1 Sylvilagus floridanus | reverse complement strand
GCAAGGTCTAGGTTTAGGGTTAGGTGTAGGGTTAGGTCTAGGGTTAGGGCTAGGGCTACGGTTAGGGTTAAGGTTAGGTCTAGGTTTATTGTTAGGGTTAGGGCTAGGGCTAGGGCTAGGGTTAGGGTTAGGGTTAGGGTTTGGGCTAGGGTTAGGGTTAGGGTTAGGGCTAGGGTTAGGTTTAGGGTTAGGGTTAGGGCGAGGGCTAGGGCTAGGGCTAGGGCAAGGGCCAGTGCTAGGGCTAGGGCAAGGGCTAGTGCTAGGGTTAGGGTTCGGGTTTTGTCTAGGGTTAGGTTTAGGGTTAGGGCTAGCACTAGGGTTAGGTTTAGGGATAGGGTTAGGGTTAGGGTTAGGCCTAGGGCTAGGGTTAGTGTTAGGTTTAGGTTTAGGTCTAGGGTTAGGGCTAGGGCTACGGTTAGGGTTAGAGTAAGGTCTAGGATTAGGGTTAGGGTTAGGGCTAGGTTTAGGGCTAGGGTTAGGGCTAGGGCTAGGGTTGGGTTTAGGGTTAGGGCTTGGTTTAGGGTTAGGGCTAGGGTTAGGGTTAGGTTTAGGGTTAGGCCTAGGGCTAGGGCTAGGGCAATGGCAAGGGCTAGGGCTAGGGCTAGGTTAGGGCTAGGGTTAGTGTTAGGGTTAGGTTTAGGGTTAGGGCTAGGGTTAGTGTTAGGTTTAGGGCTAGGGCTAGAGCTAGGGCTAAAGCTAGGGATTGGGTTAGGGTTAGGGTTAGGGTTAGGGCTAGGGCTATGGTTAGGGTTAGGGCTAGGGCTAGGGCGAGCGCTAGGGCTAGGGCTAGGGTTACGGTTAAAGTTAGGGTTACGGCTAGGGCTAGGGTTAGGGTTAGGGCTAGGGTTAGGTTTAGGGTTAGGGTTAGGGCGAGGGCTAGGGCTAGG
Organism: Sylvilagus floridanus; assembly: GCA_949820135.1. Lineage (NCBI taxonomy): Eukaryota > Metazoa > Chordata > Mammalia > Lagomorpha > Leporidae > Sylvilagus > Sylvilagus floridanus. The sequence goes on along the minus strand of OX463240.1, from coordinate 564,113 downwards.
GCAAGGGCTAGTGCTAGGGCTAGGGCAAGGGCTAGTGCTAGGGTTAGGGTTCGGGTTTTGTCTAGGGTTAGGTTTAGGGTTAGGGCTAGGACTAGGGTTAGGTTTAGGGATAGGGTTAGGGTTAGGGTTAGGGCTAGGGCTAGGGTTAGGGTTAGGTTTAGGGTTAGGTCTAGGGTTAGGGCTAGGGCTACGGTTAGGGTTAGAGTTAGGTCTAGGTTTAGGGTTAGGGTTAGGGCTAGGGTTAGGGCTAGGGTTAGAGTTAGGGTTAGGGTTAGGGCTAGGGTTAGGGTTAGGTTTAGGGCTAGGGCTAGGGCTAGGGCTAGGGTTAAGGTTATGGTTAGGGTTAGGGCTAGTATTAGGGTTAGGGTTAGGGCTAGGGCTAGGGTTAGGGTTAGGTTTAGGGTTAAGGTTAGGCCTAGGGCTAGGGCTAGGGCTAGGGTTGGGGTTAGGGTTAGGGCTAGGTTTAGGGTTTGGGCTAGGGTTAGGGTTAGGTTTAGGGTTAGGGCGAGGGCGAGGGCTAGGGTTAGGGCTAGGGTTAGAGTTAGGGTTAGGGTTAGGGCTAGGGTTAGGGTTAGGTTTAGGGCTAGGGCTAGGGCTAGGGGAGGGTTAGGGTTGTGGTTAGGGTTAGGGCTAGGATTAGGGTTAGGGTTAGGGCTAGGGCTAGGGTTAGGGTTAGGGTCAGGGCTAGGGTTTGGGCTAAGGCTAGGGCTGGGGATAGGGCTAGGGCTAGGGCTAGGGCTAGGGCTAGGATTAGGGTTAGTGCTAGGGTTAGGGTTAGGGTTAGGGTTAGGGCTTAGGCTAGGGCTAGGGTTAGGGTTAGGGTTAGGGTTATGGCGAGGGCGAGGGCTAGGGCTAGGGCAATGGCTAGGGCTAGGGCTAGGGCTCGGGCTAGGGTTAGAGTTAGGTTTAGGGCAAGGGCTAGGTTTAGGGTTAGTTTTAGGGTAGGGCTAGGACAAGGCTTGGGCTAGGGCTAGGGCTAGGGTTAGGGTTAGTGTCAGGGCTAGGGTTAGGGCTAGGGCTAGGGCTGGGGCTAGGGCTAGGGCTAGGGCTAGGGTTAGGGTTAGGGTTAGGGCTAAGGTTAGGGTTAGGGTTAGGGTTAGGTTTAGGGCTAGGGCTAAGGCTAGGGCTAGTGTTAGGTCTAGGTTTAGGGTTAAGTTTAGGCCTAGGGCTTGGGCTAGGGCTAGGGTTGGGGTTAGTGTTAGCGCTAGGTTTAGGGTTAGGGCTAGGGTTAGGGTTAGGTTTAGGGTAAGGGCGAGGGCGAGGGCGAGGGCTAGGGCTAGGGCAAGGGCTAGGGCTAAGGCTAGGGCTAGGGTTAGGGTTAGGTTTAGGGTTAGGGCTAGGGTTAGGGTTAGGGTTAGGGCTAAGATTAGGGTTAGGGTTAGGGTTAGGTTTAGGGCTAGGGCTAAGGCTAGGGCTAGTGTTAGGGCTAGGTTTAGTGTTAAGGTTAGGCCTAGGGCTAGGGCTAGGGCTAGGGTTGGGGTTAGGGTTAGGGCTAGGTTTAGGGTTAGGGCTAGGGTTAGGGTTAGGTTTAGGGTTAGGGCGAGGGCGAGGGCTAGGGCTAGGGCAAGGGCTAGGGCTAGGGCTAAGGCTAGGGCTAGGGTTAGGGTTAGGATTAGGTTTAGGTTTAGAGCTAGGATTAGGGTTAGGTTTAGGGCTAGGGCAAGAGCTAGGGCTAAAACTAGGGCTTGGGTTAGGGTTAGGGTTAGGGTTAGGGCTAGGGCTAGGGTTAGGGTTAGGGCTAGGGCTAGGGCGAGCGCTAGGGCTAGGGCTAGGGTTAGGGTTAAAGTTAGGGTTAGGGCTAGGGCTAGGATTAGGGTTAGGGCTAAGGTTAGGGTTAGGTTTAGGGTTAGGTTTAGGGCTAGGGCTAGGGCTAGGGCTAGGCCTAGTGTTAGGGCTAGAGTTAGGGTTAGGGTTAGGTTTAGGGCTAGGGTTAGGGTTATGGTTAGGGTTAGGTTTGGGTTAGCCCTAGGGCTAGGGCTAGGGCTAGGGTTGGGGTTATGGTTAGGGTTAGGGTTAGGGCTAGAGCTAGGGTTAGGGTTAGGGTTAGGGTTAGGGTTAGGCCTAGGGCTAGGGCTAGGGCTAGGGTTGGGTTTAGGGTTAGGGCTAGGTTTAGGGTTAGGGCTAGGGTTAGGGTTAGGTTTAGGGTTAGGGCGAGGGCGAGGGCTAGGGCTAGGGCAAGGGCTAGGGCTAGGGTTAGGGTTAGGGCTAGGGCTAGGGCGAGCGATAGGGCTAGGGCTAGAGTTACGGTTAAAGTTAGGGTTAGGGCTAGGGCTAGTGTTATGGTTAGGGCTAGGGTTAGGTTTAGGGTTAGGTTTAGGGCGAGGGCGAGGGCTAGGGCTAGGGCAAGGGCTAGGGCTAGGGCTAGGGCTAGGGCTAGTGCTAGGGTTAGGGTTAGGGTTAGGGTTAGGTTTAGGGCTAGGGCTAGGGCTAGGGTTAGGGTTAGGGTTTTGTCTAGGGTTAGGTTTAGGGCTAGGGCTAGGACTAGGGTTAGGGGTAGGGTTAGGGTTAGGTTTAGGGTTAGGGCGAGGGCGAGGGCTAGGGCTAGGGCAAGGCCTAGGGCTAGGGTTAGGTTTAGGGTTAGGTTTAGGGCGAGGGCGAGGGCTAGGGCTAGGGCAAGGGCTAGGGCTAGGGCTAGGGCTAGGGCTAAAGCTAGTGCTAGGGTTAGGGTTAGGGTTAGGGTTAGGGTTAGGGCTAGGGTTAGGGTTAGGGTTAGAGTTAGGGTTAGGGTTAGGGCTAGGGTTAGGGTTAGGGTTAGAGTTAGGGTTAGGGTTAGTGCTAGGGTTAGGGTTAGGGTTAGGGTTAGGGCTTAGGCTAGGGCTAGGGTTAGGGTTAGGGTTAGGGTTATGGCGAGGGCGAGGGCTAGGGCTAGGGCAATGGCTAGGGCTAGGGCTAGGGCTCGGGCTAGGGTTAGAGTTAGGTTTAGGGCAAGGGCTAGGTTTAGGGTTAGTTTTAGGGTAGGGCTAGGACAAGGCTTGGGCTAGGGCTAGGGCTAGGGTTAGGGTTAGTGTCAGGGCTAGGGTTAGGGCTAGGGCTAGGGCTGGGGCTAGGGCTAGGGCTAGGGCTAGGGTTAGGGTTAGGGTTAGGGCTAAGGTTAGGGTTAGGGTTAGGGTTAGGTTTAGGGCTAGGGCTAAGGCTAGGGCTAGTGTTAGGTCTAGGTTTAGGGTTAAGTTTAGGCCTAGGGCTTGGGCTAGGGCTAGGGTTGGGGTTAGTGTTAGCGCTAGGTTTAGGGTTAGGGCTAGGGTTAGGGTTAGGTTTAGGGTAAGGGCGAGGGCGAGGGCTAGGGCTAGGGCAAGGGCTAGGGCTAAGGCTAGGGCTAGGGTTAGGGTTAGGTTTAGGGTTAGGGCTAGGGTTAGGGTTAGGGTTAGGGCTAAGATTAGGGTTAGGGTTAGGGTTAGGTTTAGGGCTAGGGCTAAGGCTAGGGCTAGTGTTAGGGCTAGGTTTAGTGTTAAGGTTAGGCCTAGGGCTAGGGCTAGGGCTAGGGTTGGGGTTAGGGTTAGGGCTAGGTTTAGGGTTAGGGCTAGGGTTAGGGTTAGGTTTAGGGTTAGGGCGAGGGCGAGGGCTAGGGCTAGGGCAAGGGCTAGGGCTAGGGCTAAGGCTAGGGCTAGGGTTAGGGTTAGGATTAGGTTTAGGTTTAGAGCTAGGATTAGGGTTAGGTTTAGGGCTAGGGCAAGAGCTAGGGCTAAAACTAGGGCTTGGGTTAGGGTTAGGGTTAGGGTTAGGGCTAGGGCTAGGGTTAGGGTTAGGGCTAGGGCTAGGGCGAGCGCTAGGGCTAGGGCTAGGGTTAGGGTTAAAGTTAGGGTTAGGGCTAGGGCTAGGATTAGGGTTAGGGCTAAGGTTAGGGTTAGGTTTAGGGTTAGGTTTAGGGCTAGGGCTAGGGCTAGGGCTAGGCCTAGTGTTAGGGCTAGAGTTAGGGTTAGGGTTAGGTTTAGGGCTAGGGTTAGGGTTATGGTTAGGGTTAGGTTTGGGTTAGCCCTAGGGCTAGGGCTAGGGCTAGGGTTGGGGTTATGGTTAGGGTTAGGGTTAGGGCTAGAGCTAGGGTTAGGGTTAGGGTTAGGGTTAGGGTTAGGCCTAGGGCTAGGGCTAGGGCTAGGGTTGGGTTTAGGGTTAGGGCTA
>OX463240.1:545000-547500 GCA_949820135.1 Sylvilagus floridanus | reverse complement strand
GGGTTAGGTTTATGGTTAGGCCTAGGGCTAGGGCTAGGGCTAGGGTTGGGGATAGGGTTAGGGTTAGGGTTAGGGCTAGGGCTAGGGTTAGGGTTAGGGTTAGGTTTAGGGTTAGGCCTAGGGCTAGGGCTAGGGCTAGGGTTGGGTTTAGGGTTAGGGCTAGGTTTAGGGTTAGGGCTAGGGTTAGTGTTAGGTTTAGGGTTAGGCCTAGGGCTAGGGCTAGGGCTAGGGTTGGGTTTAGGGCTAGGGCTAGGTTAGGGCTAGGGTTAGGGTTAGGGTTAGGGTTAGGTTTAGGGTTAGGGCTAGGGTTAGGGTTAGGTTTAGGGCTAGGGCTAGAGCTAGGGTTAAAGCTAGGGATTGGGTTAGGGTTAGGGTTAGGGTTAGGGCTAGGGCTAGGGTTAGGGTTAGGGCTAGGAGTAGGGCGAGCGCTAGGGCTAGGGCTAGGGTTACGGTTAAAGTTAGGGTTAGGGCTAGGGCTAGGGTTAGGGTTAGGGCTAGGGTTAGGTTTAGGGTTAGGGTTAGGGCGAGGGCGAGGGCTAGGGCTAGGGCAAGGGCTAGTGCTAGGGCTAGGGCTAGGGCTAGTGCTAGGGTTAGGGTTCGGGTTAGGGTTAGGTTTAGGGCTAGGGCTAGGGCTAGGGTTAGGGTTAGGGTTTTGTCTAGGGTTAGGTTTAGGGTTAGGGCTAGGACTAGGGTTAGGTTTAGGGATAGGGTTAGGGTTAGGGTTAGGGCTAGGGCTAGGGTTAGGGTTAGGTTTAGGGATAGGGTTAGGGTTAGGTTTAGGGCTAGGGCTAGGTTTAGGGTTAGGTTTAGGGTTAGGTCTAGGGTTAGGGCTAGGGCTAGGTTAGGGTTAGAGTTAGGTCTAGGATTAGGGTTAGGGTTAGGGCTAGGGTTAGGGCCAGGGCTAGGGTTAGGGTTAGGGTTTTGTCTAGGGTTAGGCTTATGTTTAGGGTTAGGGCAAGGGCTAGGGCTAGGGCTAGGGCTAGGGCTAGGATTAGGGTTAGTGCTAGGGCTAGGGTTAGGGTTAGGGTTAGGGTTAGGGTTAGGGCTTAGGCTAGGGCTAGGGTTAGGGTTAGGGTTAGGGTTAGGGCGAGGGCGAGGGCTAGGGCTAGTGCAATGGCTAGGGCTAGGGCTAGGGCTCGGGCTAGGGTTAGGGTTAGGTTTAGGGCAAGGGCTAGGTTTAGGGTTAGTTTTAGGGTAGGGCTAGGACAAGGCTTGGGCTAGGGCTAGGGCTAGGGTTAGGGTTAGGGTCAGGGCTAGGGTTTGGGCTAGGGCTAGGGCTGGGGCTTGGGCTAGGGCTAGGGCTAGGGCTAGGGCTAGGGCTAGGATTAGGGTTAGTGCTAGGGCTAGGGTTAGGGTTAGGGTTAGGGTTAGGGCGAGGGCGAGGGCTAGGGCTAGGGCTAGGGCTCGGGCTAGGGTTAGAGTTAGGTTTAGGGCAAGGGCTAGGTTTAGGGTTAGTTTTAGGGTAGGGCTAGGACAAGGCTTGGGCTAGGGCTAGGGCTAGGGTTAGGGTTAGGGTCAGGGCTAGAGTTAGGGCTAGGGCTAGGGCTGGGGCTAGGGCTAGGGCTAGGGCTAGGGCTAGGGTTAGGCTTAGGGTTAGGGCTAAGGTTAGGGTTAGGGTTAGGGTTAGGTTTAGGGCTAGGGCTAAGGCTAGGGCTAGTGTTAAGGCTAGGTTTAGGGTTAAGTTTAGGCCTAGGGCTAGGGCTAGGGCTAGGGTTGGGGTTAGGGTTAGGGCTAGGTTTAAGGTTAGGGCTAGGGTTAGGGTTAGGTTTAGGGTTAGGGCGAGGGCGAGGGCTAGGGCTAGTGCAAGTGCTAGGGCTAGGGCTAAGGCTAGGGCTAGGGTTAGGGTTAGGTTTAGGGTTAGGGCTAGGGTTAGGGTTAGGGTTAGGGCTAAGGTTAGGGTTAGGGTTAGGGTTAGGTTTAGGGCTAGGGCTAAGGCTAGGGCTAGTGTTAGGGCTAGGTTTAGGGTTAAGGTTAGGCCTAGGGCTAGGGCTAGGGCTAGGGTTGGGTTTAGGGTTAGGGCTAGGTTTAGGGTTAGGGCTAGGGTTAGGGTTAGGTTTAGGGTTAGGGCGAGGGCGAGGGCTAGGGCTAGGGCAAGGGCTAGGGCTAGGGCTAAGGCTAGGGCTAGGGTTAGGGTTAGGATTAGGTTTAGGTTTAGGGCTAGGTTTAGGGTTAGGTTTAGGGCTAGGGCTAGAGCTAGGGCTAAAACTAGGGCTTGGGTTAGGGTTAGGGTTAGGGTTAGGGCTAGGGCTAGGGTTAGGGTTAGGGCTAGGGCTAGGGCGAGCGCTAGGGCTAGGGCTAGGGTTAGGGTTAAAGTTAGGGTTAGGGCTAGGGCTAGGATTAGGGTTAGGGCTAGGGTTAGGGTTAGGGTTAGGGTTGGGGCTAGGGCTAGGGCTGGGGCTAGGGCTAGGGCTAGGGCTAGGGTTAGGGTTAGGGTTAGGGCTAAGGTTAGGGTTAGGTTTAGGGTTAGGTTTAGGGCTAGGGCTAGGGCTAGGGCTAGGCC
>OX463240.1:492500-495000 GCA_949820135.1 Sylvilagus floridanus | reverse complement strand
TTAGGGCAAGGGCTAGGTTTAGGGTTAGTTTTAGGGTAGGGCTAGGACAAGGCTAGGGCTAGGGCTAGGGCTAGGGTTAGGGTTATGGTCTGGGCTAGGGTTAGGGCTAGGGCAGGGCTGGGGATAGGGCCAGGGTTGGGCTACGGCTAGGGTTAGGGTTAGGGTTAGGGCTAAGGTTAGGGTTAGGTTTAGGGTTAGGTTTAGGGCTAGGCCTAGGGCTAGGGTTAGGACTAGGTTTAGAGTTAGGGTTAGGGTTAGGGCTAGGTCTTGGGCAAGGTCTAGGGCTAGGTCTAAGGCTAGGGTTAGGGTTAATGTTAGGGTTAGGGCTAGGGCTAGGGTTAGGATTTTGGTTAGGGTTAGGTTTAGAGTTAGGGCTAAAGCTACGGCTAGGGCTAGGGTTAGGGTTAGGGCTAGGGTTAGGGTTAGGGCTAGGGCTAGGGTTAGGGTTAGGGTTAGGGTTAGGCCTAGGGCTAGGGCTAGGGCTAGGGTGGGGTTAGGGTTAGGGCTAGGGTTAGGGTTAGGTTTAGGGTTAGGGCGAGGGCGAGGGCTAGGGCTAGGGCAAGGGCTAGGGCTAGGCCTAAGGCTAGGGCTAGGGTTAGGGTTAGGGTTAGGTTTAGGGTTATGGCTAGGGTTAGGGTTAGGTTTAGGGCTAGGGCTAGAGCTAGGGCTAAAACTAGTGCTTGGGTTAGGGTTAGGGTTAAAGTTAGGGTTAGGGCTAGGGCTAGGGTTAGGGTCAAGGGGAGGGTTAGGTTTAGGGTCAGGGCTAGGGCTAGGGTTAGGGTTAGGGCTAGGGTTAGGGTTAGGGTTTTGTCTAGGGTTAGGGTTAGGGCTAGGACTAGGGTTAGGTTTAGGGCTAGGGTTAGGGTTAGGGTTAGGGCTAGGGCTAGGGTTAGGGTTAGGGCTAGGGTTAGGGTTAGTGCTAGGGCTAGGGTTAGGGTTAGGGTTATGGTTAGGCCTAGGACTAGAGCTAGGGCTAGGGATAGGGTTAGGGTTAGGGTTAGGGTTAGTGCTAGGGCTAGGGCTAGGGCTAGGGTTGAGTTAGGGTTAGGGCTAGGGCTAGGGCTAGGTCTAGGGCTAGGGCTAGGGTTAGGGTTAGGGTTAGGGTTAGGGCTAGGGCTAGGGTTAGTGCTAGGGCTAGGGTTATGTTTAGGGTTAGTGTTAGGGCTAGGGCTAGGGCTAGGGTTAGGGTTAGGTTTAGGTTTAGGGCTAGGGCTAGGGCTAGGGCTGGGTTAGGGTTAGGGTTAGGGCTTGGGCTAGGGCTAGTGTTAGGGTTACCGTTAGGGTTAGGGCGAGGGCGAGGGCTAGGGCTAGGGCAAGGGCTCGGGCTAGGGCTAGGGCTAGGGCTAGGGCTACGGTTAGGGTTAGGGTAAGGGTTAGGGCTAGGGCTAGGGCTGGGGCTAGGGCTAGGGCTAGGGCAAGGGTTAGGGTTAGGGTTCGGGCTAAGGTTAGGGTTAGGGTTAGGTTTAGGTTTAGGACAAGGGCTCGGGCTAGGGCTAGGGCTAGGGCTAGGGTTAGGGTTAGGGTTAGGGTTAGGGCTAGGGCTAGGGTTAGGGTTAGGTTTAGCGTTAGGGCTAGGGCAAGGCTTGGGCTAGGACTAGGGCTAGGGCTAGGGTTAGGGTTATGGTCAGGGCTAGGGTTAGGGCTAGGGCTATGCTTACGGCTAGGGCTAGGGCTACGGTTAGGGTTAGGGTATCGGTTAGGGCTAGGGCTAGGGCTGGGGCTAGGGCTAGGGCTAGGGCAAGGGTTAGGGTTAGGGCTAAGGTTAGGGTTAGGGTTAGGGCTAGGGCTAGGGCTAGGGTTAGGGTTAGGGCTAGGGTTTGGGTTAGGTCTAGGGTTAGGGTTTGGGTTAGGTTTAGTTTTAGGGCAAGGTCTAGGTCGGGGGCTAGGGCTAGGGCTAGGACTAGGGTTAGGGTTAGGGTTAGGGCTAGGGCTAGGGTTAGAGATAGGGCTAGGGCTAGGGCTACGTTTAGGGTTAGGGTTAGGGTTAGGGCTAGGGCTAGGGCTGGGGCTAGTGCTAGGGCTAGGGCTAGGGTTAGGGTTAGTGTTAGGGCTAAGGTTAGGGTTAGAGTTAGGGTTAGGTTTAGGGCTAGGGATAGGGCTAGGGTTAGGGCTAGGGTTAGGGCTAGGGTTAGGGTTAGGGTTAGGGTTAGGGCTAGCTCTTGGGCAAGGTCTAGGGCTAGGTCTAAAATTGGGTTAGGGTTAGGGTTAGGGTTAGGGCTAGGGCTAGGGTTTGGGTTAGGGTTAGGGTTAGGTTTAGGATTAGGGCTAAAGCTACGGCTAGGGCTAGGGTTTGGGTTAGGTCTATGGTTAGGGTTAGGGCTAGGACTAGGTTTAGGGCTAGGGTTAGGCCTAGTCTAGGGCTAGGGCTAGGGTTGGGGTTAGGGTTAGGGCTAGGTTTAGGTTTATGGATAGGGTTAGGGTTAGGTTTAGGATTAGGGCAAGGTTGAGGGCTAGGGCTAGGGCAAGGTCTAGGGCTAGTGCTAGGGCTAGGGCTAGGATT
>OX463240.1:470000-472500 GCA_949820135.1 Sylvilagus floridanus | reverse complement strand
TAGGGTTAGGGTTAGGGTTAGGGCTAGGGCTATGGCTAGGACTAGGTTTAGGTTTAGGGTTTTGTCTAGGGTTAGGGTTAGGGTTAGGGTTAGGGTTAGGGTTAGTGTTAGGGCGAAGGCGAGGGCTAGGGCTAGGGCAAGGACTAAAGGTAGGGATTCGGTTAGGGTTAGGGTTAGGGTTAGGGCTAGGGCTAGGTTTAGGGTTAGGGCTAGGGTTAGGGCTAGGGCTAGGTCTAGGTCTAGGTTTAGGGTTAGGGTTAGGGTTAGGGCTAGGGCTAGGTTTAGGTTTAGGGCTAGGGTTAGGGTTAGGGTTAGGGTTAGGGCTAGGGCTAGGGCTAGGGCTTGGGCTAGGGCTAGGGTTAGGGTTAGGTTTAGGGCTAGGGCTAGGGCTAGGGTTAGGTTTAGGTCTAGGGTTAGGGTTAGGGTTAGGGTTAGGTTTAGGTCTAGGGTTAGGGTTAGGGTTAGGGTTTGTGTTAGGGCTAGGGCTAGGGTTAGGGTTAGGGTTAGGTCTAGGGTTAGGTTTAGGGTTAGGGCTAGGGCTAGGGCTAGGGTTAGGGTTAGGGCTAGGGTTAGGGTTAGTGTTAGGGGTAGGGCTATGGCTAGGACTAGGTTTAGGTTTAGGGTTTTGTCTAGGGTTAGGGTTAGGGTTAGGGTTAGGGCGAAGGCGAGGGCTAGGGCTAGGGCAAGGACTAAAGGTAGGGATTGGGTTAGGGTTAGAGTTAGGGTTAGGGTTAGGGCTAGGGCTAGGGCGAGGGCTAGGGCTAGGGCTAGGTCTAGGGTTAGGGTTAGGGTTAGGGTTATGGCTAGGGCTATGTTTATGGTTAGGGCTAGGGTTAGGGTTGGGGTTAGGGTTAGGGCTAGGGCTAGGGCTAGGGCTTGGTCTAGGGCTAGGGTTAGGGTTAGGGTTAGGGCTAGGGCTAGGGCTAGGTTTAGGGTTAGGGCTAGGGTTAGGGTTAGGTCTAGGGTTAGGGCTAGGGTTAGGGTTAGGTTTAGGGCAAGGGCTAGGTCTGGGGCTAGGGCTAGGACTAGGGCTAGGGCTAGGGTTAGGGTTAGGGTTAGGGCTAGGGCTCGGGTTTGGGCTAGGGGTAGGGCTAGGGCTACGGTTAGGGTTAGGTTTAGGGTTAGGGTTAGGGTTAGGGTTAGGGTTAGGGTTAGGGTTAGTGTTAGGGCTAGTGCTAGGGCTAGGGCTAGGGCTAGGATTAGGGTCAGCTAGGGCAAAGGTTAGGGTTAGGGTTAGGGCTTGGGCTAGGGCTAGGGTTAGTGTTAGGGTTAGGATTAGGGCGAGGGCGAGGGCTAGGGCTAGGGCAAGGGCTAGGGCTAGGGCTAGGGCTGGGGCTAGGTTTAGTGTTAGGGTTAGGGCCAGGGCTAGGGTTAGGTTTAGGTTTAGGGTTAGGGCTAGGGCAAGGCTTGGGCTAGTGCTAGGGCTAGGGCTAGGGTTAGGGTTAGGGTTAGGGCTGGGGCTAGGGCTGGGCCTAGGGCTAGGGCTAGGGCTAGGGTTAGGGTTAGGTTTAGGGCTAAGTTTAGCGTTAGGGTTAAGGTTAGGTTTAGGGCTAGGGCTAGGGCTAAGGCTAGGTCTAGGATTAGGGCTAGGGTTAGGGTTAGGGTTAGGGCTAGGTCTTGGGCAAGGTCTAGGGCTAGGTCTAAGGCTAGGTTTAGGGTTAGGGTTAGGGTTCGGACTAGTGCTAGGGTTAGGGTTACGGTTAGGTTTCGGTTTAGGGTTAGGCCTAGGGCTAGGGCTAGGGCTAGGGTTGGGTTAGGGTTAGGGTTAGGGTTAGGGTTAGGGTTAGGGTAGGTCTTGGGCAAGGTCTAGGGTAGGTCTAAGGCTAGGGTTAGGGTTAGGGTTAGGGTTAGGACTAGGGCTACGGTTAGGATTAGGGTTAGGGTTAGGTTTAGGGTTAGGGTTAGGGTTAGGGTTAGGTCTAGGGTTAGGGTTAGGGTTAGGGCTAGGGCTAGGGCTAGGGTTAGGGTTAGGGCTAGGGTTAGGGTTAGGGTTAGGGCTAGGGCTATGGCTAGGACTAGGTTTAGGTTTAGGGTTTTGTCTAGGGTTAGGGTTAGGGTTAGGGTTAGGGCGAAGGCGAGGGCTAGGGCTAGGGCAAGGACTAAAGGTAGGGATTGGGTTAGGGTTAGGGTTAGGGTTAGGGTTAGGGCTAGCGCTAGGTTTAGGGTTAGGGCTAGGGCTAGGGTTAGGGCTAGGGCTAGGGCTAGGGTTAGGGTTAGGGTTAAGGTTAGGGTTAGGGCTAGGGCTAGGTTTAGGGTTAGGGCTAGGGTTAGGGTTAGGGTTAGGGTTAGGGTTAGGGCTAGGGCTATGGCTAGGGCTTGGGCTAGGGCTAGGGTTAGGGTTAGGTTTAGGGCTAGGGCTAGGGCTAGGGTTGGGTTTAGGTCTAGGGTTAGGGTTAGGGTTAGGACTAGGGTTAGGGTTAGTGCTAGGGTTAGGGTTAGGGTTAGGGCTAGGGCTATGGCTAGGACTAGGTTTAGGTTTAGGGTTTTGTCTAGGGTTAGG
>OX463240.1:462500-465000 GCA_949820135.1 Sylvilagus floridanus | reverse complement strand
AGGGCTTGTGCTAGGGTTAGGGTTAGGGCTAGGGCTAGGGCTAGGGCTAGGGCTAGGGCTAGGGTTAGGTTTAGGTTTAGTGCTAGGGCAGGGCTAGGGCTAGGGTCAGGGTTAGGGTTAGGGTTAGGGCTAGGGCTAGGGTTAGGGTTAGGGATAGAGTTAGGGTTAGGGCTAGGGCTAGGGCTAGGGCTAGGGCTAGGTTTAGGGTTACGTTTAGGGTTAGGTCTAGGGTTAGGTTTAGGGTTAGGTCTAGGGTTAGTGTTAGGGTTAGGGTTAGGGTTAGGGTTAGGGTTAGGGTTAGGGCAAGGGCTAGGCCTAGTGTTAGGGCTAGGGCTATTGCTAGGGTTAGGGTTAGGGTTAGGGTTAGGGTTAGGGCGAGGGCGAGGGCTAGGGCTAGGTCAAGGACTAAAGCTAGGAATTGGGTTAGGGTTAGGGTTAGGGTTAGGACTAGGGCTAGGGTTATTGTTAGGGCTAGGGCTAGGGCGAGCGCTAGGGCTAGGGCTAGGGTTAGGGTTAAAGTAAGGGTTAGGGCTAGGGCTAGTGTTAGGGTAAGGGCTAGGATTAGGTTTAGGGTTAGGGCTAGGGCTAGGGTTAGGGTTAGGGCTATAGTTAGGTTTAGGGTTAGGCTTAGGTTTAGGTCTAGGGTTAGGGTTAGGGTTAGGGTTTGTGTTAGGGCTAGGGCTAGGGCTAGGGTTAGGGTTAGGGCTAGGGTTAGGGTTAGGGTTAGGGCTAGGGCTATGGCTAGGACTAGGTTTAGGTTTAGGGTTTTGTCTAGGGTTAGGTTTAGGGTTAGGGTTAGGGTTAGGGTTAGGGTTAGGGCGAAGGCGAGGTCTAGGGCAAGGACTAAAGCTAGGGATTGGGTTAGGGTTAGGGTTAGTGTTAGGGCTAGGGCTAGGGTTAGGGTTAGTGCTAGGGCTAGGGCTAGGGCTAGGGCTAGGGTTAGGGTTAGGGTTAGGGCTAGGGATAGGGCTAAGGTCTGGGTTAGGGTTAGGTTTAGGGCTAGGGCTAGGGCTAGGGCTAGGGCTAGGGCTAGGGTTAGTGTTAGGGTTAGGGTTAGGTCTAGGGTTAGGGTTAGGGTTAAGTCTAGGGTTAGTGTTAGGGTTAGGGTTAGGGTTAGGGAAAGGGCTAGGCCTAGGACTAGGGCTAGGGCTATTGCTAGGGTTAGCGTTAGGGTTAGGGTTAGGGTTAGGGTTACGGTTACGGTTACGGTTAGGTTTAGGGTTAGGAGTAGGTCTAGGGCTAGGGCTAGGGTTAGGGTTAGGGTTAGGGCTAGGGCTAGGGCTAGGGTTAGTGTTAGGGCTAGGGTTAGGGCTAGGGCTAGGGCTAGGGCTAGGGCTAGGGTTAGGGTTAGTGCTAGGGCTTGGGCTAGGGCTAGGGTTAGGGTTAGGGTTAGGGCTAGGGCTAGGCCTAGGTTTAGGGTTAGGGCTAGTGTTAGGGTTAGGGTTAGGGCTAGGGCTATGGCAAGGGCTAGGTTTAGGGTTAGGTTTTTGTCTAGTGTTAGGGTTAGGGTTAGGGTTAGTGTTAGGGCTAGGGCTAGGGATAGGGCTAGGGCTAGTGTTAGGGTTAGGGCTAGGGCTAAGTCTAGGATTAGCGTTGGTGCTAGGGCTAGGTTTAGGGTTAGGGTTAGGGTTAAGGCTTGGGCAAGGGCTAGGGTTAGGATTAGGGTTAGGGTTAGTGTTATGGCTAGGTCTAGGTCTAGGACTAGGGCTAGGGTTAAGATTAGGTTTAGGGCTAGGGCTAGGGATAGGGCTAGGGTTAGGTTTAGGTTTTTGTCTAGGGTTAGGGTTAGGGCGAGGGCGAGGGCTAGGGTAGGACAAGGTCTAGGGCTAGGGCTAGGGCTAGGGTTAGGATTAGGGCTAGGGTTAGTGTTAGGGTTAGGGTTAGGTCTAGGGTTAGGGTTAGGGTAAGGGCTAGGGCTAGGGCTAGGGCTAGGGCTAGGGTTAGGGATAGGGTTAGGGTTAGGTCTAGGACTAGGGTTAGGTTTATTGCTAGAGTTAGGGTTAGGGTTAGGGCTAGGGCTAGGGTTAGGGTTAGGGCTAGGTTTAGGGTTAGTGCTAGGGCTAGGTTTAGGATTAGGGTTAGGGCTAGGGCTAGGGCTAGGGCTAGGGCTAGGGTTAGGGTTAGTGCTAGGGCTAGGGCTAGGGCTAGGGTTAGGGTTAGGGTTAGGGCTAGGGCTAGGGCTAGGGTTAGGGTTAGGGTTAGGGTTAGGGCTAGGGCTAGGGCTAGGGCTAGGGCTATGTTTAGGGTTAGGTTTAGGGTTAGGTCTAGGGTTAGGTTTAGGGTTAGGTCTAGGGTTAGGTTTAGGGTTAGGTCTAGGATTAGTGTTAGGGTTAGGGTTAGGGTTAGGGTTAGGGTTAGGGCAAGGGCTAGGCCTAGGACTAGGGCTAGGGCTATTGCTAGGGTTAGGGTTAGGGTTAGGGTTAAGGCTAGGGATAGGGCTAGGGTTAGGGTTAGGTTTAGGTTTAGGGCTAGGGTTAGGGTTAGGGCTAGGGTTAGGGTT
>OX463240.1:422500-442500 GCA_949820135.1 Sylvilagus floridanus | reverse complement strand
AGGGCTAGGGCTATGGTTAGGGTTAGGGCTAGGGTTAGGGTTAGGTCTAGGGTTAGGGTTAGGGTTAGGGTTAGTTTTACGGCAAGGGCTAGGTCTGGGGCTAGGGCTAGGGCTAGGGCTAGGGCTAGGGTTTGGGTTAGGGTTAGGGCTAGGGCTAGGGTTAGGCCTAGGGCTAGGGCTAGGGCTACGGTTAGGGTTAGGGTTAGGGTTAGGGCTAGGGCTAGGTCTGGGGCTAGGGCTAGGGCTAGGGCTAGTGTTAGGTTTAGGGTTAGGGCTAAGGTTAGGGTTAGAGTTAGGGTTAGGTTTAGGGCTAGGGCTAGGGCTAGGTCTAGGGCTAGGGCTAGGGTTAGGGCTTGGGTTAGGGTTAGGGTTAGGGTTAGGGCTAGGTCTTGGGCAAGGTCTAGGTCTAGGTCTAAGGCTAGGGTTAGGGTTAGGGTTAGGGTTAGGGCTAAGGCTAGGGTTTGGGTTAGGGTTAGGTTTAGGTTTAGGGTTAGGGCTAAAGCTACGGCTAGAGCTAGGGTTACGGTTAGGGCTACGGTTAGGGTTAGGGCTAGGGCTAGGGTTAGGGTTAGGGTTAGGCCTAGGGTTAGGGTTAGGGCTAGGGTTGGGGTTAGGGTCAGGGCTAGGTTTAGGGTTAGGGCTAGGGTTAGGTTTAGGTTTAGGGTTAGGGCGAGGGCGAGGGCTAGGGCTAGGGCAAGGGCTAGGGCTAGGGCTAGGGCTAGGGCTAGGGTTATGGTTAGGGTTAGGTTTAGGGTGAGGGGTAGGGTTAGGGTTAGGTTTAGGGCTAGGTCTAGAGCTAGGGCTAAAGCTAGGGCTTGGGTTAGGGTTAGGGTTAGGGTTAGGGCTAGGGCTAGGGTTAGGGTTAGGGCTAGCGCTAGGGCGAGCACTAGGGCTAGGGTTATGGTTAAAGTTTGGTTTATGGCTAGGGCTAGGGTTAGGTTTAGGGCTAGGGTTAGGGTTAGGGTTTGGGCTAGGGCTAGGGTTAGGGTTAGGGCTATGGTTAGGGTTAGGTTTAGGGTTAGGGTTAGGGTTAGGGCTAGGGCTAGGTTTAGGGTTAGGGTTAGGTCTAGGGTTAGGGTTAGGGTTAGGGCTAGGGCTAGGGCTAGGGTTAGGGTTAGGGTTAGGGCTAGGGTTAGGGTTAGGGTTAGGGCTAGGGTTAGGGTTAGGGTTTTGTCTAGGGTTAGGGTTAGGGTTATGGTTAGGTTTAAGGCTAGTACTAGGGCTAGGGCTAGGGCTAGGGCTAGGGTTAGTGTTAGGGCTGGGGCTAGGGCTAGGGCTAGGGCTAGGATTAGGGTTAGTCCTAGGGCTAGGGTTAGGGTTAGGGTTAGGGTTAGGTCTTGGGCTAGGGCTAGGGTTAGTGTTAGGGCTAGGGTTATGGTTAGGGTTAGGGCCAGGTCTAGGGCTAGGGCTAGGTCTAGGGTGAAGATTTGGTTTAGGGCAGGGCTAGGGCTAGGGCTAGGGTTAGGGTTAGGGTTTTGTCTAGGTTTAGGGTTAGGGCGAGGGCGAGGGCTAGGGATAGGCAAGGGCTAGGGCTAGGGATATGGTTAGGGCTAGGGTTAGGGTTAGTGTTAGGGCTAGGGCTACAGCTAGAGCTAGGGCTAGGGTTAGGGTTAGGGTTTGGGTTAGCGCTAGGGTTAGGGTTAGGGCTAGGGCTAGGGCTAGGGCTAGGGCTAGGGTTATGGTTAGGGTTAGGGCTAGGACTAGGGTTAGGTTTAGGGCTAGGGTTAGGGTTAGGGTTAGGGCTAGGGCTAGGATTAGGTCTAGGGCTAGGGCTAGGGCTAGGGATAGGGATAGGGTTAGGGTTAGGGTTAGTGCTAGGGCTAGGGCTCGGACTAGGGTTAGGGTTAGGGTTAGGGCTAGGGCTAGAGATAGGGTTAGGGTTAGTGTTCGGGTTAGGGTTAGGGTTAGGGCTAGGGCTAGGGCTAGGGCTAGGGCTAGGGTTAGGTTTAGGTTTAGTGTTAGGTCTAGGATTAGGGTTAGGGCTAGGGTTAGGTTTAGGATTAGGGTGAGGGCGAGGGCTAGGGCTAGGGTAAGGGCTAGGGCTAGGGCTAGGGCTAGTGCTAGGGTTAGGGTTAGGGGTAGGTTTAGGGCTATGACTAGGGCTAGGGTTAGGGTTAGGTATTTGTCTAGGGTTAGGGTTAGGGCTAGGACTAGGGTTAGGTTTAGGGTAGGCTTAGGGCTAGGGTTAGGGCTACGGCTACGTTTAGGGTTAGGTTTAGGGTTAGGTCTAGGGTTAGGGCTAGGGCTATTTTTAGGGCTAGGGTTATGGTTAGGGTTTTGTCTAGGGTTAGGGTTAGGATTAGGGCTAGGGCTAGGGTTAGGATTAGGGATTGGGCTAGGGCTAGGGTTAGGGTTATGTTTAGGGTTAGGGCGAGGGCGAGGGCTAGGGCTAGGGCTTGGCCTCGGGCAAAGCGAGGGCTAGGGTTAGGGTTAGGTTTAGGGTTAGGCTAGGGCTAGGGTTAGGGTTAGGTTTAGGGTTAGGTCTAGGGCAAGGCTTGGGCTAGGACTAGGGCTAGTGCTAGGGTTAGGGTTATGGTCAGGGCTAGGGTTAGGGCTAGGGCTAGGCTTAGGGCTAGGGTTAGGGCTAGGGCTACGGTTAGGGTTAGGGTTAGGGTTAGGGCTAGGGCTAGGGCTGGGCCTAGGGTTATGGCTAGGGCAAGGGTTAGGGTTAGGGTTAGGGTTAGGGCTAAGGTTAGGGTTAGCGTTAGGGTTAGGGTTAGGACTAGGGCTAGGGCTAGGGTTAAAGTTTGGGTTAGGGCTAGGGCTAGGGTTAGGATTAGGGCTAGGGTTAGGGTTAGGGTTAGGGTTAGGGTTAGGGCTAGGGCTAGGGTTAGGGCTAGGGTTATGGTTAGGGTTTTGTTTAGGTTTAGCGTTAGGATTAGGGCTAGGGCTAGTGCTAGGGCTAGGGCTAGGTCTAGGGCTAGGAATAGGGTTAGTGCTAGGGCTAGGGTTAGGGTTAGGGTTAGGGCTTGGGCAAGGACTAGGGTTAGGGTTAGGGTTAGGGTGAGGGCGAGGGCGAGGGCTAGGGCTAGGGCAAGGGCTCGGGCTAAGGCGAGGCCTAGGGCTAGGGTTAGGGTTAGGGTAAGGGCTAGGGCTAGGGTTAGGGTTAGGTTTAGTGTTAGGGCTAGGGCAAGGCTTGGGCTAGGACTAGGGCAAGGGTTAGGGTTAGGGTTAGGGCTAAGGTTAGGGTTAGCGTTAGGTTTAGGGTTAGGAGTAGGGCTAGGGCTAGGGCTAGGGTTAGGTTTAGGGCTAGGGCTAGGGTTAGGCCTTGGGCTAGGGCTAGGGCTACGGATAGGGTTAGGGTTAGGGCTAGGGCTAGGTCTGGGGCTAGGGCTAGGGCTAGGGCTAGGGCTAGGGCTAGGGCTAGTGCTAGGGTTAGGGTTCGGGTTAGGTTTAGGGCTAGGTCTAGGGCTAGGGCTAGGGATAGGGTTAGGTTCAGGGTATATCTAGGGTCAGGGTTAGGGCAAGGGTTAGGGTTAGGGTTAGGGTTAGGGTGAGGGCGAGGGCTAGTGCAAGGGCAAGGGCAAGGGCTAGGGCTAGGGCTAGTGCTAGGGTTAGGGTTAGGGTTAGGGTTAGGGCTAGGGCTAGGGCTAGGGTTAGGGTTAGGGTTTTGTCTAGGGTTAGGGTTAGGTTTAGGGCTAGGACTAGGGTTAGGTTTAGGGCTAGGGTTAATGTTAGGGTTAGGGCTATGGCTAGGGTTAGGGTTAGGTTTAGGGTTAGGTCTAGGGTTAGGTCTAGGGCTAGGGTTAGGGTTAGTGTTAGGTCTAGTGTTAGGGTTAGGGTTAGGGCTAGGGTTAGGGTTAGGTTTAGGGTTAGGGCGAGGGCGAGGGCTAGTGCTAGGGCAAGGGCTAGGGCTAGGGCTAGGGCTAGGGTTATGGTTAGGGTTAGGTTTAGGGTGAGGGGTAGGGTTAGGGTTAGGTTTAGGGCTAGGTCTAGAGCTAGGGCTAAAGCTAGGGCTTGGGTTAGGGTTAGGGTTAGGGTTAGGGCTAGGGCTAGGGTTAGGGTTAGGGCTAGTGCTAGGGCGAGCACTAGGGCTAGGGTTAGGGTTAAAGTTTGGTTTAGGGCTAGGGCTAGGGTTAGGTTTAGGGCTAGGGTTAGGGTTAGGGTTAGGGTTAGGGCTAGGGCTAGGGTTAGGGTTAGGGCAATGGTTAGGGTTAGGTTTAGGGTTAGGGTTAGGGTTAGGGCTAGGGCTAGGTTTAGGGTTAGGGTTAGGTCTAGGGTTATGGTTAGGGTTAGGGCTAGGGCTAGGGCTAGGGTTAGGGTTAGGGTTAGGGTTAGGGTTAGGGCTAGGGTTAGGGTTAGGGTTAGGGCTAGGGCTAGTACTAGGGCTAGGGTTAGGGTTAGGGTTATGTCTAGGGTTAGGGTTAGGGTTATGGTTAGGTTTAAGGCTAGTACTAGGGCTAGGGCTAGGGCTAGGGCTAGGGCTAGGGCTAGGGTTAGGGTTAGGGCTGGGGCTAGGGCTAGGGCTAGGGCTAGGATTAGGGTTAGTCCTAGGGCTAGGGTTAGGGTTAGGGTTAGGGTTAGGTCTTGGGCTAGGGCTAGGGTTAGGGTTAGGGCTAGGGTTATGGTTAGGGTTAGGGCTAGGTCTAGGGCTAGGGCTAGGGCTAGGGTGAAGATTTGGTTTAGGGCAGGGCTAGGGCTAGGGCTAGGGTTAGGGTTAGGGTTTTGTCTAGGTTTAGGGTTAGGGCGAGGGCGAGGGCTAGGGCTAGGCAAGGGCTAGGGCTAGGGCTAGGGATATGGTTAGGGCTAGGGTTAGGGTTAGTGTTAGGGCTAGGGCTACAGCTAGAGCTAGGGCTAGGGTTAGGGTTAGGGTTTGGGTTAGCGCGAGGGTTAGGGTTAGGGCTAGGGCTAGGGCTAGGGCTAGGGCTAGGGTTATGGTTAGGGTTAGGGCTAGGACTAGGGTTAGGTTTAGGGCTAGGGTTAGGGTTAGGGTTAGGGCTAGGGCTAGGATTAGGTCTAGGGCTAGGGCTAGGGCTAGGGATAGGGATAGGGTTAGGGTTAGGGTTAGTGCTAGGGCTAGGGCTCGGACTAGGGTTAGGGTTAGGGTTAGGGCTAGGGCTAGAGATAGGGTTAGGGTTAGTGTTCGGGTTAGGGTTAGGGTTAGGGCTAGGGCTAGGGTTAGGGTTAGGTTTAGTGTTAGGTCTAGGATTAGGGTTAGGGCTAGGGTTAGGTTTAGGATTAGGGTGAGGGCGAGGGCTAGGGCTAGGGTAAGGGCTAGGGCTAGGGCTAGGGCTAGTGCTAGGGTTAGGGTTAGGGGTAGGTTTAGGGCTATGACTAGGGCTAGGGTTAGGGTTAGGGATTTGTCTAGGGTTAGGGTTAGGGCTAGGACTAGGATTAGGTTTAGGGTAGGCTTAGGGCTAGGGTTAGGGCTAGGGCTAGGTTTAGGGTTAGGTTTAGGGTTAGGTCTAGGGTTAGGGCTAGGGCTATTGTTAGGGCTAAGGTTATGGTTAGGGTTTTGTCTAGGGTTAGGGTTAGGATTAGGGCTAGGGCTAGGGCTAGGGCTAGGATTAGGATTAGGGATTGGGCTAGGGCTAGGGTTAGGGTTATGTTTAGGGTTAGGGCGAGGGCGAGGGCTAGGGCTAGGGCTTGGCCTCGGGCAAAGCGAGGGCTAGGGCTAGGGTTAGGTTTAGGGTTAGGCTAGGGCTAGGGTTAGGGTTAGGTTTAGGGTTAGGTCTAGGGCAAGGCTTGGGCTAGGACTAGGGCTAGGGCTAGGGTTAGGGTTATGGTCAGGGCTAGGGTTAGGGCTAGGGCTAGGCTTAGGGCTAGGGTTAGGGCTAGGGCTACGGTTAGGGTTAGGATTAGGGTTAGGGCTAGGGCTAGGGCTGGGCCTAGGGTTAGGGCTAGGGCAAGGGTTAGGGTTAGGGTTAGGGCTAAGGTTAGGGTTAGCGTTAGGGTTAGGGTTAGGACTAGGGCTAGGGCTAGGGTTAAAGTTTGGGTTAGGGCTAGGGCTAGGGTTAGGATTAGGGCTAGGGTTAGGGTTAGGGTTAGGGTTAGGGCTAGGGCTAAGGTTAGGGCTAGGGTTATGGTTAGGGTTTTGTGTAGGTTTAGGGTTAGGATTAGGGCTAGGGCTAGTGCTAGGGCTAGGGCTAGGTCTAGGGCTAGGAATAGGGCTAGTTCTAGGGCTAGGGCTAGGTCTAGGGCTAGGAATAGGGTTAGTGCTAGGGCTAGGGTTAGGGTTAGGGTTAGGGCTTCGGCAAGGACTAGGGTTAGGGTTAGGGTTAGGGTGAGGGCGAGGGCTAGTTCTAGGTCAAGGGCTAGGGCTAGGACTAGGGCTAGGGCTAGGGCTAGGGCTACGGTTAGGGTTAGGGTTAGGGTTAGGGCTAGGGCTGGGCCTAGGTCTACGGCTAGGGCAAGGGTTAGGGTTAGGGTTAGGGCTAAGGTTAGGGTTAGCGTTAGGTTTAGGGTTAGGACTAGGGCTAGGGCTAGGGCTAGGGTTAGGGTTAGGGCTAGGGCTAGGGTTAGGCCTAGGGCTAGGGCTAGGGCTACGGTTAGGGTTAGGGTTAGGGCTAGGGCTAGGTCTGGGGCTAGGGCTAGGGCTAGGGCTAGGGCTAGTGCTAGGGCTAGTGCTAGGGTTAGGGTTCGGGTTAGGTTTAGGGCTAGGTCAAGGGCTAGGGCTAGGGATAGGGTTAGGTTCAGGGTTATGTCTAGGGTCAGGGTTAGGGCAAGGGTTAGGGTTAGGGTTAGGGCTAAGGCTAGGGTTTGGGTTAGGGTTAGGGTTAGGTTTAGGGTTAGGGCTAAAGCTACGGCTAGAGCTAGGGTTACGGTTAGGGCTACGGTTAGGGTTAGGGCTAGGGCTAGGGTTAGGGTTAGGGTTAGGCCTAGGGTTAGGGTTAGGGCTAGGGTTGGGGTTAGGGTCAGGGCTAGGTTTAGGGTTAGGGCTAGGGTTAGGGTTAGGTTTAGGGTTAGGGTGAGGGCGAGGGCTAGGGCTAGGGCAAGTGCTAGGGCTAGGGCTAGGGCTAGGGCTAGGGTTATGGTTAGGGTTAGGTTTAGGGTGAGGGGTAGGGTTAGGGTTAGGTTTAGGGCTAGGTCTAGAGCTAGGGCTAAAGCTAGGGCTTGGGTTAGGGTTAGGGTTAGGGTTAGGGCTAGGGCTAGGGTTAGGGTTAGGGCTAGCGCTAGGGCGAGCACTAGGGCTAGGGTTATGGTTAAAGTTTGGTTTATGGCTAGGGCTAGGGTTAGGTTTAGGGCTAGGGTTAGGGTTAGGGTTAGGGTTAGGGCTAGGGCTAGGGTTAGGGTTAGGGCTATGGTTAGGGTTAGGTTTAGGGTTAGGGTTAGGGTTAGGGCTAGGGCTAGGTTTAGGGTTAGGGTTAGGTCTAGGGTTAGGGTTAGGGTTAGGGCTAGGGCTAGGGCTAGGGTTAGGGTTAGGGTTAGGGCTAGGGTTAGGGTTAGGGTTAGGGCTAGGGTTAGGGTTAGGGTTTTGTCTAGGGTTAGGGTTAGGGTTATGGTTAGGTTTAAGGCTAGTACTAGGGCTAGGGCTAGGGCTAGGGCTAGGGTTAGTGTTAGGGCTGGGGCTAGGGCTAGGGCTAGGGCTAGGATTAGGGTTAGTCCTAGGGCTAGGGTTAGGGTTAGGGTTAGGGTTAGGTCTTGGGCTAGGGCTAGGGTTAGTGTTAGGGCTAGGGTTATGGTTAGGGTTAGGGCTAGGTCTAGGGCTAGGGCTAGGTCTAGGGTGAAGATTTGGTTTAGGGCAGGGCTAGGGCTAGGGCTAGGGTTAGGGTTAGGGTTTTGTCTAGGTTTAGGGTTAGGGCGAGGGCGAGGGCTAGGGCTAGGCAAGGGCTAGGGCTAGGGATATGGTTAGGGCTAGGGTTAGGGTTAGTGTTAGGGCTAGGGCTACAGCTAGAGCTAGGGCTAGGGTTAGGGTTAGGGTTTGGGTTAGCGCTAGGGTTAGGGTTAGGGCTAGGGCTAGGGCTAGGGCTAGGGCTAGGGTTATGGTTAGGGTTAGGGCTAGGACTAGGGTTAGGTTTAGGGCTAGGGTTAGGGTTAGGGTTAGGGCTAGGGCTAGGATTAGGTCTAGGGCTAGGGCTAGGGCTAGGGATAGGGATAGGGTTAGGGTTAGGGTTAGTGCTAGGGCTAGGGCTCGGACTAGGGTTAGGGTTAGGGTTAGGGCTAGGGCTAGAGATAGGGTTAGGGTTAGTGTTCGGGTTAGGGTTAGGGTTAGGGCTAGGGCTAGGGCTAGGGCTAGGGCTAGGGTAAGGGTTAGGTTTAGTGTTAGGTCTAGGATTAGGGTTAGGGCTAGGGTTAGGTTTAGGATTAGGGTGAGGGCGAGGGCTAGGGCTAGGGTAAGGGCTAGGGCTAGGGCTAGGGCTAGTGCTAGGGTTAGGGTTAGGGGTAGGTTTAGGGCTATGACTAGGGCTAGGGTTAGGGTTAGGTATTTGTCTAGGGTTAGGGTTAGGGCTAGGACTAGGGTTAGGTTTAGGGTAGGCTTAGGGCTAGGGTTAGGGCTAGGGCTACGTTTAGGGTTAGGTTTAGGGTTAGGTCTAGGGTTAGGGCTAGGGCTATTTTTAGGGCTAGGGTTATGGTTAGGGTTTTGTCTAGGGTTAGGGTTAGGATTAGGGCTAGGGCTAGGGTTAGGATTAGGGATTGGGCTAGGGCTAGGGTTAGGGTTATGTTTAGGGTTAGGGCGAGGGCGAGGGCTAGGGCTAGGGCTTGGCCTCGGGCAAAGCGAGGGCTAGGGTTAGGGTTAGGTTTAGGGTTAGGCTAGGGCTAGGGTTAGGGTTAGGTTTAGGGTTAGGTCTAGGGCAAGGCTTGGGCTAGGACTAGGGCTAGTGCTAGGGTTAGGGTTATGGTCAGGGCTAGGGTTAGGGCTAGGGCTAGGCTTAGGGCTAGGGTTAGGGCTAGGGCTACGGTTAGGGTTAGGGTTAGGGTTAGGGCTAGGGCTAGGGCTGGGCCTAGGGTTATGGCTAGGGCAAGGGTTAGGGTTAGGGTTAGGGTTAGGGCTAAGGTTAGGGTTAGCGTTAGGGTTAGGGTTAGGACTAGGGCTAGGGCTAGGGTTAAAGTTTGGGTTAGGGCTAGGGCTAGGGTTAGGATTAGGGCTAGGGTTAGGGTTAGGGTTAGGGTTAGGGCTAGGGCTAGGGTTAGGGCTAGGGTTATGGTTAGGGTTTTGTCTAGGTTTAGCGTTAGGATTAGGGCTAGGGCTAGTGCTAGGGCTAGGGCTAGGTCTAGGGCTAGGAATAGGGTTAGTGCTAGGGCTAGGGTTAGGGTTAGGGTTAGGGCTTGGGCAAGGACTAGGGTTAGGGTTAGGGTTAGGGTGAGGGCGAGGGCGAGGGCTAGGGCTAGGGCAAGGGCTCGGGCTAAGGCGAGGCCTAGGGCTAGGGTTAGGGTTAGGGTAAGGGCTAGGGCTAGGGTTAGGGTTAGGTTTAGTGTTAGGGCTAGGGCAAGGCTTGGGCTAGGACTAGGGCAAGGGTTAGGGTTAGGGTTAGGGCTAAGGTTAGGGTTAGCGTTAGGTTTAGGGTTAGGAGTAGGGCTAGGGCTAGGGCTAGGGTTAGGTTTAGGGCTAGGGCTAGGGTTAGGCCTTGGGCTAGGGCTAGGGCTACGGTTAGGGTTAGGGTTAGGGCTAGGGCTAGGTCTGGGGCTAGGGCTAGGGCTAGGGCTAGGGCTAGGGCTAGTGCTAGGGTTAGGGTTCGGGTTAGGTTTAGGGCTAGGTCTAGGGCTAGGGCTAGGGATAGGGTTAGGTTCAGGGTATATCTAGGGTCAGGGTTAGGGCAAGGGTTAGGGTTAGGGTTAGGGTTAGGGTTAGGGTGAGGGCGAGGGCTAGTGCAAGGGCAAGGGCAAGGGCTAGGGCTAGGGCTAGTGCTAGGGTTAGGGTTAGGGTTAGGGTTAGGGCTAGGGCTAGGGCTAGGGTTAGGGTTAGGGTTTTGTCTAGGGTTAGGGTTAGGTTTAGGGCTAGGACTAGGGTTAGGTTTAGGGCTAGGGTTAATGTTAGGGTTAGGGCTATGGCTAGGGTTAGGGTTAGGTTTAGGGTTAGGTCTAGGGTTAGGTCTAGGGCTAGGGTTAGGGTTAGTGTTAGGTCTAGTGTTAGGGTTAGGGTTAGGGCTAGGGTTAGGGTTAGGTTTAGGGTTAGGGCGAGGGCGAGGGCTAGTGCTAGGGCAAGGGCTAGGGCTAGGGCTAGGGCTAGGGTTATGGTTAGGGTTAGGTTTAGGGTGAGGGGTAGGGTTAGGGTTAGGTTTAGGGCTAGGTCTAGAGCTAGGGCTAAAGCTAGGGCTTGGGTTAGGGTTAGGGTTAGGGCTAGGGCTAGGGTTAGGGTTAGGGCTAGTGCTAGGGCGAGCACTAGGGCTAGGGTTAGGGTTAAAGTTTGGTTTAGGGCTAGGGCTAGGGTTAGGTTTAGGGCTAGGGTTAGGGTTAGGGTTAGGGTTAGGGCTAGGGCTAGGGTTAGGGTTAGGGCAATGGTTAGGGTTAGGTTTAGGGTTAGGGTTAGGGTTAGGGCTAGGGCTAGGTTTAGGGTTAGGGTTAGGTCTAGGGTTATGGTTAGGGTTAGGGCTAGGGCTAGGGCTAGGGTTAGGGTTAGGGTTAGGGTTAGGGTTAGGGCTAGGGTTAGGGTTAGGGTTAGGGCTAGGGCTAGTACTAGGGCTAGGGTTAGGGTTAGGGTTATGTCTAGGGTTAGGGTTAGGGTTATGGTTAGGTTTAAGGCTAGTACTAGGGCTAGGGCTAGGGCTAGGGCTAGGGCTAGGGCTAGGGTTAGGGTTAGGGCTGGGGCTAGGGCTAGGGCTAGGGCTAGGATTAGGGTTAGTCCTAGGGCTAGGGTTAGGGTTAGGGTTAGGGTTAGGTCTTGGGCTAGGGCTAGGGTTAGGGTTAGGGCTAGGGTTATGGTTAGGGTTAGGGCTAGGTCTAGGGCTAGGGCTAGGGCTAGGGTGAAGATTTGGTTTAGGGCAGGGCTAGGGCTAGGGCTAGGGTTAGGGTTAGGGTTTTGTCTAGGTTTAGGGTTAGGGCGAGGGCGAGGGCTAGGGCTAGGCAAGGGCTAGGGCTAGGGCTAGGGATATGGTTAGGGCTAGGGTTAGGGTTAGTGTTAGGGCTAGGGCTACAGCTAGAGCTAGGGCTAGGGTTAGGGTTAGGGTTTGGGTTAGCGCTAGGGTTAGGGTTAGGGCTAGGGCTAGGGCTAGGGCTAGGGCTAGGGTTATGGTTAGGGTTAGGGCTAGGACTAGGGTTAGGTTTAGGGCTAGGGTTAGGGTTAGGGTTAGGGCTAGGGCTAGGATTAGGTCTAGGGCTAGGGCTAGGGCTAGGGATAGGGATAGGGTTAGGGTTAGGGTTAGTGCTAGGGCTAGGGCTCGGACTAGGGTTAGGGTTAGGGTTAGGGCTAGGGCTAGAGATAGGGTTAGGGTTAGTGTTCGGGTTAGGGTTAGGGTTAGGGCTAGGGCTAGGGTTAGGGTTAGGTTTAGTGTTAGGTCTAGGATTAGGGTTAGGGCTAGGGTTAGGTTTAGGATTAGGGTGAGGGCGAGGGCTAGGGCTAGGGTAAGGGCTAGGGCTAGGGCTAGGGCTAGGGCTAGTGCTAGGGTTAGGGTTAGGGGTAGGTTTAGGGCTATGACTAGGGCTAGGGTTAGGGTTAGGGATTTGTCTAGGGTTAGGTTTAGGGCTAGGACTAGGGTTAGGTTTAGGGTAGGCTTAGGGCTAGGGTTAGGGCTAGGGCTAGGTTTAGGGTTAGGTTTAGGTTTAGGTCTAGGGTTAGGACTAGGGCTATTGTTAGGGCTAAGGTTATGGTTAGGGTTTTGTCTAAGGTTAGGGTTAGGATTAGGGCTAGGGCTAGGTCTAGGGCTAGGGTTAGGATTAGGGATTGGGCTAGGGCTAGGGTTAGGGTTATGTTTAGGGTTAGGGCGAGGGCGAGGGCTAGGGCTAGGGCTTGGCCTCGGGCAAAGCGAGGGCTAGGGCTAGGGTTAGGTTTAGGGTTAGGCTAGGGCTAGGGTTAGGGTTAGGTTTAGGGTTAGGTCTAGGGCAAGGCTTGGGCTAGGACTAGGGCTAGGGCTAGGGTTAGGGTTATGGTCAGGGCTAGGGTTAGGGCTAGGGCTAGGCTTAGGGCTAGGGTTAGGGCTAGGGCTACGGTTAGGGTTAGGATTAGGGTTAGGGCTAGGGCTAGGGCTGGGCCTAGGGTTAGGGCTAGGGCAAGGGTTAGGGTTAGGGTTAGGGCTAAGGTTAGGGTTAGCGTTAGGTTTAGGGTTAGGACTAGGGCTAGGGCTAGGGTTAAAGTTTGGGTTAGGGCTAGGGCTAGGGTTAGGATTAGGGCTAGGGTTAGGGTTAGGGTTAGGGTTAGGGCTAGGGCTAAGGTTAGGGCTAGGGTTATGGTTAGGGTTTTGTGTAGGTTTAGGGTTAGGATTAGGGCTAGGGCTAGTGCTAGGGCTAGGGCTAGGTCTAGGGCTAGGAATAGGGCTAGTGCTAGGGCTAGGGCTAGGTCTAGGGCTAGGAATAGGGTTAGTGCTAGGGCTAGGGTTAGGGTTAGGGTTAGGGCTTCGGCAAGGACTAGGGTTAGGGTTAGGGTTAGGGTGAGGGCGAGGGCTAGGGCTAGGTCAAGGGCTAGGGCTAGGACTAGGGCTAGGGCTAGGGCTAGGGCTACGGTTAGGGTTAGGGTTAGGGTTAGGGCTAGGGCTGGGCCTAGGTCTACGGCTAGGGCAAGGGTTAGGGTTAGGGTTAGGGCTAAGGTTAGGGTTAGCGTTAGGTTTAGGGTTAGGACTAGGGCTAGGGCTAGGGCTAGGGTTAGGGTTAGGGCTAGGGCTAGGGTTAGGCCTAGGGCTAGGGCTAGGGCTACGGTTAGGGTTAGGGTTAGGGCTAGGGCTAGGTCTGGGGCTAGGGCTAGGGCTAGGGCTAGGGCTAGTGCTAGGGCTAGTGCTAGGGTTAGGGTTCGGGTTAGGTTTAGGGCTAGGTCAAGGGCTAGGGCTAGGGATAGGGTTAGGTTCAGGGTTATGTCTAGGGTCAGGGTTAGGGCAAGGGTTAGGGTTAGGGTTAGGGTTAGGGTGAGGGCGAGGGCTAGTGCAAGGGCAAGGGCTAGGGCTAGGGCTAGGGCTAGTGCTAGGGTTAGGGTTAGGGTTAGGGTTAGGGCTAGGGCTAGGGCTAGGGTTAGGGTTAGGGTTTTGTCTAGGGTTAGGGTTAGGTTTAGGGCTAGGACTAGGGTTAGGTTTAGGGCTAGGGTTACTGTTAGGGTTAGGGCTATGGCTAGGGTTAGGGTTAGGTTTAGGGTTAGGTCTAGGGTTAGGTCTAGGGCTAGGGTTAGGGTTAGTGTTAGGTCTAGTGTTAGGGTTAGGGTTAGGGCTAGGGCTAGGGCTAGGTTTAGGGTTAGGGTTTGGCTAGGGCTAGGTCTAGGGCTAGGGCTAGGGATAGGCTTAGGGTTAGGGTTAGTGCTAGGGCTTGGGCTAGGGCTAGGGTTAGGGTTAGGGTTAGGGCTAGGGCTAGGGTTAGTGCTAGGGCTAGGTTTATGATTAGGTTTAGGGCTAGGGTTAGGGTTAGGGTTAGGGATAGGGCTAGGTCTAGGGCTAGGGCTAGGGCTAGGGTTAGGGTTAGTGCTAGGGCTAGGGTTAGGGTTAGGGTTAGGGTTAGGGCTAGGGCTAGGGCTAGGCATAGGGTTAGAGTTAGGGTTAGTGCTAGGGCTAGGGCTAGGGCTAGGGCTAGGGCTAGGGTTGGGTTAGGGTTAGGGCTAGGGCTAGGTCTAGGGCTAGGGCTAGGCTTAGGGTTAGGGTTAGGGCTAGGGCTAGGGCTAGGGATAGGGATAGGGATAGGGTTAGGGCGAGGGTTAGGTTTAGGGTTAAGGCTAGGGCTAGGGTTAGGGCTAGGGTTAGGGTTAGGGTTTTGTCTAGGGTTAGTGTTAGGATTAGGGCTAGGGCTAGGGCTAGGGCTAGGGATAGGGCTAGGGTTAGGGTTAGGGTTAGGGCTAGGGCTAGAGATAGGGTTAGGGTTATGGTTAGGGTTAGGGTTAGAGCTATGGTGAGCGCTAGGGTTAGGGTTAGGGTTTTGTCTAGGGTTAGGGTTAGGGTTAGGGTTAGAGCTAGGGCGAGCGCTAGGGTTAGGGTTAGGGTTTTGTCTAGGGTTAGGGTTAGGGTTAGGTTTACTGCAAGGGCTATGGCTAGGACTAGGGCTAGGGTTAGGGTTAGGTTTAGGGTTAGGTCTAGGGTTAGGGTTGGGGCTAGGGTTAGGGTTAGTGTTAGGGTTAGGGTTAGGGCGAGGGCGAGGGCTAGGGCTAGGGCATTGCTAGTGCTAAGGTTAGGGTTACTGTTAGGGTTAGGGCTATGGCTAGGGTTAGGGTTAGGTTTAGGGTTAGGTCTAGGGTTAGGTCTAGGGCTAGGGTTAGGGTTAGTGTTAGGTCTAGTGTTAGGGTTAGGGTTAGGGCTAGGGCTAGGGCTAGGTTTAGGGTTAGGGTTTGGCTAGGGCTAGGGCTAGGGCTAGGGCTAGGGATAGGCTTAGGGTTAGGGTTAGTGCTAGGGCTTGGGCTAGGGCTAGGGTTAGGGTTAGAGTTACGCCTAGGGCTAGGGCTAGGGCTAGGTCTAGGGCTAGGGTTAGGGTTAGGGTTAGGGCTAGGGCTAGGGTTAGTGCTAGGGCTAGGTTTATGATTAGGTTTAGGGCTAGGGTTAGGGTTAGGGTTAAGGATAGGGCTAGGTCTAGGGCTAGGGATAGGGCTAGGGTTAGGGTTAGTGCTAGGGCTAGGGTTAGGGTTAGGGTTAGGGTTAGGGCTAGGGCTAGGGCTAGGCATAGGGTTAGAGTTAGGGTTAGTGCTAGGGCTAGGGCTAGGGCTAGGGCTAGGGTTGGGTTAGGGTTAGGGCTAGGGCTAGGTCTAGGGCTAGGGCTAGGGTTAGGGTTTGGGTTAGGGCTAGGGCTAGGGTTAGTGCTAGGGCTAGGGTTAGGGTTAGGGTTAGGGTTAGGGCTAGGGCTAGGGCTAGGGTTAGGGTTAGGGTTAGGGCTAGGGCTAGAGCGAGGGCTAGGCTTAGGGTTAGGGTTAGGGCTAGGGCTAGGGTTTGGGTTAGGGCTAGGGCTAGGGCTTTTTATAGGGATAGGGATAGGGTTAGGGCGAGGGTTAGGTTTAGGGTTAAGGCTAGGGCTAGGGTTAGGGCTAGGGTTAGGGTTAGGGTTTTGTCTAGGGTTAGGGTTAGGATTAGGGCTAGGGCTAGGGCTAGGGTAGGGATAGGGCTAGGGTTAGGGTTAGGGTTAGATCTAGGGCTAGAGATAGGGTTAGGGTTAGGGTTAGGGTTAGAGCTAGGGTGAGCACTAGGGTTAGGGTTAGGGTTTTGTCTAGGGTTAGGGTTAGGGTTAGGGTTAGAGCTAGGGCGAGCGCTAGGGTTAGGGTTAGGGTTTTGTCTAGGGTTAGGTTTAGGGTTAGGTTTACTGCAAGGGCTATGGCTAGGACTAGGGCTAGGGTTAGGGTTAGGTTTAGGGTTAGGTCTAGGGTTAGGGTTAGGGCTAGGGTTAGGGTTAGGGTTAGTGTTAGGGTTAGGGTTAGGGCGAGGGCGAGGGCTAGGGCTAGGGCATTGCTAGTGCTAAGGTTAGGGTTATGGTTAGGGTTAGGGCTAGGTTTAGCGTTAGGATTTTGTCTTGGGTTAGGGTTAGGATTAGGGCTATGGCTAGGGCTAGGGCTAGGGTTAGGATTAGGTTTAGTGCTACGGCTAGAGTTAGGGCTAGGGCTAGGCTTAGGGCTAGGGCTAGGGCTAGGGCTAGGGCTACGGTTAGGGTTAGGGTTAGGGTTAGGGCAAGGGCTAGGGCTGGGCCTAGGGCTAGGGCTAGGGCAAGGGTTAGGGTTAGGGTTAGGGCTAAGATTAGGGTTAGCGTTAGGTTTAGGGTAGGACTAGGGCTAGGGCTAGGGCTAGGGCTAGGGTTAGGGTTAGGGTTAGGGCTAGGGCTAGGACTATGGCTAGGGTTAGGGCTAGGGTTAGGGTTAGGGTTAGGGTTAGGGTTAGTTTTACGGCAAGGGCTAGGTCTGGGGCTAGGGCTAGGGCTAGGGCTAGGGCTAGGGCTAGGGCTAGGGTTAGGGTTAGGGTTAGGGCTAGGGCTAGGGTTAGGCCTAGGGCTAGGGCTAGGGCTACGGTTAGGGTTAGGGTTAGGGTTAGGGCTAGGGCTAGGTCTGGGGCTAGGGCTAGGGCTAGGGCTAGTGTTAGGTTTAGGGTTAGGGCTAAGGTTAGGGTTAGGGTTAGGGTTAGGTTTAGGGCTAGGGCTAGGGCTAGGTCTAGGGCTAGGGCTAGGGTTAGGGCTAGGGTTAGGGTTAGGGTTAGGTTTAGGGCTAGGTCTTGGGCAAGGTCTAGGTCTAGGTCTACGGCTAGTGTTAGGGTTAGGGTTAGGGTTATGGCTAAGGCTAGGGTTTGGGTTAGGGTTAGGGTTAGGTTTAGGGTTAGGGCTAAAGCTACGGCTAGGGCTAGGGTTACGGTTAGGGCTACGGTTAGGGTTAGGGCTAGGACTAGGGTTTGGGTTAGGGTTAGGCCTAGGGTTAGGGTTAGAGCTAGGGTTGGGGTTAGGGTTAGGTCTAGGTTTAGGGTTAGGGCTAGGGTTAGGGTTAGGTTTAGGGTTAGGGCGAGGGCGAGGGCTAGGGCTAGGGCAAGGGCTGGGGCTAGTGCTAGGGCAAGGGCTAGGGTTATGGTTAGGGTTAGGTTTAGGGTGAGGGCTAGGGTTAGGATTAGGTGTAGGGCTAGGTCTAGAGCTAGGGCTAAAGCTAGGGCTTGGGTTAGGGTTAGGGTTAGGGTTAGGGGTAGGGATAGGGTTAGGGTTAGGGCTAGGGCTAGGGCGAGCGCTAGGGCTAGGGTTAGGGTTAAAGTTTGGGTTAGGGCTAGGGCTAGGGTTAGGATTAGGGCTAGGGTTAGGGTTAGGGTTAGGGCTAGGGCTAGGGTTAGGGTTAGGGCTATGGTTAGGGTTAGGTTTAGGGTAAGGGTTAGGTCTAGGGTTAGGGTTAGGGTTAGGGTTTGTGTTAGGGCTAGGGCTGGGTTTAGGGTTAGGGTTAGGTCTAGGGTTAGGGTTAGGGTTAGGGCTAGGGCTAGGGCTAGGGTTAGGGTTAGGGTTAGGGTTAGGGCTAGTGTTAGGGTTAGGGTTAGGGCTAGGGCTAGAACTAGGGCTAGCGTTAGGGTTAGGGTTTTGTCTTGGGTTAGGGTTAGGGTTATGGTTAGGTTTAAGGCTAGTACTAGGGCTAGGGCTAGGGCTAGGGCTATGGTTAGGGTTAGGGCTGGGGCTAGGGCTAGGGCTAGGGCTAGGATTAGGGTTAGTCCTAGGGCTAGGGTTAGGGTTAGGGTTAGGGTTAGGGCTTGGGCTAGGGCTAGGGTTAGGGTTAGGGTTAGGTTTAGGGTTAGGGCTAGGTCTAGGGCTAGTCCTAGGGCTAGGGTGAAGATTTGGTTTAGGGCTAGGGCTAGGGCTAGGGCTAGGGTTAGGGTTAGGGTTTTGTCTAGGGTTAGGGTTAGGGCAAGGGCGAGGGCTAGGGCTAGGCAAGGGCTAGGGCTAGGGCTAGGGCTAGGGATATGTTTAGGGCTAGGGTTAGGGTTAGTGTTAGGGCTAGGGCTACAGCTAGGGCTAGGGCTAGGTTTAGGGTTAGGGTTTGGGTTAGCGCTAGGGTTAGGGTTAGGGCTAGGGCTAGGGCTAGGGCTAGGGCTAGGGCTAGGGTTATGGTTAGGGTTAGGGCTAGGACTAGGGTTAGGTTTAGGGCTAGGGTTAGGGTTAGGGTTAGGGCTAGGGCTAGGGTTAGGGTTAGGGCTAGGGTTAGGGTTAGTGTTAGGGCTAGGGTTAGGGTTAGGGCTAGGGCTAGGGCTAGGGCTAGGGCTAGGGTTATGGTTAGGGTTAGGGCTAGGACTAGGGTTAGGTTTAGGGCTAGGGTTAGGGTTAGGGTTAGGGCTAGGGCTAGGGTTAGGGTTAGGGCTAGGGTTAGGGTTAGTGCTAGGGCTAGGGCTAGGACTAGGGTTAGGGTTAGGGTTAGGGCTAGGGCTAGAGATAGGGTTAGGGTTAGTGTTCTGGTTAGGGTTAGGGTTAGGGCTAGGGCTATGGCTAGGGCTAGGGTTAGGGTTAGGTTTAGGGTTAGGTCTAGGATTAGGGTTAGGGTTAGGGTTAGTTTTACGGCAAGGGCTAGGTCTGGGGCTAGGGCTAGGGCTAGGGCTAGGGCTAGGGCTAGGGTTTGGGTTAGGGTTAGGTCTAGGGCTAGGGTTAGGCCTAGGGCTAGGGCTAGGTCTACGGTTAGGGTTAGGGTTAGGGTTAGGGCTAGGGCTAGGTCTGGGGCCAGGGCTAGGGCTAGGGCTAGTGTTAAGTTTAGGGTTAGGGCTAATGTTCGGGTTAGAGTTAGGGTTAGGTTTAGGGCTAGGGCTAGGGCTAGGTCTAGGGCTAGGGCTAGGGTTTGGGCTAGGGTTAGGGTTAGGGTTAGGGTTAGGGCTAGGTCTTGGGCAAGGTCTAGGTCTAGGTCTAAGGCTAGGGTTAGGGTTAGGGTTAGGGTTAGGGCTAAGGCTAGGGTTTGGGTTAGGGTTAGGGTTAGGTTTAGGGTTAGGGCTAAAGCTACGGCTAGGGCTAGTGTTACGGTTAGGGCTACGGTTAGGGTTAGGGCTAGGGCTATGGTTAGGGTTAGGGTTAGGCCTAGGGTTAGGGTTAGGGCTAGGGTTGGGGTTAGGGTCAGGGCTAGGTTTAGGGTTAGGGCTAGGGTTAGGGTTAGGTTTAGGGTTAGGGCGAGGGCGAGGGCTAGGGCTAGGGCTAGGGCAAGGGCTAGGGCTAGGGCTAGGGCTAGGGCTAGGGTTATGGTTAGGGTTAGGTTTATGGTGAGGGGTAGGGTTAGGGTTAGGTTTAGGGCTAGGTCTAGAGCTAGGGCTAAAGCTAGGGCTTGGGTTAGGGTTAGTGTTAGGGTTAGGGCTAGGGCTAGGGTTAGGGTTAGGGCTAGGGCTAGGGCGAGCACTAGGGCTAGGGTTAGGGTTAAAGTTTGGTTTAGGGCTAGGGCTAGGGTTAGGTTTAGGGCTAGGGTTAGGGTTAGGGTTAGGGTTAGGGCTAGTGCTAGGGTTAGGGTTAGGGCTATGGTTAGGGTTAGGTTTAGGGTTAGGGCTAGGGCTAGGGCTAGGATTAGGGTTAGGGTTAGGGTTAGGGCTAGGGTTAGGGTTAGGGTTAGGGCTAGGGCTAGTACTAGGGCTAGGGTTAGGGTTAGGGTTTTGTCTAGGGTTAGGGTTAGGGTTATGGTTAGGTTTAAGGCTAGTACTAGGGCTAGGGCTAGGGCTAGGGCTAGGGCTAGGGTTAGGGTTAGGGCTGGGGCTAGGGCTAGGGCTAGGGCTAGGATTAGGGTTAGTCCTAGGGCTAGGGTTAGGGTTTGGGTTAGGGTTAGGTCTTGGGCTAGGGCTAGGGTTAGGGTTAGGGCTAGGGTTATGGTTAGGGTTAGGGCTAGGTCTAGGGCTAGGGCTAGGGCTAGGGTGAAGATTTGGTTTAGGGCAGGGCTAGGGCTAGGGCTAGGGTTAGGGTTAGGGTTTTGTCTAGGGTTAGGGTTAGGATTAGGGCTAGGGCTAGGGCTAAGGTTAGGATTAGGGATTGGGCTAGGGCTAGGGTTAGGGTTATGTTTAGGGTTAGGGCGAGGGCGAGGGCTAGGGCTAGGGCTTGACCTCGGGCAAAGCGAGGGCTAGGGCTAGGGTTAGGTTTAGGGTTAGGCTAGGGCTAGGGTTAGGGTTAGGTTTAGGTTAGGTCTAGGGCAAGGCTTGGGCTAGGACTAGGGCTAGGGCTAGGGTTAGGGTTATGGTCAGGGCTAGGGTTAGGGCTAGGGCTAGGCTTAGGGCTAGGGTTAGGGCTAGGGCTACGGTTAGAGTTAGGGTTAGGGTTAGGGCTAGGGCTAGGGCTGGGCCTAGGGTTAGGGCTAGGGCAAGGGTTAGGGTTAGGGTTAGGGCTAAGGTTAGGGTTAGCGTTAGGTTTAGGGTTAGGACTAGGGCTAGGGCTAGGGTTAAAGTTTGGGTTAGGGCTAGGGCTAGGGTTAGGATTAGGGCTAGGGTTAGGGTTAGGGTTAGGGTTAGGGCTAGGGCTAGGGTTAGGGCTAGGGTTATGGTTAGGGTTTTGTCTAGGTTTAGGGTTAGGATTAGGGCTAGGGCTAGTGCTAGGGCTAGGGCTAGGTCTAGGGCTAG
>OX463240.1:390000-405000 GCA_949820135.1 Sylvilagus floridanus | reverse complement strand
ATTAGGGTTAGGGCTATGGTTAGGGTTAGTGCTAGGCTAGGGTTAAGGTTAGGTTTAGGGTTAGGGCTAGGGTTAGGGTTAGGGTTAGGTCTAGGGTTAGGGTTAGGGTTAGGGTTTGTGTTAGGGCTAGGGCTAGGGTTAGGGTTAGGGTTAGGTCTAGGGTTAGGGTTAGGGTTAGGATTAGTGCTAGGGCTAGGGTTAGGATTAGGGTTAGGGTTAGGGCTTGGGCTAGGGCTAGGGTTAGGGTTAGGTTTAGGTTTAGGGTTAGGGCTAGGTCTAGGGCTAGGGCTACGGCTAGGGTGAAGATTTGGGTTAGGGCTAGGGCTAGGGCTAGGGCTAGGGTTAGGGTTAGGGTTTTGTCTAGGGTTAGGGTTAGGGCGAGGGCGAGGGCTTGGGCTAGGGCTAGGGATATGGTTAGGGTTACGGTTAGGGTTAGTATTAGGGCTAGGGCTAGAGCTAGGGCTAGGGATAGGGTTAAGGTTAGCGTTAGGGTTAGCGCTAGGGTTAGGGTTAGGGCTAGGGCTAGGGCTAAGGCTAGGGCTAGGGTTAGGGTTAGGGTTAGGGCTAGGAGTAGGGTTAGGTTTAGGGCTAGGGTTAGGGTTAGGGTTAGGTCTAGGGCTAGGGTTAGGGTTAGGGCTAGGGTTAGTGTTAGTGATAGGGCTAGGGTTAGGGTTAGGGCTAGGGCTAGAGATAGGGTTAGGGTTAGTGTTTGGGTTAGGGTTAGTGCTTGGGCTAGGGCTAGGGCTAGGGCTAGGGCTAGGGTTAGGTTTAGGGATAGGTTTAGGGTTAGGGCTAGGGTTAGGGTTAGCTTTAGGGCTAGGGCTAAATCTAGGGCTAAAGCTAGGGCTTGGGTTAGGGTTAGGGTTAGGTTTAGGGCTAGGGCTAGGGTTAGGGTTTGGGCTAGGGCTAGGGCGAGCGCTAGGGCTAGGGCTAGGGTTAGGGTTTGGGCTAGGGTTAGGGTTAGGGTTAGGGTAAGGGCTAGGGCTAGGGTTAGGGTTAGGTTAGGGCTACGGTTAGGGTTAGGGTTAGGGTTAGGGTTAGGGTTAGTGCTAGGGTTAGGGTTAGGGCTAGGGCTAGGATTAGGGTTAGGGTTAGGATTAGGCCTAGGGCTAGGGCTAGGGCTAGGGTTTGGGTTATGGTTAGGGCTAGGTTTAGGGTTAGGGCTAGGGTTAGAATTAGGTTTAGGGTTAGGGCGAGGTCGAGGGCTAGGGCCAGGGTTTGGGTTAGGGTTAGAATTAGGTCTAGGGTTAGGGTTAGGGTTAGGGTTAGGGCTAGGGCGAGCGCTAGGGCTAGGGCTAGTGCTAGGGCTAGGACTAGCGTTAGGGTTAGGGTTAGGGTTAGGGCTAGGGCGAGCGCTAGGGCTAGGGCTAGGGCTAGGGCTAGGGCTAGCGTTAGGGTTAGGGCTAGGGCTAGGTCTAGGGCTAGGGCTAGGATTAGGGTTAGTCCTAGGGCTAGGGTTAGGGTTAGGGTTAGGGCTGGGGCTAGGGCTAGGGTTAGGGTTAGGGTTAGGGTTAGGGCTAGGTCTAGGGATAGTGCTAGGGCTAGGGTTAAGATTAGGGTTAGGGCTAGGCAAGGGCTAGGGCTAGGGCTAGGGCTATGGTTAGGGTTATGGTTAGGGTTAGTGTTAGGGCTAGGGCTAGAGCTAGGGCTAGGGCTAGGGTTAGGGCTAGGGTTAGGGTTAGGGCTAGGGCTATGGTTAGGGTTATGGTTAGGGTTAGTGTTAGGGCTAGGGCTAGAGCTAGGGCTAGGGCTAGGGTTAGGGCTAGGGTTAGGGTTAGGGCTAGGTCTAGGGATAGTGCTAGGGCTAGGGTTAAGATTAGGGTTAGGGCTAGGCAAGGGCTAGGGCTAGGGCTAGGGCTATGGTTAGGTTTATGGTTAGGGTTAGTGTTAGGGCTAGGGCTAGAGCTAGGGCTAGGGCTAGGGTTAGGGCTAGGGTTAGGGTTAGGGCTACGGCTAGGGCTAGGGCTAGGGCTAGGGCTAGGGTTAGGGTTAGGGTTAGGGCTAGGACTAGGGTTAGGTTTAGGGCTAGGGTTAGGGTTAGGGTTAGGGCTAGGCCTAGGGTTAGGTTTAGGGCTAGGTTTAGGGTTAGTGCTAGGGCTAGGGTTATGGTTAGGGTTAGGGCTAGGGCTAGGGCTAGGGCTAGGGCTAGGGATAGAGTTAGGGTTAGGGTTAGTGCTAGCGCTACGGCTAGGACTAGGGTTAGGGTTAGGGTTAGGGCTAGGGCTAGGGCTAGGGTTAGGGTTAGGGTTCGGGTTAGGGTTAGGGCTAGGGCTAGGGCTAGGGCTAGGAATAGGGTTAGGTTTAGGGTTAGGTCTAGGGTCAGGGTTAGGGCTAGGGTTAGGGTTAGGGTTAGGGTGAGGGCGAGGGCTAGTGCAAGGGCAAGGGCTAGGGCTAGGGCTAGGGCTAGTGCTAGGGTTAGGGTTAGGGTTAGGGTTAGGGCTAGGGCTAGGGCTAGGGTTAGGTTTAGGCTAGGGCTACGGTTAGGGTTAGGGTTAGGGTTAGGGCTAGGGCTAGGTCTGGGGCTAGGGCTAGGGCTAGGGCTAGTGTTAGGGTTAGGGTTAGGGCTAAGGTTAGGGTTAGGTTTAGGGTTAGGTTTAGGGCTAGGGCTAGGGCTAGGGCTAGGGCTAGGGTTAGGGATAGGGTTAGGGTTAGGGTTAGGGATAGGGCTAGGAATTGGGCAAGGTCTAGGGCTAGGTCTAAGGCTAGGGTTAGGGTTAGGGTTAGGGTTAGGGCTAAGGCTAGGGTTTGGGTTAGGGTTAGGTTTAGGTTTAGGGTTAGGGCTAGGGCTAGGGTTAGGCCTAGGGTTAGGGTTAGGGCTAAGGTTAGGGTTAGGGCTAGGGCTAGGGTTAGGGTTGGAGTTAGGCCTAGGGCTAGGGTTAGGGCTAGGTTTGGGGTTAGGGTTAGGGCTAGGATTAGGGTTAGGTTTAGGCTTAGGGCGAGGGCGAGGGCTAGGGCTAGGGCAAGGGTTAGGGCTAGAGCTAGGGTTATGGTTAGGGTTAGGGTTAGGGTTAGGTTTAGGGTGATGGCTAGCGTTAAGGTTAGGTTTAGGGCTAGGGCTAGAGCTAGGGCTAAAGCTAGGGCTTCGGTTAGGGTTACGGTTAGGGTTAGGGCTAGGGTTAGGATTAGGGTTAGGGCTAGGGCTAGGGAGAGCGCTAGGGCTAGGGCTAGGGTTGGGTTAAAGTTTGGGTTAGGGCTAGGGCTAGGGTTAGGTTTAGGGCTTGGGTTAGGGTTAGGGTTAGGGTTAGGGCTAGGGCTAGGGTTAGGGTTAGGGCTATGGTTAGGGTTAGGTTTAGGGTTAGGGTTAGGTCTAGGGTTAGGGTTAGGGTTAGGGTTTGTGTTAGGGCTAGGGCTAGGGTTAGGGTTAGGGTTAGGTCTAGGGTTAGGGTTAGGGTTAGGGCTAGGGCTAGGGCTAGGGCTAGGGTTAGGGTTAGGGTTAGGGCTAGGGTTAGGGTTAGGGTTAGGGCTAGGGCTAGGACTAGGTCTAGGGTTAGGGTTAGGGTTTTGTCTAGGGTTAGGGTTAGGGTTAGGGTTAGGGTTATGGTTAGGGCTAGGGCTAGGGCTAGGGCTAGGGCTAGGGCTAGGGCTAGGGCTAGGGTTAGGGTTAGGGCTAGGGCTAGGGCTAGGATTAGGGTTAGTCCTAGGGCTAGGGTTAGGGTTAGGGTTAGGGTTAGGGCTTGGGCTAGGGCTAGGGTTAGGGTTAGGGTTAGGTTTAGGGTTAGAGCTAGGTCTAGGGCTAGGGCTACGGCTAGGGTGAAGATTTGAGTTAGGGCTAGGGCTAGGGCTAGGGCTAGGGTTAGGGTTAGGGTTTTGTCTATGGTTAGGGTTAGGGCGAGGGCGAGGGCTAGGGCTAGGCAAGGGCTAGGGCTAGGGCAAGGGATATGGTTAGGGTTAGGGTTATGGTTAGTGTTAGGGCTAGGGCTAGAGCTAGGGCTAGGGCTAGGGTTAGGGTTAGGGTTTGGGTTAGCGCTAGGGTTAGCGTTAGGGCTAGGGCTAGGGCTAGGGCTAGGACTAGGGTTAGGTTTAGGGCTAGGGTTATGGTTAGGGCTAGTGCTATGGATAGGGTTTTGGCTAGGGTTAGGTTTAGGGCTAGGGCTAGGGCTAGGGATAGGGATAGGGATAGGGTTAGGGTTAGGGTTAGTGCTAGGGCTAGGGCTAGGACTAGGGTTAGGGTTAGGGTTAGGGCTAGGGCTAGAGATAGGGTTAGGGTTAGGTTTAGGGCTAGGTCTAGGGCTAGGGCTAGGACTAGGGTTAAAAGTAGGGTTAGGGCTAGGGCTAGGGCTAGGGCTAGGGTTAGGGTTAGGGTTTTGTCTAGGGTTAGGGTTAGGGCGAGGGCGAGGCCTAGGGCTAGGGCTAGGGCTAGGGCTAGGGTTAGGGTTAGGGATTTGTCTAGGGTTAGGGTTAGGGTTAGGTCTAGGACTAGGGTTAGGTTTAGGGCTAGGGTTAGGGTTAGGGTTAGGGCTAGGGCTAGGGTTAGGGTTAGGTTTAGGGTTAGGTCTAGGGTTAGGGCTAGGGTTATGGTTAGGGTTTTGTCTAGAGTTCGGGTTAGGATTAGGACAAGTGCTAGGACTAGGGCTAGGGCTAGGATTAGGTTTAGTGCTAGGGCTAGGGTTAGGGTTAGGGTTAGGGTTAGGGCTTGGGCTAGGGCTAGGGTTAGGGTTAGGGTTAGGGTTAGGGCGAGGGCGAGGGCTAGGGCTAGGGCAAGGGCTCGGGCTAAGGCGAGGGCTAGGGCTAGGGTTAGGGTTAGGGTTAGGGCTAGGGCTAGGGCTGGGCCTAGGGCTAGGGCTAGGGCAAGGGTTAGGGTTAGGGTTAGGGCTAGGGCTAGGGTTAGGGTTAGGTTTAGGGTTAGGGCTAGGGTTAGGGTTAGGGTTAGGTCTAGGGTTAGGGCTAGGGTTAGGGTTTGTGTTAGGGCTAGGGCTAGGGATAGGGTTAGGGTTAGGTCTAGGTTTAGGGTTAGGGTTAGGGTTAGTGCTAGGGCTAGGGTTAGGATTAGGGTTAGGGTTAGGGCTTGGGTTAGGGCTAGGGTTAGGGTTAGGTTTAGGTTTAGGGTTAGGGCTAGGTCTAGGGCTAGGGCTACGGCTAGGGTGAAGATTTGGGTTAGGGCTAGGGCTAGGGCTAGGGCTAGGGTTAGGGTTAGGGTTTTGTCTAGGGTTAGGGTTAGGGCGAGGGCGAGGGCGAGGGCTAGGGCTAGGCAAGGGCTAGGGCTAGGGCTAGGGCTAGGGATATGGTTAGGGTTACGGTTAGGGTTAGTATTAGGGCTAGGGCTAGAGCTAGGGCTAGGGATAGGGTTAGGGTTAGGGTTAGGGTTAGCGCTAGGGTTAGGGTTAGGGCTAGGGCTAGGGCTAGGGCTAGGGCTAGGGTTAGGGTTAGGGTTAGGGCTAGGACTAGGGTTAGGTTTAGGGCTAGGGTTAGGGTTAGGGTTAAGTCTAGGGCTAGGGTTAGGGTTAGGGCTAGGGTTAGGGTTAGTGATAGGGCTAGGGTTAGGGTTAGGGCTAGGGCTAGGGCTAGGACTAGGGTTAGGGTTAGGGTTAGGGCTAGGGCTAGAGATAGGGTTAGGGTTAGTGTTCGGGTTAGGGTTAGTGCTAGGGCCAGGGCTAGGGCTAGGGCTAGGGATAGGATAAGGGTTACGGATAGGTTTAGGGTTAGGGCTAGGGTTAGGGTTAGCTTTAGGGCTAGGGCTAAAGCTAGGGCTAAAGCTAGGGCTTGGGTTAGGGTTAGTGTTAGGTTTAGGGCTAGGGCTAGGGTTAGGGTTTTGGCTAGGGCTAGGGCGAGCGCTAGGGCTAGGGCTAGGGTTAGGGTTAGGGCTAGGGTTAGGGTTAGGGTTAGGGTAAGGGCTAGGGCTAGGGTTAGGGTTAGGGTTAGGGCTATGGTTAGGGTTAGGGTTAGGGTTAGTGTTAGGGTTAGGGCTAGGGTTAGGTTTAGGGCTAGGGCTAGGGTTAGGGTTTGGGCTAGGGCTAGGGCGAGCGCTAGGGCTAGGGCTAGGGTTAGGGTTAGGGTTAGGTCTAGGTTTAGGGTTAGGGTTAGGGCTAGGGCTAGGGTTAGGGTTAGGGTTAGGGTTAGGGTTAGGGTTAGGGTTAGGGATTTGTCTAGGGCTAGGGTTAGGGTTAGGGTTAGGTCTAGGTTTAGGGTTAGGGTTAGGGCGAGGGCGAGGCCTAGGGCTAGGGCTAGGGCTAGGGCTAGGGTTAGGGTTAGGGATTTGTCTAGGGTTAGGGTTAGGGTTAGGTCTAGGACTAGGGTTAGGTTTAGGGCTAGGGTTAGGGTTAGGGTTAGGGCTAGGGCTAGGGTTAGGGTTAGGTTTAGGGTTAGGTCTAGGGTTAGGGCTAGGGCTAGGGTTAGGGCTAGGGTTATGGTTAGGGTTTTGTCTAGAGTTCGGGTTAGGATTAGGACTAGTGCTAGGACTAGGGCTAGGGCTAGGATTAGGTTTAGTGCTAGGGCTAGGGTTAGGGTTAGGGTTAGGGTTAGGGCTTGGGCTAGGGCTAGGGTTAGGGTTAGGGTTAGGGTTAGGGCGAGGGCGAGGGCTAGGGCTAGGGCAAGGGCTCGGGCTAAGGCGAGGGCTAGGGCTAGGGTTAGGGTTAGGGCTAGGGCTAGGGTTAGGGTTAGGTTTAGGGTTAGGTCTTGGGCAAGGCTTGGGCTAGTACTAGGGCTAGGGCTAGGGTTAGGGTTATGGTCAGGGCTAGGGTTTGGGATAGGGCTAGGCTTAGGGCTAGGTCTAGGGCAAGGGCTACGGTTAGGGTTAGGGTTAGGGTTAGGGCTAGGGCTAGGGCTGGGCCTAGGGCTAGGGCTAGGGCAAGGGTTAGGGTTAGGGTTAGGGCTAAGTTTAGGGTTAGCGTTAGGTTTAGGGTTAGGACTAGGGCTAGGGCTAGGGCTAGGGCTAGGGTTAAAGTTTGGGTTAGGGCTAGGGCTAGGATTAGGGTTAGGGCTAGGGTTAGGGTTAGGGCTAGGGCTAGGGTTAAGGTTAGGTTTAGGGTTAGGGCTAGGGTTAGGGTTAGGGTTAGGTCTAGGGTTAGGGTTAGGGTTAGGGTTTGTGTTAGGGCTAGGGCTAGGGTTAGGGTTAGGGTTAGGTCTAGGGTTAGGGTTAGGGTTAGGATTAGTGCTAGGGCTAGGGTTAGGATTAGGGTTAGGGTTAGGGCTTGGGCTAGGGCTAGGGTTAGGGTTAGGTTTAGGTTTAGGGTTAGGGCTAGGTCTAGGGCTAGGGCTACGGCTAGGGTGAAGATTTGGGTTAGGGCTAGGGCTAGGGCTAGGGCTAGGGTTAGGGTTAGGGTTTTGTCTAGGGTTAGGGTTAGGGCGAGGGCGAGGGTGAGGGCTAGGGCTAGGGATATGTTTAGGGTTACGGTTAGGGTTAGTATTAGGGCTAGGGCTAGAGCTAGGGCTAGGGATAGGGTTAGGGTTAGGGTTATGGTTAGCGCTAGGGTTAGGGTTAGGGCTAGGGCTAGGGCTAGGGCTAGGGTTAGGGTTAGGGTTAGTGTTAGGGCTAGGGCTAGAGCTAGGGCTAGGGCTAGGGTTAGGGCTAGGGTTAGGGTTAGGGCTACGGCTAGGGCTAGGGCTAGGGCTAGGGTTAGGTTTAGGGTTAGGGTTAGGGCTAGGACTAGGGTTAGGTTTAGGGCTAGGGTTAGGGTTAGGGTTAGGGCTAGGCCTAGGGTTAGGTTTAGGACTAGGTTTAGAGTTAGTGCTAGGGCTAGGGTTATGGTTAGGGTTAGGGCTAGGGCTAGGGCTAGGGCTAGGGCTAGGGATAGAGTTAGGGTTAGGGTTAGTGCTAGGGCTACGGCTAGGACTAGGGTTAGGGTTAGGGTCAGGGCTAGGGCTAGGGCTAGGGTTAGGGTTAGGGTTCGGGTTAGGGTTAGGGCTAGGGCTAGGGCTAGGGCTAGGAATAGGGTTAGGTTTAGGGTTAGGTCTAGGGTCATTGTTAGGGCTAGGGTTAGGGTTAGGGTTAGGGTTAGGGTGAGGGCGAGGGCTAGTGCAAGGGCAAGGGCTAGGGCTAGGGCTAGGGCTAGTGCTAGGGTTAGGGTTAGGGTTAGGGTTAGGGCTAGGGCTAGGGCTAGGGTTAGGGTTAGGGCTAGGGCTACGGTTAGGGTTAGGGTTAGGGTTAGGGCTAGGGCTAGGTCTGGGGCTAGGGCTAGGGCTAGGGCTAGGGCTAGTGTTAGGGTTAGGGTTAGGGCTAAGGTTAGGGTTAGGGCTAGGGCTATGGATAGGGTTTTGGCTAGGGTTAGGTTTAGGGCTAGGGCTAGGGCTAGGGCTAGTGCTAGGGCTAGGGTTAGGGTTAGGGTTAGTGCTAGGGCTAGGGCTAGGACTAGGGTTAGGGTTAGGGTTAGGGCTAGGTCTTGGGCAAGGTCTAGGGCTAGGTCTAAGGCTAGGGTTAGGGTTAGGGTTAGGGTTAGGGCTAAGGCTAGGGTTTGGGTTAGGGTTAGGGTTAGGTTTAGGGTTAGGGCTAGGGCTAGGGTTAGGCCTAGGGTTAGGGTTAGGGCTAAGGTTAGGGTTAGGGCTAGGACTAGGGTTAGGGTTAGAGTTAGGCCTAGGGCTAGGGTTAGGGCTAGGGTTGGGGTTAGGGTTAGGGCTAGGATTAGGGTTAGGTTTAGTCTTAGGGCGAGGGCGAGGGCTAGGGCTAGGGCAAGGTTTAGGGCTAGGGCTAGGGCTAGGGCTAGGGTTAGGGTTAGTGTTAGGTTTAGGTTGATGGCTAGGGTTAAGGTTAGGTTTAGGGCTAGGGCTAGAGCTAGGGCTAAAGCTAGGGCTTCGGTT
Organism: Sylvilagus floridanus; assembly: GCA_949820135.1. Lineage (NCBI taxonomy): Eukaryota > Metazoa > Chordata > Mammalia > Lagomorpha > Leporidae > Sylvilagus > Sylvilagus floridanus. The sequence goes on along the minus strand of OX463240.1, from coordinate 396,270 downwards.
AGGGTTACTGTTAGGGTTAGGGCTAGGGCTAGGATTAGGGTTAGGGCTAGCGCTAGGGCGAGCGCTAGGGCTAGGGCTAGGGTTAGGGTTAAAGTTTGGGTTAGGGCTAGGGCTAGGGTTAGGTTTAGGGCTTGGGTTAGGGTTAGGGTTAGGGTTAGGGCTAGGGCTAGGGTTAGGGTTAGGGCTATGGTTAGGGTTAGGTTTAGGGTTAGGGTTAGGTCTAGGGTTAGGGTTAGGGTTAGGGTTTGTGTTAGGGCTAGGGCTAGGGTTAGGGTTAGGGTTAGGTCTAGGGTTAGGTTTAGGGTTAGGGCTAGGGCTAGGGCTAGGGTTAGGGTTAGGGTTAGGGTTAGGGTTAGGGCTAGGGTTAGGGCTAGGGCTAGGGCTAGAGCTAGGACTAGGGTTAGGTTTAGGGCTAGTTTTAGGGTTAGGGCTAGGGCTATGGATAGGGTTTTGGCTAGGGTTAGGTTTAGGGCTAGGGCTAGGGCTAGGGCTAGGGATAGGGATAGGGTTAGGGTTAGGGTTAGTGCTAGGGCTAGGGCTAGGACTAGGGTTAGGGTTAGGGTTAGGGCTAGGGCTAGAGATAGGGTTAGGGTTAGGTTTAGGGCTAGGTCTAGGTCTAGGGCTAGGGCTAGGACTAGGGTTAAGTGTAGGGTTAGGGCTAGGGTTAGGGTTAGGGTTTTGTCTAGGGCTAGGGTTAGGGCGAGGGCGAGGGCTAGGGCCAGGGCTAGGGCTAGTGCTAGGGTTAGGGCTAAGGTTAGGGTTAGGGTTAGGGTTAGGTTTAGGGCTAGGGCTAGGGCTAGGGCTAGGGCTAGGGTTAAGGCTAGTGTTAGGGTTAGGGTTAGGGATAGGGCTATGTCTTGGGCTAGGTCTAGGGCTAGGACTAGGGTTAGGTTTAGGGCTAGGGTTAGGGTTAGGGCTAGGGCTATGGATAGGGTTTTGGCTAGGGTTAGGTTTAGGGCCAGGGCTAGGGCTAGGGCTAGGGATAAAGATATGGTTAGGGTTAGGGTTTTGTCTAGGGTTAGGGTTAGGGCGAGGGCGAGGGCTAGGACTTGGGTTAGGGTTAGGGTTAGGGCTAGGGCTAGAGATAGGGTTAGGGTTAGTTTTAGGGCTACGTCTAGGGCTAGGGCTAGGACTAGGGTTAAGAGTAGGGTTAGGGCTAGGGCTAGGGCTAGGGCTAGGGTTAGGGTTAGGGTTTTGTCTAGGGTTAGGGTTAGGGCGAGGGCGAGGGCTAGGGCTAGGGCTAGGGCTAGGGCTAGGGTTAGGGTTAGGGATTTGTCTAGGGTTAGGGTTAGGGTTAGGTCTAGGACTAGGTTTAGGTTTAGGGCTAGGTTAGGGTTAGGGTTAGGGCTAGGGCTAGGGTTAGGGTTAGGTTTAGGGTTAGGTCTAGGGTTAGGGCTAGGGCTAGGGTTAGGGCTAGAGTTATGGTTAGGGTTTTGTCTAGAGTTCGGGTTAGGATTAGGACTAGTGCTAGGGCTAGGGCTAGGGCTAGGATTAGGGTTAGTGCTAGGGCTAGGTTTAGGGTTAGGTTTAGGGTTAGGGCTTGGGCTAGGGCTAGGGTTAGGGTTAGGGTTAGGGTTAGGGTTAGGGCGAGGGCGAGGGCTAGGGCTAGGGCAAGGGCTCGGGCTAAGGCGAGGGCTAGGGCTAGGGTTAGGGTTAGGGTTAGGGCTAGGGCTAGGGTTAGGGTTAGGTTTAGGGTTAGGTCTAGGGCAAGGCTTGGGCTAGTACTAGGGCTAGGGCTATGGTTTGGGTTATGGTCAGGGCTAGGGTTTGGGCTAGGGCTAGGCTTAGGGCTAGGGCTAGGGCAAGGGCTACGGTTAGGGTTAGGGTTAGGGTTAGGGCTAGGGCTAGGGCTGGGCCTAGGGCTAGGGCTAGGGCAAGGGTTAGGGTTATGGTTAGGACAAAGTTTAGGGTTAGTGTTAGGTTTAGGGTTAGGACTAGGGCTAGGGCTAGGGCTAGGGTTAAAGTTTGGGTTAGGGCTAGGGCTAGGATTAGGGTTAGGGCTAGGATTAGGGTTAGGGCTAGGGCTAGGGTTAGGGTTAGGTTTAGGGTTAGGGCTAGGGTTAGGGTTAGGGTTAGGTCTAGGGTTAGGGTTAGGGTTAGGGTTTGTGTTAGGGCTAGGGCTAGGGTTAGGGTTAGGGTTAGGTCTAGGGTTAGGGTTAGGGTTAGGGTTATTGCTAGGGCTAGGGTTAGGATTAGGGTTAGGGTTTGGGCTTGGGCTAGGGCTAGGGTTGGGTTAGGTTTAGGTTTAGGGTTAGGGCTAGGTCTAGGGCTAGGGCTACGGCTAGGGTGAAGATTTGGGTTAGGGCTAGGGCTAGGGCTAGGGCTAGGGTTAGGGTTAGGTTTTTGTCTAGGGTTAGGGTTAGGGCGAGGGCGAGGGCGAGGGCTAGGGCTAGGCAAGGGCTAGGGTTAGGGCTAGGGCTAGGTCTAGGGCTAGGACTAGGGTTAGGTTTAGGGCTAGGGTTAGGGTTAGGGCTAGGGCTATGGATAGGGTTTTGGCTAGGGTTAGGTTTAGGGCCAGGGCTAGGGCTAGGGCTAGGGATAAGGATAGGGTTAGGGTTAGGGTTTTGTCTAGGGTTAGGGTTAGGGCGAGGGCGAGGGCTAGGACTTCGGTTAGGGTTAGGGTTAGGGCTAGGGCTAGAGATAGGGTTAGGGTTAGGTTTAGGGCTAGGTCTAGGGCTAGGGCTAGGACTAGGGTTAAGAGTAGGGTTAGGGCTAGGGCTAGGGCTAGGGCTAGGGTTAGGGTTAGGGTTTTGTCTAGGGTTAGGGTTAGGGCGAGGGCGAGGGCTAGGGCTAGGGCTAGGGCTAGGGCTAGGGTTAGGGTTAGGGATTTGTCTAGGGTTAGGGTTAGGGTTAGGTCTAGGACTAGGTTTAGGTTTAGGGCTAGGGTTAGGGTTAGGGTTATGGCTAGGGCTAGGGTTAGGGTTAGGTTTAGGGTTAGGTCTAGGGTTAGGGCTAGGGCTAGGGTTAGGGCTAGGGTTATGGTTAGGGTTTTGTCTAGAGTTCGGGTTAGGATTAGGACTAGCGCTAGGGCTAGGGCTAGGGCTAGGATTAGGGTTAGTGCTAGGGCTAGGTTTAGGGTTAGGGTTAGGGTTAGGGCTTGGGCTAGGGCTAGGGTTAGGGTTAGGGTTAGGGTTAGGGCGAGGGCGAGGGCTAGGGCTAGGGCAAGGGCTCGGGCTAAGGCGAGGGCTAGGGCTAGGGTTAGGGTTAGGGTTAGGGCTAGGGCTAGGGTTAGGGTTAGGTTTAGGGTTAGGTCTAGGGCAAGGCTTGGGCTAGTACTAGGGCTAGGGCTAGGGTTTGGGTTATGGTCAGGGCTAGGGTTTGGGCTAGGGCTAGGCTTAGGGCTAGGGCTAGGGCAAGGGCTACGGTTAGGGTTAGGGTTAGGGTTAGGGCTAGGGCTAGGGCTGGGCCTAGGGCTAGGGCTAGGGCAAGGGTTAGGGTTATGGTTAGGACAAAGTTTAGGGTTAGTGTTAGGTTTAGGGTTAGGACTAGGGCTAGGGCTAGGGCTAGGGTTAAAGTTTGGGTTAGGGCTAGGGCTAGGATTAGGGTTAGGGCTAGGATTAGGGTTAGGGCTAGGGCTAGGGTTAGGGTTAGGTTTAGGGTTAGGGCTAGGGTTAGGGTTAGGGTTAGGTCTAGGGTTAGGTTTAGGGTTAGGGTTTGTGTTAGGGCTAGGGCTAGGGTTAGGGTTAGGGTTAGGTCTAGGGTTAGGGTTAGGTTTAGGGTTATTGCTAGGGCTAGGGTTAGGATTAGGGTTAGGGTTTGGGCTTGGGCTAGGGCTAGGGTTAGGGTTAGGTTTAGGTTTAGGGTTAGGGCTAGGTCTAGGGCTAGGGCTACGGCTAGGGTGAAGATTTGGGTTAGGGCTAGGGCTAGGGCTAGGGCTAGGGTTAGGGTTAGGTTTTTGTCTAGGGTTAGGGTTAGGGCGAGGGCGAGGGCTAGGGCTAGGCAAGGGCTAGGGCTAGGGCTAGGGATATGGTTAGGGTTACGGTTAGGGTTAGTATTAGGGCTAGGGCTAGAGCTAGGGCTAGGGATAGGGTTAGGGTTAGGGTTAGGGTTAGCGCTAGGGTTAGGGTTAGGGCTAGGGCTAGGGCTAGGGCTAGGGCTAGGGTTAGGGTTAGGGTTAGGGCTAGGACTAGGGTTAGGTTTAGGGCTAGGGTTAGGGTTAGGGTTATGTCTAGGGCTAGGGTTAGGGTTAGGGCTAGGGTTAGGGTTAGTGATAGGGCTAGGGTTAGGGTTAGGGCTAGGGCTAGGCCTAGGGATAGGGATAGGGTTAGGGTTAGGGTTAGTGCTAGGGCTAGGGCTAGGACTAGGGTTAGGGTTAGGGTTAGGGCTAGGGCTAGAGATAGGGTTAGGGTTAGTGTTCGGGTTAGGGTTAGTGCTAGGGCTAGGGCTAGGGCTAGGGCTAGGGCTAGGGTTAGGGTTAGGGATAGGTTTAGGGTTAGGGCTAGGGTTAGGGTTAGCTTTAGGGCTAGGGCTAAAGCTAGGGCTAAAGCTAGGGCTTGGGTTAGGGTTAGGGTTGGTTTAGGGCTAGGGCTAGGGTTAGGGTTTGGGCTAGGGCTAGGGCGTGCGCTAGGGCTAGGGCTAGGGTTAGGGTTAGGGCTAGGGTTAGGGTTAGGGTTAGGGTAAGGGCTAGGGCTAGGGTTAGGGTTAGGGTTAGGGCTATGGTTAGGGTTAGGGTTAGGGTTAGGGTTAGGGTTAGGGCTAGGGTTAGGGTTAGGGCTAGGGCTAGGATTAGGGTTAGGGTTAGGATTAGGCCTAGGGCTAGGGCTAGGGCTAGGGTTTGGGTTATGGTTAGGGCTAGGTTTAGGGTTAGGGCTAGGGTTAGAATTAGGTTTAGGGTTAGGGCGAGGTCGAGGGCTAGGGCCAGGGTTAGGGTTAGGGTTAGAATTAGGTCTAGGGTTAGGGTTAGGGTTAGGGCTAGGGCGAGCGCTAGGGCTAGGGCTAGGGCTAGGGCTAGGGCTAGCGCTAGGGTTAGGGTTAGGGTTAGGGTTAGGGCTAGGGCGAGCGCTTGGGCTAGGGCTAGGGCTAGGGCTAGGGCTAGCGTTAGGGTTAGGGCTAGGGCTAGGGCTAGGGCTAGGGCTAGGTTTAGGGTTAGTCCTAGGGCTAGGGTTAGGGTTAGGGTTAGGGCTGGGGCTAGGGCTAGGGTTAGGTTTAGGGTTAGGGTTAGGGCTAGGTCTAGGGATAGTGCTAGGGCTAGGGTTAAGATTAGGGTAGGGCTAGGCATGGGCTAGGGCTAGGGCTAGGGCTATGGTTAGGGTTAGGGTTAGGGTTAGTGTTAGAGTTAGGGCTAGAGCTAGGGCTAGGTCTAGGGTTAGGGTTAGGGTTAGGGTTAGGGTTAGGGCTACGGTTAGGGTTAGGGCTAGGGCTAGGGCTAGGGCTAGGGCTAGGTTTAGGGTTAAGGTTAGGGCTAGGACTAGGGTTAGGTTTAGGGCTAGGTTTAGGGTTAGGGTTAGGGCTAGGCCTAGGGTTAGGTTTAGGGCTAGGTTTAGGGTTAGGGTTTGGCTAGGGCTAGGTCTAGGGCTAGGGCTAGGGATAGGCTTAGGGTTAGGGTTAGTGCTAGGGCTTGGGGTAGGGCTAGGGTTAGGGTTAGAGTTAGGCCTAGGGCTAGGGCTAGGTCTAGGACTAGGGCTAGGGTTAGGGTTAGGTTTAGGTTTAGGGTTAGGGCTAGGTCTAGGGCTAGGGCTACGGCTAGGGTGAAGATTTGGGTTAGGGCTAGGGCTAGGGCTAGGGCTAGGGTTAGGGTTAGGGTTTTGTCTAGGGTTAGGGTTAGGGCGAGGGCGAGGGCGAGGGCTAGGGCTAGGCAAGGGCTAGGGCTAGGGCTAGGGATATGGTTAGGGTTACGGTTAGGGTTAGTATTAGGGCTAGGGCTAGAGCTAGGGCTAGGGATAGGGTTAGGGTTAGGGTTAGGGTTAGCGCTAGGGTTAGGGTTAGGGCTAGGGCTAGGGCTAGGGCTAGGGCTAGGGTTAGGGTTAGGGTTAGGGCTAGGACTAGGGTTAGGTTTAGGGCTAGGGTTAGGGTTAGGGTTAGGTCTAGGGCTAGGGTTAGGGTTAGGGCTAGGGTTAGGGTTAGTGATAGGGCTAGGGTTAGGGTTAGGGCTAGGGCTAGGCCTAGGGATAGGGATAGGGTTAGGGTTAGGGTTAGTGCTAGGGCTAGGGCTAAAGCTAGGGCTAAAGCTAGGGCTTGGGTTAGGGTTAGGGTTGGTTTAGGGCTAGGGCTAGGGTTAGGGTTTGGGCTAGGGCTAGGGCGTGCGCTAGGGCTAGGGCTAGGGTTAGGGTT
>OX463240.1:362500-365000 GCA_949820135.1 Sylvilagus floridanus | reverse complement strand
GCTAGGGTTAGGGCTAGGGTTATGGTTAGGGTTTTGTCTAGGATTAGGGTTAGGATTAGGGCTAGGGCTAGTGCTAGGCCTAGGGCTAGGTCTAGGGCTAGGAATAGGGTTAGTGCTAGGGCTAGGGTTAGGGTTAAGGTTAGGGTTAGGGCTTGGTCAAGGGCTAGGGTTAGGGTTAGGGTTAGGGCGAGGGCGAGGGCGAGGGCTAGGGCTAGGGCAAGGGTTAGGGTTAGGGCTAGGGTTAGGGTTAGGTCTAGGGTTAGGGTTAGGGTTAGGGTTAGTTTTACGGCAAGGGCTAAGTCTGGGGCTAGGGCTAGGGCTAGGGCTAGGGCTAGGGTTAGGGTTAGGGTTAGGGTTAGGGCTAGGGCTAGGGTTAGGCCTAGGGCTAGGGCTAGGGCTATGGTTAGGGTTAGGGTTAGGGTTAGGGCTAGGGCTAGGTCTGGGGCTAGGGCTAGGGCTAGGGCTAGTGTTAGGGTTAGGGTTAGGGCTAAGGTTAGGGTTAGGGTTAAGGTTAGGTTTAGGGCTAAGGCTAGGGCTAGGGCTAGGGCTAGGGTTAGGGCTAGGGTTAGGGTTAGGGTTAGGGATAGGGCTAGGTCTTGGGCAAGGTCTAGGGCTAGGTCTAAGGCTAGGGTTAGGGTTAGGTTTAGGGTTAGGGCTAAGGCTAGGGTTTGGGTTAGGGTTAGGGTTAGGTTTAGGATTAGGGCTAGGGCTAGGGTTAGGGCTAGGGTTAGGTTTAGGGCTAGGGTTAGGGTTAGTGCTAGGGCTAGGGTTAGGGTTAGAGTTAGGCCTAGGGCTAGGGTTAGGGCTATGGTTGGGGTTAGGGTTAAGGCTAGGTTTAGGGTTAGGTCTAGGGTTAGGGTTAGGGTTAGGGTTAGGTTTAGGCTTAGGGCGAGGGCGAGGGCTAGGTCTAGGGCAAGGGCTAGGGCTAGGGCTAGGGCTAGGGTTATGGTTAGGGTTAGGTTTAGGGTGATGGCTAGGGTTAGGGTTAGGTTTAGGGCTAGGGCTAGAGCTAGGGCTAAAGCTAGGGCTTCGGTTAGGGTTAGGGTTAGGGTTAGGGCTAGGGCTAGGGTTAGGGTTAGGGCTAGGGCTAGGGCGAGCGCTAGGTCTAGGGCTAGGGTTAGGGTTAAATTTTGGGTTAGGGCTAGGGCTAGGGTTAGGTTTAGGGCTAGGGTTAGTGTTAGTGTTATGGTTAGGGCTAGGGCTAGTGTTAGGGTTAGGGCTATGGTTAGGGTTAGGTTTAGGGTTAGGGTTAGGTCTAGGGTTAGGGTTAGGGTTAGGGTTTGTGTTACGGCTAGGGCTAGGGTTAGGGTTAGGGTTAGGTCTACGGTTAGGGTTAGGGTTAGGGCTAGGGCTAGGGCTAGGGTTAGGGTTAGGTTTAGGGTTAGGGCTAGGGTTAGGGTTAGGGTTAGGGTTAGGTCTAGGGCTAGGACTAGGGCTAGGGTAAGGGTTAGGGTTTTGTCTAGGGTTAGGGTTAGGGTTAGGTTTAGGGTTAGAGTTAGGGCTAGGACTAGGTCTAGGGCTAGGGCTAGGGCTAGGGCTAGGGTTAGGTTTAGGGCTAGGTCTAGGGCTAGGGCTAGGGCTAGGGTTAAGAGTAGGGTAAGGGCTAGGGCTAGGGCTAGGGATATGGTTAGGGTTAGGTTTAGGGTTAGGTCTAGGGTTAGGGCAAGGGCTAGGTTTAGGGCTAGGGTTATGGTTAGGTTTAGGGTTAGGTCTAGGGTTAGGGCTAGGGCTAGGTTTAGGGCTAGGGTTATGGTTAGGGTTTTGTCTAGGGTTAGGTTTAGGATTAGGGCTAGGGCTAGGTCTAGTGCTAGGGCTAAGGCTAGGATTAGGGTTAATGCTAGGGCTAGGGTTAGGGTTAGGGTTAGGGTTAGGTCTTGGGCTAGGGCTAGGGTTAGGTTTAGGGTTAGGGTTAGGGCGAGGGCGAGGGCTAGGGCTAGGGCAAGGGCTCGGGCTAAGGCGAGGGCTAGGGCTAGGGCTAGGGTTAGGCCTAGGGCTAGGGCTAGGGCTATGGTTAGGGTTAGGGTTAGGGTTAGGGCTAGGGCTAGGTCTGGGGCTAGGGCTAGGGCTAGGGCTAGTGTTAGGGTTAGGGTTAGGGCTAAGGTTAGGGTTAGGGTTAAGGTTAGGTTTAGGGCTAAGGCTAGGGCTAGGGCTAGGGCTAGGGTTAGGGCTAGGGTTAGGGTTAGGGTTAGGGATAGGGCTAGGTCTTGGCCAAGGTCTAGGGCTAGGTCTAAGGCTAGGGTTAGGGTTAGGTTTAGGGTTAGGGCTAAGGCTAGGGTTTGGGTTAGGGTTAGGGTTAGGTTTAGGATTAGGGCTAGGGCTAGGGTTAGGGCTAGGGTTAGGTTTAGGGCTAGGGTTAGGGTTAGTGCTAGGGCTAGGGTTAGGGTTAGAGTTAGGCCTAGGGCTAGGGTTAGGGCTATGGTTGGGGTTAGGGTTAAGGCTAGGTTTAGGGTTAGGTCTAGGGTTAGGGTTAGGGTTAGGGTTAGGTTTAGGCTTAGGGCGA
>OX463240.1:347500-350000 GCA_949820135.1 Sylvilagus floridanus | reverse complement strand
CTAGGACTAGGTTTAGGTTTAGGGCTAGGGTTAGGGTTAGGGTTAGGGCTAGGGCTTGGGTTAGGGTTAGGTTTAGGGTTAGGTCTAGGGTTAGGGCTAGGGCTACGGTTAGGGTTAGGGTTAGGTCTAGGGTTAGGGTTAGGGTTAGGGCTAGGGCTAGGTCTACGGTTAGGTTTAGGGTTAGGGTTAGCGCTAGGGCTAGGGTTAGGGTTAGGGCTAGGGTTAGGGTTAGGGTTAGGGTTAGGATTAGGGCTTGGTAGTGCTAGTTTTAGGGTTAGGTTTAGGTTTAGGGCGAGGGCGAAGCCTAGGGCTATGACAAGGGCTAGGGCAAAGGCTAGGGCTAGGGCTAGGGTTAGGGTTAGGGTTAGGGCTAGGGCTAGGGCTAGGGCTAGGGTTAGGGTTAGGGCTAGGGCAAGGCTTGGGCTAGGGCTAGGGCTAGGGCTAGGGTTAGGGTTAGGGCTAGGACTAGGTTTAGGGTTAGGTTTAGGGTTAGGGCTAGGGCAAGGCTTGGGCTAGGGATAGGGTTAGGGTTAGGGCTAGGTCTACGGTTAGGTTTAGGGTTAGGGTTAGCGCTAGGGCTAGGGCTGGGGCTAGGGCTAGGGCTAGGGCAAGGGCAAGGGTAAGGGTTAGGGTTAGGGCTAAGGTTAGGTTTATGGTTAGGTTTAGGGTTAGGACTAGGGCTAGGGCTAGGGCTAGGGTTAGGGTTAGGGTTAGGGTTAGGGCTAGGGCTATTGTTAGGGTTAGGGTTAGAGTTAGTCCTAGGGCTAGGGCAGGGGCTAGGGTTGGAGTTAGGGTTAGGGCTAGTTTAGGGTTAGGGCTAGGTTTAGGGTTAGGTTTAGGGTTAGGGCGAGGGCGAGGGCTAGGGCTAGGGCAAGGGCTAGGGCTAGGGCTAAGGCTAGGGCTAGGGTTAGGTTAGGGTTAGGTTTAGGGTTAAGGCTAGGGTTAGGGTTAGGTTTAGGGCTAGGGCTAGAGCTAGGGCTAAAGCTAGTGCTTGGGTTAGGTTAGGGGTAGGTTTAGGGTTATGGCTAGGGCTAGGGTTAGGGTTAGGGCTAGGGCTAGGGCGAGCGCTAGGGCTAGGGCTAGGGTTAGGGTTAAAGTTAGGGTTAGGGCTAGGGCTAGGGTTAGGGTTAGGGCTAGGGTTAGGGTTAGGCTTAGGGTTAGGGCTAGGGCTATGGCTAGGGTTAGGGTTAGGTTTAGTGTTACGGCTAGGGTTAGGGTTAGGGCTAGGGGTAGGGCTAGGGCTAGGGCTAGGGCTAGGGTTAGGTTTAGGGTTAGGGCTAGGACTAGGGTTAGGGTTAGGTTTAGGGTTAGGGCTAGGGCAAGGCTTGGGCTAGGGCTAGGGCTAGGGCTAGGGTTAGGGTTAGGCTTAGGGTTAGGGCTAGGGCTAGGGCTAGGGTTAGGGTTAGGTTTAGTGTTACGGCTAGGGTTAGGGTTAGGGCTAGGGTTAGGGTTAGGGTTAGGGCTAGTGCGAGGTCTAGGGCTAGGGTTAGGGTTAGGGTTTTGTCTAGGGTTAGGGTTAGGGTTAGGGTAGGGCAAGGGCTAGGGCTAGGGCTAGGGCTAGGATTAGGTTTAGTGCTATGGCTAGGGTTAGGTTTAGGGTTAGGGTTAGGGCTTGGGCTAGTGCTAGGTTTAGCGTTAGGTTTAGGGTTAGGGCGAGGGCGAGGGCTATGGCTATGACAAGGGCTAGGGCTAAGGCTAGGGCTAGGGCTAGGGTTAGGGTTAGGGTTAGGGGTAGGGCTAGGGCTAGGGCTAGGGCTAGGGTTAGGTTTAGGGTTAGGGCTACGACTAGGGTTAGGGTTAGGTTTAGGGTTAGGGCTAGGGCAAGGCTTGGGCTAGGGCTAGGGCTAGGGCTAGGGTTAGGGTTAGGGTTAGGTTTAGGGTTAGGGCTAGGGTTAGGGTTAGGTTTTGGGCTAGGGCTAGGGTTAGGGTTAGGGTTAGGGCTTGGGTTAGGGTTAGGGTTAGGGTTATGGCTAGGGCTAGGGTTAGGGTTAGGGCTAGGGCTAGGGCGAGCGCTAGGGCTAGGGCTAGGGTTAGGGTTAAAGTTAGGGTTAGGGCTAGGGCTAGGGTTAGGGTTAGGGATAGGGTTAGGATTAGGGTTAGGGCGAGGGCGAGGGCTAGGGCTAGGGCAAGGGCTAAGTGTAGGGCTAGGGCTAGTGCTAGGGTTAGGGTTAGGGTTAGGGTTAGGGTTAGGGCTAGGGCTAGGATTAGGGTTAGGGTTTTGTCTAGGGTTAGGGTTAGGGTTAGGGCTAGGACTAGGTTTAGGTTTAGGGCTAGGGTTAGGGTTAGGGTTAGGGCTAGGGCTTGGGTTAGGGTTCTGGTTAGGTCTAGGTTTAGGGTTAGGTCTAGTGTTAGGTCAAGGGTTAGGTTTAGGTTTAGGGTTAGGGTTAGGGCTAGGGCTAGGTTTAGGGTTAGGTTTAGGTTTAGAGCTAGGGTTAGGGTTAGGGTTAGGGCTAGGGCGAGGGCTAAGGCTAGGGTTAGGGTTAGGGTTTTGTCTAGGGTT
>OX463240.1:312500-315000 GCA_949820135.1 Sylvilagus floridanus | reverse complement strand
GGTTAGGGTTAGGTCTAGGGTTAGGGTTAGGGTTAGGGTTAGTGTTAGGGTTAGGGTTACAGCTAGGGCTAGGGTTAGGGTGAGGGCTACGTTAAGGGCTAGGGCTAGGGCAAGGGCTAGGGTTAGGGCTAGGGCTACGGTTAGGTTTAGGGCTAAGGTTAGGTTTAGGGTTAAGGATAGGGTTAGGGTTAGGGCTTGGGTTAGGGCTAGGGCTCGGGCTAGGGCTAGGGTTAGGGTTAGGGCTAGGGTTAGGGTTGGGGCTATGGTTAATGTTAGGTCTAGGGTTAGGGATAGTATTCGGGTTAGGGTAAGGGCAAGGGCTAGGGCTAGGGCTAGGGCTAGTGTTAGAGTTAGGGTTAGGGTTAGGGTTAGGGTTAGGGTTAGGGCTAGGGCTAGGGTTAGGTCTAGGGGTAGGCCTAGGCTTAGGGTTAGGGTTAGGGTTAGGTTTAGGGCTAGGGTTAGGGTTAGGGTTAGGGCTGGGGCTTGGGCTAGGGCAAGGTCTAAGTTTAGGGTTAGGGTTAGGGTTAGGGCTAGGGTTAGGGTTAGGGTTAGGGCTAGGGCTAGGGCTAGGGTTAGGGTTAGGGCTATGGTTAGGGTTAGGATTAGGGTTAGTGTTAGAGCTAGGGCTAGAGTTAGGGTTAGGGTTAGGTCTAGGTTTAGGGTTAGGGTTAGGTTTATTGCTAGGGCTAGGGCTAGGTTTAGGGTTAGGGTTTTGTCTAGGGTTAGGGTTAGGGTTAGGGCTAGGGCTTGGGCTAGGGTTAGGGTTAGGGATAGGGTTAGGGCTAGGGCTAGTTTTTGGGTTATGGTTAGGGCCAGGGCTAGGGCTAGGGTTAGGGTTAGGGTTATGGTTAGGTTTAGGGTTAGGGTTAAGCTAGGGCTAGGCCTAGGGTTAGGGTTAGGGTTAGGGTTAGGCCTAGGGCTAGGGTAGGGTTAGGGTTAGGGCTAGGGTTAGGTTTAGGTTTAGGGTTAGGGTTAGGACTAGGGCTAGTGTTAGGGTTAGGGCTAGGGTTAGGGTTAGGGTTAGGGTTACTTCTAGGGTTATGGTTAGGGTTAGGGCTAGGGTTAGGTTTAGGGTTAGGGCTAGGGCTAGGCGTAGGTCCAGGGTTAGGGTTAGGGTTAGGGTTAGGGTTAGGGTTAGGGTTAGGGCTAGGGTCAGAGTTAGGGTTAGGGCTAGGGCTAGGTTTAGGGTTAGGGCTAGGGTTAGGGTTAGGGTTAGGGTTAGGTTTAGTTCTAGGTTTAGAGTTAGGGTTAGTGTTAGGGCCAGGGCTTGGTTTAGGGTTAGGGTTAGGTCTAGGATTAGGGTTAGGGTTAGGGTTAGGGTTAGTGCTAGGGCTAGGGTTAGGGTTAGGGCTAGGGTTAGGGCTAGGGCTAGGGCAAGGTCTAGGGTTAGGGCTAGGGCTAGGGTTAGGGTTAGGGCTAGGGTTAGGGCTAGGTCTATGTTAGGGTTAGGGTTAGGGTTAGGGCTAGGGCTAGGGCTAGGGCTAGGGTTAGTGTTAGGGTTAGGGTTAGGGGTAGGGTTAGGGTTAGGGTTAGGGCTGGGGCTAGGGCTAGGGCTAGGGTTAGGTTTAGGGTTAGGGTTAGAGTTAGCGTTAGGGTTAGGACTGGGCCTAGTGTTAGGGTTAGGGCAAGGGTTAGGGTTAGGGTTAGTTTTACTTCTAGGGTTAGGGTTAGGGTTAGGTTTAGGGTTAGGGTTAGTCTTAGGGCTAGGGCTAGGGCTAGGGTTAGGGTTAGGGTTAGGGTTAGGTCTAGTGCTAGGGTTAGGGTTAAGGTTAGGGTTAGGGTTAGGGTTATTTTTAGGGCTAGTGCTATGGTTAGGGTTAGGGTTAGGGTTAGGGCTACTGTTAGGGTTAGGGCTAGGGCTAGGGCTAGGGTTAGGGCTAGGGTTAGGGTTAGGTTTAGGTCTAGGGTTAGGGTTAAGGTTAGGGTTAGGGTTAGAGCAAGGGCTAGGGCTAGGCCTAGGGCTATGGTTAGGGTTAGGGTTAGGGCTAAGGTTAGGGTTAGGGTTAGGGTTAGGGCTAGGGCAAGGCTTGGGCTAGGGCTTGAGCTTGGGCTAGGGTTAGGGTTAGGGTTAGGGTTATTGTTAGGGCTAGGGCTAGGGTTAGGGTTCGGGCTAGGTCTAGAGCTATGTTTAGGGTTAGGGTTAGGGTTAGGGCTAGGGCTAGGGCTCGGGCTAGGGCTAGGGCTAGGTCTAGGGTTAGGTTTAGGGTGAGGTCTAAGGTTAGGGTTAGGTTAGGGTTAGGGTTAGGGCTAGGGCTAGGGCTAGGGCTAGTGTTAGGTTTAGTGCTAGGGCTAGGGTTAGGGTTAGGGTTACGGTTAGGGTTAGTGCTAGGGCTAGGGTTAGGTTTAGGGTTAGGGTTAGAGTTAGGGCTAGGGCTAGGGTTAGTGCTAGGGCTAGGGTTAGGTTTAGGGTTAGGGTTAGAGTTAGGGCTAGGGCTAGGGTTAGGGCTAAGGTTAGGGTTAGGGTTAGGGTTAGGGTTAGGGCTAGGGTTACGGCTAGGAC
>OX463240.1:282500-290000 GCA_949820135.1 Sylvilagus floridanus | reverse complement strand
GGCTAGGGCTAGGGCTAGGGTAGTGTTAGGGTTAGTGCTAGGTCTAGGGTTATGGTTAGGGTTACGGTTAGGGTTAGTGCTAGGGCTAGGGTTAGGTTTAGGGTTAGGGTTAGGGTTAGGGCTAGGGCTAGGGCTAGGGTTAGTGCTAGGGCTAGGGTTAGGTTTAGGCTTAGGGTTAGAGTTAGGGCTAGGGCTAGGGCTAGGGTTAGGGCTAAGGTTAGGGTTAGGGTTAGGGTTAGGGTTAGGGCTAGGGTTACGGCTAGGACTAGGGCTAGGTCTAGGGCTAGTGTTAGGGTTAGGGTTAGGGCTAAGGTTAGGGTTAGGGTTAGGGTTAGGGTTAGGGCTAGGGTTAGGGCTAAGTGTAGGGCTAGGGCTAGGTCTAGGGCTAGGGTTAGGGTGAGGGCTAGGGCTAGGGCTAAGTCTAGGGCTAGGGTTAAAGTTAGTGCTAGGGCTAGGGTTAGGGTTAGGGTTAGGGTTAGGGTTAGGGCTAGGGTTAGGTTTAGGGTTTGGGTTAGGGCTAGGGCTAGGTCTAGGGCTAGGGCTAGGGTTACAGCTAGGGCTAGGGTTAGGGCTAGGGCTAGGGTTAGGTTTAGGGCTAGGGCTAGGGCTAGGGCTAGGGCTAGGTCTAGGGTTAGGTTTAGGGTTAGGGTTAGGGCTAGGGCTAGGGTTAGGTTTAGGGCTAGGGTTAGGGTTAGGGTTAGGGTTAGGGCTAGGGCTAGGGCTAGGGTTAGGGTTAGGGTTAGGGTTAGGGCTAGGTCTAGGGTTAGGGTTAGGGCTAGGATTAGGGTTAGGGTTAGGGTTAGGGCTAGGGCTAGGGCTAGGGCTAGGTCTAGGGTTAGGGTTAGGGTTAGGGTTAGGGCTAGGGCTAGGGCTAGGGTTAGTGTTAGGGTTAGGGCTAGGGACAGGGTTAGGGTTAGGTCTAGGGTTAGGGTTAGGTTTAGGGTTAGGGCAAGGGCTAGGGCTAGGGTTAGGGCTAGGGCTAGGGTTAGGGTTAGGGCTAAGGTTAGGGTTAGGGTTAGGGCTAGGGCTAGGGCTAGGGTTAGTGTTAGGGTTAGGGCTAGGGATAGGGTTAGGGTTAGGTCCAGGGCTAGGGTTAGGGTTAGGGTTAGGGTTAGGGCTAGGGCAAGGCTTGGGCTAGGGCACGGTTACTGTTAGTTTTAGGGCTAGGGTTAGGGCTAGGTCTAGGGTTAGGGCTAGGGCTAGGGCTAGAGCTACGGTTAGGGTTAGGTTTAGGGTTAGGGCTAGGGCTGGGGCTAGGGCTAGGGCTAGGGCTAGCTCTAGTGTTAGGGTTAGTGCTAGGGCTAGGGCTAGGGCTAGGATTAGGGTTTGGGTTAGTGTTAGGGCTAAGGTTAGGGTTAGGTTACGGTTAGGGCTAGGGTTAGGGTTAGGGTTAAGTCTAGAGCTAGGGCTAGGGCTAGGGCTAGCGTTAGGGTTAGGGTTAGGTCTAGGGGTAGGGTAAGGGTTAGGGCTAGGGCTAGGGCTAGGGCTAGGGCTAGGATTAGGGTTTGGGTTAGTGTTAGGGCTAGTGCTAGGGCTATGGTTAGGGTTAGGGCTAGGGTTAGGATTAGGGTTAGGTCTAGGGTTAGGGTGGGGTTAGGGTTAGGGTTAGGGCAAGTGCTAGGGCTGGGGCTAGCGCTAGTGCTATGGCTAGGGTTAGGGTTAGGGTTAGGGCTAAGGCTGGGTTAGGGTTAGGGTTAGGGTTAGGGCTAGGGCTAGGGTTAGGGTTAGGGCTAGGGTTAGGATTAGGGTTAGGGTTAGGGTTAGGGATAGGGCTAGGGCTAGGGCTTGAGTTAGGGTTAGGGTTAGGGTTAGGGCTAGGGCTAGGGCTAGGGTTAGGGTTAGGGCTAGGGTTAGGGTTAGGGTTAGGGTTAGGGTTAGGGCTAGGGTTAGGGTTAGGGTTAGGGTTAGGGCTAGGGCTAGGGCTAGGTATAGGGCTAGGTCTAGGGTTAGGGTTAGTGTTAGGTTTACAGCTAGGGCTAGGGTTAGGGCTAGGGCTAGGGTTAGGGTTAGGGTTAGGGCTAGGGCTAGAGCTAGGGCTAGGGCTAGGGCTAGGTCTATGGTTAGGGTTAGGGTTAGGGTTAGGGTTAGGGCTAGGGCTAGGGTTAGGCTTAGGGCTAGGGTTAGGGTTAGGGTTATGGTTAGGGTTAGGGCTAGGGCTAGGGCTAGGGCTAGGGTTAGGGTTAGGGTTAGGGCTAGGGCTAGGGCTAGGGTTAGTGTTAGGGTTAGGGCTAGGGTTAGGGTTAGGGTTAGGTCTAGGGTTAGATTTAGGTTTAGGGTTAGGGTCAGGGCAAGGGCTAGGGCTAGGGCTAGGGTTAGGGTTAGGGTTAGGGCTAAGGTTAGGGTTAGGCTAAGGGTTAGGGTTAGGGCTCGGGCAAGGCTTGGGCTAGGGCTTGAGCTTGGGCTAGGGTTAGGGTTAGGGATAGGGTCAGGGCTAGGGCTAGTGTTAGGGCTAGGGCTAGGGCTAGAGCTACGGTTAGGGTTAGGTTTAGGGTTAGGGCTAGGGCTACGGCTGGGGCTAGGGCTAGGGCTAGACTAGGGTCAGGTTTAGGGTTAGGGCTAAGGTTAGGGTTAGGTTATGGTGAGGGCTAGGGCTAGGGCTAGGGCTAGCGTTAGGGTTAGTGCTAGGGCTAGGGTTAGGGTGAGTGTTACGGTTAGGGTTAGTGCTAGGGCTAGGGTTAGGTTTAGGATTAGGGTTAGGGTTAGGGCTACGGCTAGGGCTAGGGTTAGTGCTAGGGCTAGAGTTAGGGTTAGGGCTAGGGCTAGCGCTAGGGCTAGGCCTAGGGCTAGGTTTAGGGTAAGGGTTATGGCTACGGCTAGGGCTAGGTCTTGGGCTAGGGCTAGGGCTAGGGTTAAGGTTAGGGCTAGGGCTAGGGCTAGGTCTATGGCTAGGTCTAGGGTTAGGGTTAGGTTTAGGGTTAGGGTTAGGTCTAGGGCTAGGGTTAGGGTTAGGGTTAGGGTTAGGGCTAGGGCAAGGCTTGGGCTAGGGCTTGGGCTAGGACTAGGGTTAGTGTTAGGGTTAGGGCTAGGGTTAGGGCTAGGGCTAGGGCTAGAGTTACGGTTAGGGTTAGGTATAGGGTTAGGGCTAGGGCTAGGGCTGGGGCTATGGCTAGGGCTGGGGCTAGGGCTAGGGCTAGGTCTAGGGTTAGGTTTATGGTTAGGGCTAAGGTTAGGGTTAGGTTAGGGTTAGGGTTAGGGCTAGGGCTAGGGCTAGGGCTAGGGCTAGGGCTAGGGTAGTGTTAGGGTTAGTGCTAGGGCTAGGGTTATGGTTAGGGTTACGGTTAGGGTTAGTGCTAGGGCTAGGGTTAGGTTTAGGGTTAGGGTTAGGGTTAGGGCTAGGGCTAGGGCTAGGGCTAGGTTTATTGCTAGGGCTAGGGTTAGGTTTAGGCTTAGGGTTAGAGTTAGGGCTAGGGCTAGGGCTAGGGTTATGGCTAAGGTTAGGGTTAGGGTTAGGGTTACGGTTAGGGCTAGGGTTACGGCTAGGACTAGGGCTAGGGCTAGGGCTAGTGTTAGGGTTAGGGTTAGGGCTAAGGTTATGGTTAGGGTTAGGGCTAGGGTTAGGGCTAAGTGTAGGGCTAGGGCTAGGTCTAGGGCTAGGGTTAGGGTGACGGCTAGGGCTAGGGCTAAGTCTAGAGCTAGGGTTAAAGTTAGTGCTAGGGCTAGGGTTAGGTTTAGGGTTAGGGTTAGGGTTAGGGTTAGGGCTAGGGTTAGGTTTAGGGTTAGGTTTAGGGCTAGGGCTAGGTCTAGGGCTAGGGCTAGGGTTAGGTTTAGGGCTATGGTTACAGCTAGGGCTAGGGTTAGGGCTAGGGCTAGGGTTAGGTTTAGGGCTAGGGCTAGGGCTAGGGCTAGGGCTAGGTCTAGGGTTAGGGTTAGGGTTAGGGTTAGGGCTAGGGCTAGGGCTAGGGTTAGGGTTAGGGTTAGGGTTAGGGCTAGGTCTAGGGTTAGGCTTAGGGCTAGGGTTAGGGTTAGGGTTAGGGTTAGGGCTAGGGCTAGGGCTAGGGCTAGGGTTTGGGTTAGGGTTAGGGCTAGGGCTAGGGCTAGGGTTAGTGTTATGGTTAGGGCTAGGGTTAGGGTTAGGGTTAGGTCTAGGGTTAGGGTTAGGTTTAGGGTTAGGGTTAGGGCTCGGGCAAGGCTTGGGCTAGGGCTTGAGCTTGGGCTAGGGTTAGGGTTAGGGCTAGCGTTAGGGCTAGGGCTAGTGTTAGGGCTAGGGCTAGGGCTAGAGCTACGGTTAGGGTTAGGTTTAGGGTTAGGGCTAGGGCTACGGCTGGGGCTAGGGCTAGGGCTAGACTAGGGTTAGGTTTAGGGTTAGGGCTAAGGTTAGGGTTAGGTTAGGGTGAGGGCTAGGGCTAGGGCTAGGGCTAGCGTTAGGGTTAGTGCTAGGGCTAGGGTTAGGGTGAGGGTTACGGTTAGGGTTAGTGCTAGGGCTAGGGTTAGGTTTAGGATTAGGGTTAGGGTTAGGGCTAGGGCTAGGGCTAGGGTTAGTGCTAGGGCTAGAGTTAGGGTTAGGGCTAGGGCTAGCGCTAGGGCTAGGCCTAGGGCTAGGTTTATGGTAAGGGTTATGGCTACGGCTAGGGCTAGGTCTTGGGCTAGGTCTAGGGCTAGGGTTAAGGTTAGGGCTAGGGCTAGGGCTAGGTCTATGGCTAGGTCTAGGGTTAGGGTTAGGTTTAGGTTTAGGGTTAGGTCTAGGGCTAGGGTTAGGGTTAGGGTTAGGGTTAGGGCTAGGGCAAGGCTTGGGCTAGGGCTTGGGCTAGGGCTAGGGTTAGTGTTAGGGTTAGGGCTAGGGTTAGGGCTAGGACTAGGGTTAGGGCTAGGGCTAGGGCTAGAGTTACGGTTAGGGTTAGGTTTAGGGTTAGGGCTAGGGCTAGGGCTGGGGCTAGGGCTAGGGATGGGGCTAGGGCTAGGGCTAGGTCTAGGGTTAGGTTTATGGTTAGGGCTAAGGTTGGGGTTAGGTTAGGGTTAGGGTTAGGGCTAGGGCTAGGGCTAGGGCTAGGGTAGTGTTAGGGTTAGTGCTAGGTCTAGGGTTATGGTTAGGGTTACGGTTAGGGTTAGTGCTAGGGCTAGGGTTAGGTTTAGGGTTAGGGTTAGGGTTAGGGCTAGGGCTAGGGCTAGGGTTAGTGCTAGGGCTAGGGTTAGGTTTAGGCTTAGGGTTAGAGTTAGGGCTAGGGCTAGGGCTAGGGTTAGGGCTAAGGTTAGGGTTAGGGTTAGGGTTAGGGTTAGGGCTAGGGTTACGGCTAGGACTAGGGCTAGGTCTAGGGCTAGTGTTAGGGTTAGGGTTAGGGCTAAGGTTAGGGTTAGGGTTAGGGTTAGGGTTAGGGCTAGGGTTAGGGCTAAGTGTAGGGCTAGGGCTAGGTCTAGGGCTAGGGTTAGGGTGAGGGCTAGGGCTAGGGCTAAGTCTAGGGCTAGGGTTAAAGTTAGTGCTAGGGCTAGGGTTAGGGTTAGGGTTAGGGTTAGGGTTAGGGCTAGGGTTAGGTTTAGGGTTTGGGTTAGGGCTAGGGCTAGGTCTAGGGCTAGGGCTAGGGTTACAGCTAGGGCTAGGGTTAGGGCTAGGGCTAGGGTTAGGTTTAGGGCTAGGGCTAGGGCTAGGGCTAGGGCTAGGTCTAGGGTTAGGTTTAGGGTTAGGGTTAGGGCTAGGGCTAGGGTTAGGTTTAGGGCTAGGGTTAGGGTTAGGGTTAGGGTTAGGGCTAGGGCTAGGGCTAGGGTTAGGGTTAGGGTTAGGGTTAGGGCTAGGTCTAGGGTTAGGGTTAGGGCTAGGATTAGGGTTAGGGTTAGGGTTAGGGCTAGGGCTAGGGCTAGGGCTAGGTCTAGGGTTAGGGTTAGGGTTAGGGTTAGGGCTAGGGCTAGGGCTAGGGTTAGTGTTAGGGTTAGGGCTAGGGACAGGGTTAGGGTTAGGTCTAGGGTTAGGGTTAGGTTTAGGGTTAGGGCAAGGGCTAGGGCTAGGGTTAGGGCTAGGGCTAGGGTTAGGGTTAGGGCTAAGGTTAGGGTTAGGGTTAGGGCTAGGGCTAGGGCTAGGGTTAGTGTTAGGGTTAGGGCTAGGGATAGGGTTAGGGTTAGGTCCAGGGCTAGGGTTAGGGTTAGGGTTAGGGTTAGGGCTAGGGCAAGGCTTGGGCTAGGGCACGGTTACTGTTAGTTTTAGGGCTAGGGTTAGGGCTAGGGCTAGGGTTAGGTCTAGGGCTAGGGCTAGAGCTACGGTTAGGGTTAGGTTTAGGGTTAGGGCTAGGGCTGGGGCTAGGGCTAGGGCTAGGGCTAGCTCTAGTGTTAGGGTTAGTGCTAGGGCTAGGGCTAGGGCTAGGATTAGGGTTTGGGTTAGTGTTAGGGCTAAGGTTAGGGTTAGGTTACGGTTAGGGCTAGGGTTAGGGTTAGGGTTAAGTCTAGAGCTAGGGCTAGGGCTAGGGCTAGCGTTAGGGTTAGGGTTAGGTCTAGGGGTAGGGTAAGGGTTAGGGCTAGGGCTAGGGCTAGGGCTAGGGCTAGGATTAGGGTTTGGGTTAGTGTTAGGGCTAGTGCTAGGGCTATGGTTAGGGTTAGGGCTAGGGTTAGGATTAGGGTTAGGTCTAGGGTTAGGGTGGGGTTAGGGTTAGGGTTAGGGCAAGTGCTAGGGCTGGGGCTAGCGCTAGTGCTATGGCTAGGGTTAGGGTTAGGGTTAGGGCTAAGGCTGGGTTAGGGTTAGGGTTAGGGTTAGGGCTAGGGCTAGGGTTAGGGTTAGGGCTAGGGTTAGGATTAGGGTTAGGGTTAGGGTTAGGGATAGGGCTAGGGCTAGGGCTTGAGTTAGGGTTAGGGTTAGGGTTAGGGCTAGGGCTAGGGCTAGGGTTAGGGTTAGGGCTAGGGTTAGGGTTAGATCTAGGGTTAGGGTTAGGGCTAGGGCTAAGGCTAGGGCTAGGGCTAGGTTTAGGGTTAGGGTTAGGGCTAAGGTTAGGTTTAGGGTTAGGTTTAGGGCTACGGTTAGGGCTAATGCTAGGGCTAGGTCTAGGTCTAGGTCTAGAGTTAGGGTTAGGGCTAGGGTTAGGGCTAAGGCTAGGGCTAGGGTTAGGGTTAGTGCTAGGGCTAGGGTTAGGGTTAGGGTTAGGTTTAGGGTTAGGGCTAGGTCTAGGGCTAGGGCTAGGGCTAGGGTTAGGTTTAGGGTTAGGGCTAGGGCTAGGGTTAGGGCTATGGCTAGGGTTAGAGTTAGGGTTAGGGCTAGGGCTAGGGCTAGGGCTAGGGCTAGGGCTAGGGTTAGGGTTAGGGCTGGGGCTAGGCCTAGGTTTAGGGTTAGGGTTAGGTTTAGGGCTAGGGCTAGGTTTAGGGTTAGGGCTAGGGTTATGGTTAGGTTTAGGGTTAGGGTTAGGTATAGGGCTAGGGCGAGGGCTAGGGCTAGGGCTAGCGTTAGGGTTAGGGTTACGGTTAGGGTTAGTGCTAGGGCTATGGTTAGGTTTAGGATTAGGTTAGGGTTAGGGCTAGGGCTAGGGCTAGGTTTAGGGTTAGGGTTAGGGTTAGGGCTAGGGCTAGGGTTAGGGGTATGGCTTGGGTTAG
>OX463240.1:265000-267500 GCA_949820135.1 Sylvilagus floridanus | reverse complement strand
AGGGTTAGGGCTAGGGTAAGGGCTAGGGCTAGGGTTAGGGCTAGGGCTAGGGCTAGAGATACGGTTAGGGTTAGGTTTAGGGTTAGGGCTAGGGCTAGGGCTGGGGCTAGGGCTAGGGCTAGACTAGGGTTAGGTTTATGGTTAGGGCTAAGGTTAGGGTTAGGTTAGGGTTAGGGCTAGGGCTAGGGCTAGGGCTAGGGCTAGGGCTAGTGTTAGGGTTAGTGCTAGGGCTAGGGTTAGGGTTAGGGTTACGGTTAGGGTTAGTGCTAGGGCTAGGGTTAGGTTTAGGATTAGGGTTAGGGTTAGGGCTAGGGCTAGGGCTAGGGCTAGGGTAGGTGCTAGGGCTAGAGTTAGGGTTAGGGCTAGGGCTAGAGCTAGGGCTAGGCCTAGGGCTAGGTTTAGTGTAAGGGTTATGGCTAGGGCTAGGGCTAGGTCTTGGGCTAGGGCTAGGGCTAGGGTTAAGGTTAGGGCTAGGGCTAGGGCTAGGTCTATGGCTAGGTCTAGGGTTAGGGTTAGGTTTAGCTTTAGGGTTAGGTCTAAGGCTAGGGTTAGGGTTAGGGTTAGGGCTAGGGCAAGGCTTGGGCTAGGGCTTGGCCTAGGGCTATGGTTAGTGTTAGGGTTAGGGCTAGGGTTAGGGCTAGGGCTAGGGTTAGGGCTAGGGCTAGGGCTAGAGTTACGGTTAGGGTCAGGTTTAGGGTTAGGGCTAGGGCTAGGGCTGGGACTAGGGCTAGGGCTGGGGCTAGGGCTAGGGCTAGGTCTAGGGTTAGGTTTAGGGTTAGGGCTAAGGTTAGGGTTAGGTTAGGGTTAGGGCTAGGTCTAGGGCTAGGGCTAGGGCTAGGGCTAGTGTTAGGGTTAGTGCTAGGGCTAGAGTTAGGGTTAGGGTTACGGTTAGGGTTAGTGCTAGGGCTAGGTTTAGGTTTTGGGTTAGTGTTAGGGTTAGGGCTAGTGCTAGGGCTAGGGTTAGGGCTAGGGCTAGGGTTAGGTTTAGGCTTAGGGTTAGAGTTAGGGCTAGGGCTAGGGCTAGGGTTAGGCTAAGGTTAGGGTTAGGGTTAGGGTTAGGGTTAGGGTTAGGGCTAGGGTTACGGCTAGGACTAGGGCTAGGGCTAGGGCTAGTGTTAGGGTTATGGTTAGGGCTAAGGTTAGGGTTAGGGTTAGGGTTAGGGCTAGGGTTAGAGCTAAGGGTAGGGCTAGGGCTAGGTCTACGGTTAGGGTTAGTGTTAGGGTTACAGCTAGGGCTAGGGTTAGCGCTAGGGCTAGGGTTAGGGTTAGGGTTAGGGCTAGGGCTAGGGCTAGGGCTAGGGCTAGGTCTAGGGTTAGGGTTAGGTTTAGGGTTAGG
Source organism: Sylvilagus floridanus (assembly GCA_949820135.1). Lineage (NCBI taxonomy): Eukaryota > Metazoa > Chordata > Mammalia > Lagomorpha > Leporidae > Sylvilagus > Sylvilagus floridanus. Next base: position 266,164 of record OX463240.1, on the reverse strand, counting down.
GCTAGGGCTAGGGTTAGGCTTAGGGCTAGGGTTAGGGTTAGGGTTAGGGTTAGGGTTAGGGCTAGGGCTAGTGCTAGGGCTAGGGCTAGGGTTAGGGTTAGGGTTAGGGCTAGGGCTAGGGCTAGGGTTAGTGTTAGGGTTAGGGCTAGGGTTAGGGTTAGGGTTAGGTCTAGGGTTAGGGTTAGGTTTATGGTTAGGGTTAGGGTAAGGGCTAGGGCTAGGGCTAGGGCTAGGGCTAGGGTTAGGTTTAGGGTTAGGGCTAAGGTTAGGGTTAGGGTTAGGGTTAGGGTTAGGGCTAGGGCAAGGCTTGGTCTAGGGCTTGAGCTTGGGCTAGGGTTAGGGTTAGGGTTAGGTCTAGGGTAAGGGCTAGGGCTAGGGTTAGGGCTAGGGCTAGAGCTACGGTTAGGGTTAGGTTTAGGGTTAGGGCTAGGGCTAGGGCTGGGGCTAGGGCTAGGGCTAGACAAGGGTTAGGTTTAGGGTTAGGGCTAAGATTAGGGTTAGGTTAGGGTTAGGGCTAGGGCTAGGGCTAGGGCTAGGGCTAGGACTAGTGTTAGGGTTAGTGCTAGGGCTAGGGTTAGGGTTAGGGTTACGGTTAGGGTTAGTGCTAGGGCTAGGGTTAGGTTTAGGATTAGGGTTAGGGTTAGGGCTAGGGCTAGGGCTAGGGCTAGGGTTAGTGCTAGGGCTAGAGTTAGGGTTAGGGCTAGGACTAGGGCTAGGGCTAGGCCTAGGGCTAGGTTTAGGGTAAGGGTTATGGCTAGGGCTAGGGCTAGGTCTTGGGCTAGGGCTAGGGCTAGGGTTAAGGTTAGGGCTAGGGCTAGGGCTAGGGCTAGGTCTATGGCTAGGTCTAGGGTTAGGGTTAGGTTTAGGTTTAGGGTTAGGTCTAAGGCTAGGGTTAGGGTTAGGGTTAGGGCTAGGGCAAGGCTTGGGCTAGGGCTTGGGCTAGGGCTAGGGTTAGTGTTAGGGTTAGGGCTAGGGTTAGGGCTAGGGCTAGGGTTAGGGCTAGGGCTAGGGCTAGAGTTACGGTTAGGGTCAGGTTTAGGGTTAGGGCTAGGGCTAGGGCTGGGGCTAGGGCTAGGGCTGGGGCTAGGGCTAGGGCTAGGTCTAGGGTTAGGTTTAGGGTTAGGGCTAAGGTTAGGGTTAGGTTAGGGTTAGGGCTAGGGCTAG
>OX463240.1:252500-260000 GCA_949820135.1 Sylvilagus floridanus | reverse complement strand
GGCTAGGGCTAGGGCTGGGGCTAGGGCTAGGGCTAGGTCTAGGGTTAGGTTTAGGGTTAGGGCTAAGGTTAGGGTTAGGTTAGGGTTAGGGCTAGGGCTAGGTCTAGGGCTAGGGCTAGGGCTAGTGTTTGGGTTAGTGCTAGGGCTAGAGTTAGGGTTAGGGTTACGGTTAGGGTTAGTGCTAGGGCTAGGTTTAGGTTTTGGGTTAGTGTTAGGGTTAGGGCTAGGGCTAGGGCTAGGGTTAGTGCTAGGGCTAGGGTTAGGTTTAGGCTTAGGGTTAGAGTTAGGGCTAGGGCTAGGGCTAGGGTTAGGCTAAGGTTAGGGTTAGGGTTAGGGTTAGGGTTAGGGCTAGGGTTACGGCTAGGACTAGGGCTAGGGCTAGGGCTAGTGTTAGGGTTAGGGTTAGGGTTAGGGCTAAGGTTAGGGTTAGGGTTAGGGTTAGGGCTAGGGTTAGGGCTAAGGGTAGGGCTAGGGCTAGAGTTAGGGTTAGGGCTAGGGCTAGGGCTAAGGCTAGGGCTGGGTTAAAGTTAGTGCTAGGGCTAGGTTTAGGGTTAGGATTAGGGTTAGGGTTAGGGCTAGGGTTAGGTTAGGGTTAGGGTTAGGGCTAGGGCTAGGGCTAGGGCTAGGGCTAGTGTTAGTGTTAGTGCTAGGGCTAGGGTTAGGGTTAGGGTTACCTTTAGGGTTAGTGCTAGGGCTAGGGCTAGGGTTAGGTTTAGGGTTAGGGCTAAGGTTAGGGTTAGGTTAGGGTTAGGGCTAGGGCTAGGTCTAGGGCTAGGGCTAGGGCTAGTGTTTGGGTTAGTGCTAGGGCTAGAGTTAGGGTTAGGGTTACGGTTAGGGTTAGTGCTAGGGCTAGGTTTAGGTTTTGGGTTAGTGTTAGGGTTAGGGCTAGGGCTAGGGCTAGGGTTAGTGCTAGGGCTAGGGTTAGGTTTAGGCTTAGGGTTAGAGTTAGGGCTAGGGCTAGGGCTAGGGTTAGGCTAAGGTTAGGGTTAGGGTTAGGGTTAGGGTTAGGGCTAGGGTTACGGCTAGGACTAGGGCTAGGGCTAGGGCTAGTGTTAGGGTTAGGGTTAGGGTTAGGGCTAAGGTTAGGGCTGGGTTAAAGTTAGTGCTAGGGCTAGGTTTAGGGTTAGGATTAGGGTTAGGGTTAGGGCTAGGGTTAGGTTAGGGTTAGGGTTAGGGCTAGGGCTAGGGCTAGGGCTAGGGCTAGTGTTAGTGTTAGTGCTAGGGCTAGGGTTAGGGTTAGGGTTACCTTTAGGGTTAGTGCTAGGGCTAGGGCTAGGGTTAGTGCTAGGGCTAGAGTTAGGGTTAGGGCTAGGGCAAGGCTTGGGCTAGGGCTTGGGCTAGGGCTAGGGTTAGTGTTAGTGTTAGGGCTAGGGTTAGGGCTAGGTCTAGTGTTACGGCTAGGACTAGGGCTAGGGCTAGGGCTAGTGTTAGGGTTAGGGTTAGGGCTATGGTTAGGGTTAGGGTTAGGATTAGGGCTATGGTTAGGGCTAAGGGGAGGGCTAGGGCTAGGTCTAGGGCTAGGGTTAGGGTGAGGGCTAGGGCTAGGGCTAAGGCTAGGGCTAGGGTTAAAGTTAGTGCTAGGGCTAGGGTTAGGGTTAGGGCTAGGGCTAGGGCTAGGGCTAGGTCTACGGTTAGGGTAAGTGTTAGGGTTACAGCTAGGGCTAGGGTTAGCGCTAGGGCTAGGGTTAGGGTTAGGGTTAGGGCTAGGGCTAGTTCTAGGGCTAGGGCTAGGTCTAGGGTTAGGGTTAGGTTTAGGGTTAGGGCTAGGGCTAGGGTTAGGCTTAGAGCTAGGGTTAGGGTTAGGGTTAGGGTTAGGGTTAGGGCTAGGGCTAGGGCTAGGGCTAGGGCTAGGGTTAGGGTTAGGGTTAGGGCTAGGGCTAGGGCTAGGTTTAGTGTTAGGGTTAGGGCTAGGGTTAGGGTTAGGGTTAGGTCTAGGGTTAGGGTTAGGTTTATGGTTAGGGTTAGGGTAAGGGCTAGGGCTAGGGCTAGGGCTAGGGCTAGGGTTAGGGTTAGGGTTAGGGCTAAGGTTAGGGTTAGGGTTAGGGTTAGGGTTAGGGTTAGGGCTAGGGCAAGGCTTGGGCTAGGGCTTGAGCTTGGGCTAGGGTTAGGGTTAGGGTTAGGGCTAGGTTAAGGGCTAGGGCTAGGGTTAGGGCTAGGGCTAGGGCTAGAGCTACGGTTAGGGTTAGGTTTAGTGTTAGGGCTAGGGCTAGGGCTGGGGCTAGGGCTAGGGCTAGACAAGGGTTAGGTTTAGGGTTAGGGCTAAGGTTAGGGTTAGGTTAGGGTTAGGGCTAGGGCTAGGGCTAGGGCTAGGGCTAGGGCTAGTGTTAGGGTTAGTACTAGGGCTAGGGTTAGGGTTAGGGTTACGGTTAGGGTTAGTGCTAGGGCTAGGGTTAGGTTTAGGATTAGGGTTAGGGTTAAAGCTAGGGCTAGGGCTAGGGTTAGTGCTAGGGCTAGAGTTAGGGTTAGGGCTAGGGCTAGGGCTAGGGCTAGGCCTAGGGCTAGGTTTAGGGTAAGGGCTAAGGTTAGGGTTAGGGTTAGGGTTACGGTTATGGCTAGGGCTAGGTCTAGGTCTAGGGCTAGAGCCAGGGTTAGGGTTAGGGCTAGGGTTAGGGTTAGGGCTAGGGTTATGGTTAGGTTTAGGGTTAGGGTTAGGTATAGGGCTAGGCTAGGGCTAGGGCTAGGGCTAGGTTTTGGGTTAGGGTTAGGGCTAGGGCTAGGGATAGGTTTAGGGTTAGGACTAGGGTTAGGGTTAGGGTTAGGTCTAGGGTTAGGGTTAAGGTTAGGGTTAGGGTTAGGGCAAGGGCTAGGGCTAGGGCTAGGGCTATGGTTAGGGTTAGGGTTAGGGCTAAGGTTAGGGTTAGGGTTAGGGCTAGGGCAAGTCTTGGGGTGGGCTTGAGCTTTGGCTAGGGTTAGGTTTAGGGTTAGGGGTATGGTTAGGGCTAGGGCTAGGGTTTGGTCTAGGGCTATGGCTAGAGCTACGGTTAGGGTTAGGGTTAGTTTTAGGGCTAGGGCTAGGGCTGGGGTTAGGGCTAGGGCTAGGTCTAGGGTTAGGTTTAGGGTTAGGGCTAAGGTTAGGGTTAGGTTAGTGTTAGGGTTAGGGCTAGGGCTAGGGCTAGGGCTAGGGCTAGTGTTAGGGTTAGTGCTAGGGCTAGGGTTAGGGTTAGGGTTACCTTTAGGGTTAGTGCTAGGGCTAGGGTTAGGTTTAGGGTTAGGGTTAGGGCTAGGGCTAGGGCTAGGGTTAGTGCTAGGGCTAGAGTTAGGGTTAGGGCTAGGGCAAGGCTTGGGCTTGGGCTTGGGCTAGGGCTAGGGTTAGTGTTAGTGTTAGGGCTATGGTTATGGCTAGGGCTATGGTTACGGCAAGGACTAGGGCTAGGGCTAGGGCTAGTGTTAGGGTTAGGGTTAGGGCTAAGGTTAGGGTTAGGTTTAGGGTTAGGGCTAGGGTTAGGGATAAGGGTAGGGCTAGGTCTAGGTCTAGGGCTAGGGTTAGGGTGAGGGCTAGGGCTAGGGCTAAGGCTAGGGCTAGGGTTAAAGTTAGTGCTAGGGCTAGGGTTAGGGTTAGGGTTAGGGCTAGGGCTAGGGCTAGGGCTAGGGCTAGGTCTACGGTTAGGGTTAGTGTTAGGGTTACAGCTAGGGCTAGGGTTATTGCTAGGGCTAGGGTTAGGTTTAGGGTTAGGGCTAGGGCTAGGGCTAGGGCTAGGGCTAGGTCTAGGGTTAGTGTTAGGTTTAGGGTTAGGGCTAGGGCTAGGGCTAGGGTTAGGCTTAGGGCTAGGGTTAGGGTTAGGGTTAGGGTTAGGGTTAGGGCTAGGGCTAGGGCTAGGGCTAGGGCTAAGGTTAGGGTTAGGGTTAGGGCTCGGGCTAGCACTAGGGTTAGTGTTAGGGTTAGGGCTAGGGTTAGGGTTAGGGTTAGGTCTAGGGTTAGGGTTAGGTTTATGGTTAGGGTTAGGGTAAGGGCTAGGGCTAGGGCTAGGGCTAGGGCTAGGGTTAGGGTTAGGGTTAGGGCTAAGGTTAGGGTTAGGGTTAGGGTTAGGGTTAGGGCTAGGGCAAGGCTTGGGCTAGGGCTTGAGCTTGGGCTAGGGTTAGGGTTAGGGTTAGGGCTAGGGTAAGGGCTAGGGCTAGGGTTAGGGCTAGGGCTAGGGCTAGAGCTACGGTTAGGGTTAGGTTTAGGGTTAGGGCTAGGGCTAGGGCTGTGGCTAGGGCTAGGTCTAGACTAGGGTTAGGTTTAGCGTTAGGGCCAAGGTTAGGGTTAGGTTAGGGTTAGGGCTATGGCTAGGGCTAGGGCTAGGGCTAGTGTTAGGGTTAGTGCTAGGGCTAGTGTTAGGGTTAGGGCTAGGGCTAGGGCTAGGGCTAGGCCTAGGGCTAGGTTTAGGGTAAGGGTTATGGCTAGGGCTAGGGATAGGTCTTGGGCTAGGGCTAGGGCTAGGGTTAAGGTTAGGGCTAGGGCTAGGGCTAGGTCTATTGCTAGGTCTAGGGTTAGGGTTAGGTTTAGGTTTAGGGTTAGGTCTAGGGCTATGGTTAAGGTTAGGGTTAGGGTTAGGGCTAGGGCAAAGCTTGGGCTAGGGCTTGGGCTAGGGCTAGGGTTAGTGTTAGGGTTAGGGCTAGGGTTAGGGCTAGGGCTAGGTTTAGGGCTAGGGCTAGGGCTAGAGTTACGGTTAGGGTCAGGTTTAGGTTTAGGGCTAGGGCTAGGGCTGGGGCTAGGGCTAGGGCTGGGGCTAGGGCTAGGGCTATGTCTAGGGTTAGGTTTAGGGTTAGCGCTAAGGTTAGGGTTAGGTTATGGTTAGGGCTAGGGCTAGGGCTAGGGCTAGGGTTAGGGTTAGGGTTAGGGCTAGGGCTAGGGCAAGGTTTAGTGTTAGGGTTAGGGCTAGGGTTAGGGTTAGGGTTAGGTCTAGGGTTAGGGTTAGGTTTAGGGTTAGGGCAAGGGCTAGGGCTAGGGTTAGGGCTAGGGCTAGGGTTAGGGTTAGGGTTAGGGCTAAGGTTAGGGTTAGGGTTAGGGTTATGGTTAGGTTAGGGTTAGGGCTAGGTCTAGGGCTAGGGCCAGGGTTAGGGTTAGGGCTAGGGTTAGGGTTAGGTTTAGGGTTAGGTTTAGGAATAGGGCTAGGCTAGGGCTAGGGCTAGGGCTAGGTTTTGGGTTAGGGTTAGGGCTACGGCTAGGGATAGGTTTAGGGTTAGGGCTAGGGTTAGGGTTAGGGTTAGGTCAAGGGTAAGGGTTAAGGTTATGGTTAGGGTTAGGGTTAGGGCAAGAGCTAGGGCTAGGGCTAGGGCTAGGGCTATGGTTAGGGTTAGGGATAGGGCTAAGGTTAGGGTTAGGGTTAGGGTTAGGGTTAGGGCTTGGGCAAGGCTTGTGGTGGGCTTGAGCTTTGGCTAGGGTTAGGGTTAGGGTTAGGGCTAGGGTTAGGGCTAGGGCTAGGGTTAGGGCTAGGGCTATGGCTAGAGCTACGGTTAAGGTTAGGGTTAGTTTTAGGGCTAGGGCTAGGGCTGGGGCTAGGGCTAGGGCTAGGTCTAGGGTTAGGTTTAGGGTTAGGGCTAAGGTTAGGATTAGGTTAGGGTTAGGGTTAGGGCTAGGGCTAGGGCTAGGGCTAGGACTATTGTTAGGGTTAGTGCTAGGGCTAGGGTTAGGGTTAGGGTTAGGGTTACCTTTAGGGTTAGTGCTAGGGCTAGGGTTAGGTTTAGGGTTAGGGTTAGTGCTAGGGCTAGGGCTAGGGTTTTTGCTAGGGCTAGAGTTAGGTTTAGGGCTAGGGTAAGGCTTGGGCTAGGGCTTGGGCTAGGGCTAAGGTTAGTGTTAGTGTTAGGTTTAGGGTTAGGGCTAGGGCTAGTGTTAGGGTTAGGGTTAGGGCTAAGGTTAGGGTTAGGGTTAGGGTTACGGTTAGGGTTAGGGCTAAGGTAGGGCTAGGGCTAGGTCTAGGGCTAGGGTTAGGGTGAGGGCTAGGGCTAGGGCTAAGGCTAGGGCTAGGGTTAAAGTTAGTGCTAGGGCTAGGGTTAGGGTTAGGGTTAGGGTTAGGGCTAGGGTTACGGTTAGGGTTAGGGTTAGGGTTAGGGTTAGGGCTAGGGCTAGGGCTAGGGCTAGGTCTAGGGTTAGGGTTAGGGTTAGGGCTAGAGCTAGGGCTAGGGCTAGGTCTACGGTTAGGGTTAGGGTTAGGGTTACAGCTAGGGCTAGGGTTAGGGCTAGGGCTAGGGTTAGGGTTAGGGTTAGGGCTAGGGCTAGGGCTAGGGCTAGGTCTAGGGTTAGGGTTATGTTTAGGGTTAGGGCTAGGGCTAGGGTTAGGCTTAGGGCTAGGGTTAGGGTTAGGGTTGGGGTTAGGGTTAGAGCTAGGGCTAGGACTAGGGCTAGGGCTAGGGTTATGTTTAGGTTTAGGGCTAGGGCTAGTGCTAGGGTTAGTGTTAGGTTTAGGGCTAGGGTTAGGGTTAGGGTTAGGTCTAGGGTTAGGGTTAGGTTTATGGTTAGGGTTAGGGTAAGGGCTAGGGCTAGGGCTAGGGCTAGGGCTAGGGTTAGGGTTAGGGTTAGGGCTAAGGTTAGGGTTAGGGTTAGGGTTAGGGTTAGGGCTAGGGCAAGGCTTGGGCTAGGGCTTGAGCTTGGGCTAGGGTTAGGGTTAGGGTTAGGGCTGGGGTAAGGGCTAGGGCTAGGGTTAGGGCTAGGGCTAGGTCTAGAGCTACGGTTAGGGTTAGGTTTAGGGTTAGGGCTAGGGCTAGGGCTGGGGCTAGGGCTAGGGCTAGACTAGGGTTAGGTTTAGGGTTAGGGCTAAGGTTAGGGTTAGGTTAGGGTTAGGGCTAGGGCTAGGGCTAGGGCTAGGGCTAGGGCTAGTGTTAGGGTTAGTGCTAGGGCTAGGGTTAGGGCTAGGGTTAAGGTTAGGGTTAGTGCTTGGGCTAGGTTTAGGTTTAGGATTAGCGTTAGGGTTAGGGCTAGGGCTAGGGTTTTTGCTAGGGCTAGAGTTAGGGTTAGGGCTAGGGCTAGGGCTAGGGCTAGGCCTAGGGCTAGGTTTAGGGTAAGGTTTATGGCTAGGGCTAGGGCTAGGTCTTGGGCTAGGGCTAGGGCTAGGGCTAGGGTTAAGGATAGGTCTAGGGCTAGGGCTAGGTCTATGGCTAGGTCTAGGGTTAGGGTTAGGTTTAGGTTTAGGGTTAGGTCTAGGGCTAGGGTTAGGGTTAGGGTTAGGGTTAGGGCTAGGGCAAGGCTTGGGCTAGGGCTTGGTCTAGGGCTAGGGTTAGTGTTAGGGTTAGGGCTAGGGTTAGGGCTAGGGCTAGGGTTAGGGCTAGGGCTAGGGCTAGAGTTACGGTTAGGGTCAGGTTTAGGGTTAGGGCTAGGGCTAGGGCTGGGGCTTGGGCTAGGGCTGGGGCTTGGGCTAGGGCTAGGTCTAGGGTTAGGTTTAGAGTTAGGGCTAAGGTTAGGGTTAGGTTAGGGTTAGGGCTAGGCCTAGGGCTAGGGCTAGGGCTAGGGCTAGGGCTAGTGTTAGGGTTAGTGCTAGGGCTAGGGTTAGGGTTAGGTCTAGGGTTAGGGTTAGGGCTAGGGTT
>OX463240.1:230000-240000 GCA_949820135.1 Sylvilagus floridanus | reverse complement strand
GGGTTAGGGTTAGGCAAGGGCTAGGGCTAGGGCTAGGGCTAGGGCTAGGGCTAGGGCTAGGGTTAGGATTAGGGTTAGGGCTAAGGTTAGGGTTAGAGTTAGGGAAGGCTTGGGCTAGGGCTTGGGCTTGGGCTAGGGTTAGGGTTAGGGTTAGGGCTAGGGTTAGTGCTAGGGCTAGGGTTAGGGCTAGGGCTAGGGCTAGAGGTACGGTTAGAGTTAGGGTTAGGGTTAGGGCTAGGGCTAGTGCTGGGCCTTGGGCTAGGGCTAGGTCTAGGGTTAGGTTTAGGGTTAGGGTTAGGGCTAGGGCTAGAGCTAGGGCTAGGTCTAGGGCTAGGTCTATGGTTAGGGTTAGGGTTAGGGTTAGGGTTAGGGCTAGGGCTAGGTTTAGGCTTAGGGCTAGGGTTAGGGTTAGGGTTATGGTTAGGGTTAGGGCTAGGGCTAGGGCTAGGGCTAGGGTTAGGGTTAGGGTTAGGGCTAGGGCTAGGGCTAGGGTTAGTGTTAGGGTTAGGGCTAGGGTTAGGGTTAGTGTTAGGTCTAGGGTTAGATTTAGGTTTAGGGTTAGGGTCAGGGCAAGGGCTAGGGCTAGGGCTAGGGTTAGGGTTAGGGTTAGGGCTAAGGTTAGGGTTAGGCTAAGGGTTAGGGTTAGGGCTCGGGCAAGGCTTGGGCTAGGGCTTGAGCTTGGGCTAGGGTTAGGGTTAGGGCTAGGGTCAGGGCTAGGGCTAGTGTTAGGGCTAGGGCTAGGGCTAGAGCTACGGTTAGGGTTAGGTTTAGGGTTAGGGCTAGGGCTACGGCTGGGGCTAGGGCTAGGGCTAGACTAGGGTTAGGTTTAGGGTTAGGGCTAAGGTTAGGGTTAGGTTATGGTGAGGGCTAGGGCTAGGGCTAGGGCTAGCGTTAGGGTTAGTGCTAGGGCTAGGGTTAGGGTGAGGGTTACGGTTAGGGTTAGTGCTAGGGCTAGAGTTAGGGTTAGGGCTAGGGCTAGCGCTAGGGCTAGGCCTAGTGCTAGGTTTAGGGTAAGGGTTATGGCTACGGCTAGGGCTAGGTCTTGGGCTAGGGCTAGGGCTAGGGTTAAGGTTAGGGCTAGGGCTAGGGCTAGGTCTATGGCTAGGTCTAGGGTTAGGGTTAGGTTTAGGGTTAGGGTTAGGTCTAGGGCTAGGGTTAGGGTTAGGGTTAGGGTTAGGGCTAGGGCAAGGCTTGGGCTAGGGCTTGGGCTAGGACTAGGGTTAGTGTTAGGGTTAGGGCTAGGGTTAGGGCTAGGGCTAGGGCTAGAGTTACGGTTAGGGTTAGGTATAGGGTTAGGGCTAGGGCTAGGGCTGGGGCTATGGCTAGGGCTGGGGCTAGGGCTAGGGCTAGGTCTAGGGTTAGGTTTATGGTTAGGGCTAAGGTTAGGGTTAGGTTAGGGTTAGGGTTAGGGCTAGGGCTAGGGCTAGGGCTAGGGCTAGGGCTAGGGTTGTGTTAGGGTTAGTGCTAGGGCTAGGGTTATGGTTAGGGTTACGGTTAGGGTTAGTGCTAGGGCTAGGGTTAGGTTTAGGGTTAGGGTTAGGGTTAGGGCTAGGGCTAGGGCTAGGGCTAGGGCTAGGTTTATTGCTAGGGCTAGGGTTAGGTTTAGGCTTAGGGTTAGAGTTAGGGCAAGGGCTAGGGCTAGGGTTATGGCTAAGGTTAGGGTTAGGGTTAGGGTTACGGTTAGGGCTAGGGTTACGGCTAGGACTAGGGCTAGGGCTAGGGCTAGTGTTAGGGTTAGGGTTAGGGCTAAGGTTAGGGTTAGGGTTAGGGCTAGGGTTAGGGCTAAGTGTAGGGCTAGGGCTAGGTCTAGGGCTAGGGTTAGGGTGACGGCTAGGGCTAGGGCTAAGTCTAGAGCTAGGGTTAAAGTTAGTGCTAGGGCTAGGGTTAGGTTTAGGGTTAGGGTTAGGGTTAGGGTTAGGGCTAGGGTTAGGTTTAGGGTTAGGGTTAGGGCTAGGGCTAGGTCTAGGGCTAGGGCTAGGGTTAGGTTTAGGGCTATGGTTACAGCTAGGGCTAGGGTTAGGGCTAGGGCTAGGGTTAGGTTTAGGGCTAGGGCTAGGGCTAGGGCTAGGGCTAGGTCTAGGGTTAGGGTTAGGGTTAGGGTTAGGGCTAGGGCTAGGGCTAGGGTTAGGGTTAGGGTTAGGGTTAGGGCTAGGTCTAGGGTTAGGTTTAGGGCTAGGGTTAGGGTTAGGGTTAGGGTTAGGGCTAGGGCTAGGGCTAGGGCTAGGGTTAGGGTTAGGGTTAGGGCTAGGGCTAGGGCTAGGGTTAGTGTTATGGTTAGGGCTAGGGTTAGGGTGAGGGTTACGGTTAGGGTTAGTGCTAGGGCTAGGGTTAGGTTTAGGATTAGGGTTAGGGTTAGGGCTAGGGCTAGGGCTAGGGTTAGTGCTAGGGCTAGAGTTAGGGTTAGGGCTAGGGCTAGCGCTAGGGCTAGGCCTAGGGCTAGGTTTATGGTAAGGGTTATGGCTACGGCTAGGGCTAGGTCTTGGGCTAGGGCTAGGGCTAGGGTTAAGGTTAGGGCTAGGGCTAGGGCTAGGTCTATGGCTAGGTCTAGGGTTAGGGTTAGGTTTAGGTTTAGGGTTAGGTCTAGGGCTAGGGTTAGGGTTAGGGTTAGGGTTAGGGCTAGGGCAAGGCTTGGGCTAGGGCTTGGACTAGGGCTAGGGTTAGTGTTAGGGTTAGGGCTAGGGTTAGTGCTAGGACTAGGGTTAGGGCTAGGGCTAGGGCTAGAGTTATGGTTAGGGTTCGGTTTAGGGTTAAGGCTAGGGCTAGGGCTGGGGCTAGGGCTAGGGATGGGGCTAGGGCTAGGGCTAGGTCTAGGGTTAGGTTTATGGTTAGGGCTAAGGTTGGGGTTAAGTTAGGGTTAGGGTTAGGGCTAGGGCTAGGGCTAGGGCTAGGGTAGTGTTAGGGTTAGTGCTAGGTCTAGGGTTATGGTTAGGGTTACGGTTAGGGTTAGTGCTAGGGCTAGGGTTAGGTTTAGGGTTAGGGTTAGGGTTAGGGCTAGGGCTAGTGCTAGGGTTAGTGCTAGGGCTAGGGTTAGGTTTAGGCTTAGGGTTAGAGTTAGGGCTAGGGCTAGGGCTAGGGTTAGGGCTAAGGTTAGGGTTAGGGTTAGGGTTAGGGTTAGGGCTAGGGTTACGGCTAGGACTAGGGCTAGGTCTAGGGCTAGTGTTAGGGTTAGGGTTAGGGCTAAGGTTAGGGTTAGGGTTAGGGTTAGGGTTAGGGCTAGGGTTAGGGCTAAGTGTAGGACTAGGGCTAGGTCTAGGGCTAGGGTTAGGGTGAGGGCTAGGGCTAGGGCTAAGTCTAGGGCTAGGGTTAAAGTTAGTGCTAGGGCTAGGGTTAGGGTTAGGGTTAGGGTTAGGGTTAGGGCTAGGGTTAGGTTTAGGGTTTCGGTTAGGGCTAGGGCTAGGTCTAGGGCTAGGGCTAGGGTTAGGTTTAGGGCTAGGGTTACAGCTAGGGCTAGGGTTAGGGCTAGGGCTAGGGTTAGGTTTAGGGCTAGGGCTAGGGCTAGGGCTAGGGCTAGGTCTAGGGTTAGGGTTAGGGTTAGGGTTAGGGCTAGGGCTAGGGTTAGGTTTAGGGCTAGGGTTAGGGTTAGGGTTAGGGTTAGGGCTAGGGCTAGGGCTAGGGTTAGGGTTAGGGTTAGGGTTAGGGCTAGGTCTAGGGTTAGGGTTAGGGCTAGGATTAGGGTTAGGGTTAGGGTTAGGGCTAGGGCTAGGGCTAGGGCTAGGTCTAGGGTTAGGGTTAGGGTTAGGGTTAGGGCTAGGGATAGGGTTAGGGTTAGGTCTAGGGTTAGGGTTAGGTTTAGGGTTAGGGCAAGGGCTAGGGCTAGGGTTAGGGCTAGGGCTAGGGTTAGGGTTAGGGCTAAGGTTAGGGTTAGGGTTAGGGCTAGGGCTAGGGCTAGGGTTAGTGTTAGGGTTAGGGCTAGGGATAGGGTTAGGGTTAGGTCCAGGGCTAGGGTTAGGGTTAGGGTTAGGGTTAGGGCTAGGGCAAGGCTTGGGCTAGGGCACGGTTACTGTTAGTTTTAGGGCTAGGGTTAGGGCTAGGGCTAGGGTTAGGTCTAGGGCTAGGGCTAGAGCTACGGTTAGGGTTAGGTTTAGGGTTAGGGCTAGGGCTGGGGCTAGGGCTAGGGCTAGGGCTAGCTCTAGTGTTAGGGTTAGTGCTAGGGCTAGGGCTAGGGCTAGGATTAGGGTTTGGGTTAGTGTTAGGGCTAAGGTTAGGGTTAGGTTACGGTTAGGGCTAGGGTTAGGGTTAGGGTTAAGTCTAGAGCTAGGGCTAGGGCTAGGGCTAGCGTTAGGGTTAGGGTTAGGTCTAGGGGTAGGGTTAGGGTTAGGGCTAGGGCTAGGGCTAGGGCTAGGGCTAGGATTAGGGTTTGGGTTAGTGTTAGGGCTAGTGCTAGGGCTATGGTTAGGGTTAGGGCTAGGGTTAGGATTAGGGTTAGGTCTAGGGTTAGGGTGGGGTTAGGGTTAGGGTTAGGGCAAGTGCTAGGGTAAGGGTTAGTGTTAGGGTTAGGGCTAGGGTTAGGGTGAGGGTTAGGGTTAGGGCTAGGGCTAGGGTTAGGGCTAGGGCTAGGTTTAGGGTTAGGGCAAGGGCTAGGGCTAGGGCTAGTGTTAGGGTAAGGGTTAGGGTTAGGGCTAGGGCTAGGGTTAGGGTTAGGGCTAGGGTTAGGGTTAGGGTTAGGTTTAGGGCTAGGGCTAGGGCTAGGTCTAGGGCTAGGGTTAGGGTTAGGGTTAGGGTGAGGTCTAGGGTTAGTGTTAGGTTTAGGGTTAGGGTTAAGGCAAGGGATAGGGCTGGGGCTAGGATAGGGCTAGGGTAGGGCTAGGGTTAGGGTTAGGGTTAGGGCTAAGGTTAGGGTTAGGGTTAGGGTTAGGGCTAGGGTTAGGGCTAGGGCTAGGGAAGGGTTAGTGTTAGGTTTAGGGCTAGGGCTAGGGTTGGGGCTAGGGCTAGGTTTAGGGTTAGTGTTAGGGTTATGGCTAGGGATAGGTCTAGGGCTAGGGCTAGGGCTAGGGTTAGGGTTAGGGTTAGGGCTAGGTCAAGGGCTAGGGCTAGGGCTAGGATTAGGGTTAGGGTTAGGGTTAGGGTTAGGGCTAAGTTTAGGGTTAGGGTTAGGGTTAGGGCTAGGGCAAGGCTTGGGGTGGGCTTGAGCTTTGGCTAGGGTTAGTTTTAGGGTTAGGGGTATGGTTAGGGCTAGGGCTAGGGTTAGGGCTAGGGCTATGCTAGAGCTACGGTTAGGGTTAGGGTTAGTTTTAGGGCTAGGGCTAGGGCTGGGGCTAGGGCTAGGGCTAGGTCTAGGGTTAGGTTTAGGGTTAGGGCTAAGGTTAGGGTTAGGTTAGTGTTAGGGTTAGGGCTAGGGCTAGGGCTAGGGCTAGGGCTAGTGTTAGGTTTAGTGCTAGGGCTAGGGTTAGGGTTAGGATTACCTTTAGGGTTAGTGCGAGGGCTAGGGTTAGGTTTAGGGTTAGGGTTAGGGCTAGGGCTAGGGCTAGGGTTAGTGCTAGGGCTAGAGTTAGGGTTAGGGCTAGGGCAAGGCTTGGGCTTGGGCTTGGGCTAGGGCTAGGGTTAGTGTTAGAGTTAGGGCTAGGGTTATGGCTAGGGCTATGGTTACGGCTAGGACTAGGGCTAGGGCTAGGGCTAGTGTTAGGGTTAGGGTTAGGGCTAAGGTTAGGGTTAGGTTTAGGGTTAGGGCTAGGGTTAGGGCTAAGGGTAGGGCTAGGGCTAGGTCTAGGGCTAGGGTTAGGGTGAGGGCTAGGGCTAGGGCTAAGGCTAGGGCTAGGGTTAAAGTTAGTGCTAGGGCTAGGGTTAGGGTTAGGGTTAGGGCTAGGGCTAGGGCTAGGGCTAGGGCTAGGGCTACGGTTAGGGTTAGTGTTAGGGTTACAGCTAGGGCTAGGGTTATTGCTAGGGCTAGGGTTAGGTTTAGGGTTAGGGCTAGGGCTAGGGCTAGGGCTAGGTCTAGGGTTAGTGTTAGGTTTAGGGTTAGGGCTAGGGCTAGGGTTAGGCTTAGGGCTAGGGTTAGGGTTAGGGTTAGGGTTAGGGTTAGGGCTAGGGCTAGGGCTAGGGCTAGGGCTAAGGTTAGGGTTAGGTTTAGGGCTAGGGCTAGCACTAGGGTTAGTGTTAAGGTTAGGGCTAGGGTTAGGGTTAGGGTTAGGTCTAGGGTTAGGGTTAGGTTTATGGTTAGGGTTAAGGTAAAGGCTAGGGCTAGGGCTAGGGCTAGGGCTAGGGTTAGGGTTAGGGTTAGGGCTAAGGTTAGGGTTAGGGTTAGGGTTAGGGTTAGGTCTAGGGCAAGGCTTGGGCTAGGGCTTGAGCTTGGGCTAGGGTTAGGGTTAGGGTTAGGGCTAGGGTAAGGGCTAGGGCTAGGGTTAGGGCTAGGGCTAGGGCTAGAGCTACGGTTAGGGTTAGGTTTAGGGTTAGGGCTAGGGCTAGGGCTGTGGCTAGTGCTAGGTCTAGACTAGGGTTATGTTCGGCGCCGTTCTCGTCCCGCAAGAAACAGAAACCGAACACTACAGACAAGGGTTCCTTTATTGCCTGGCAAGCGGAGATCCAGCCTCGATCTCTGTGGGCAAATTCTGCCTTACATCCGGATTGCAGGGGTATATATACACAAAACACGTCATCAGTCGGGTGACAGGCAAAACGTATCGGGATTGGGCAGTAACGTGGTAGCGCGGGAAAACCCCAGGGCGAGGAAGAACCCGGAAGCAGGAAGTGAGCGCCATCTTAGGAGCGTGGTTCCTCCGGTCTGGCTCCCCACATCTCCCTCCTTTTTGTTTTTGCACAAATCACACCTCCGACGGCCCCAGTAGGCCAGGGCCGGAAACTGTTTGCTAGACAGAGAGTAGAGGTGCATACCCAGCGTGCCTGTGATCCGCTAATTTGTGAAACTGAGAGGGCCTGGCCACAACCCTCGCCGTTTGTTTAGGGATCCGTTCCCCTTTTGCTGGGACAGGCTGGGGCCAAACCTGTATGCATATGCATATGCTCTCCCAGGACCCCTGGAACTCCCAGGTGGGCTCCTGCTGCAGTGCCTTTGGCCTCGCATGTCTTAGCTTTGGTTTCCGGTCAGAGGTGGGTGCCAAAGTCCAATAGGGGAATCGGGAGCATAACAGACAACCTGAGGAAGGTAGTCATATAGTACGGGGGGCACAGATATCAGTTGGGAGGGGGCGTATCGAGGGTATGAACTCGGTCATAAGTTAGTCGAGATCCGGGTCACGGTGGTGGAGAGCAGCATATGCTGCCGCACGAAACTGATGTCCAATTTATTGTTGATGAAGGAGCTCACCCAACGCAGGATACAGGGACCTATGGACAACAATAAGAACAGAGATAATAATGGGCCTAATAGGGGGAGAAGATAAGGAAGGAAACCATTCCAAGCACTCCAGAGTGGATTTTCATATAACTTCTTGTACTGGAAAGGGAAGAGTAGCCGAACAGTTAGTGGTTGTGTTATTGACGAGGGAAGAGTTTAGAGATCGGGTTTGTGGATCCAGATCAACCAAGTGGGGTCGGGGCTTAACTAGCGGATGATACATTATGGGGGATGACTCAAAGAGGCTTTCCCAACGGCGCGACAACTGTTCTTGGCGATTTTGGTCCTGAGGACCCCCACCGTCAGAGATTTGTAGGGGCGCCGTCATATTCCAACAAACCGGATGCCCTACCCGGCCCACGCAAGAAGCCGAAAAAGGCTCGTGCCGGGCCTCCCGGGTCCTGAACGGGGGAGAGTGTAGTGGGAGGAGCCGTGGGCACTAGAGGGCGCGTGCTAGCGGCTTCTAGTTTTTGTCGCAGCTGTGTGTACGAAGGGGGCCGGGATTTAAGAGGAAAGTCCCCTTCTTCTCCCTCGGACTCTGAGGAGGCGGAGTTACACTCGGAGTCCACAGTCGGTAAAGAAGTTTGACATCCTGTTTCCTTAAAGTGCACGAGGTCCCGAGCAGTGTCTGAACTCTGGGAGCGAACCTCCTCGAGAACCTCACGGACCGCCGTAAGAGCCGGTTGATCCGTTCCCACCGACCTCTCCTCTAGAAGGCACGCCCGTATCAATTCCCATAAGGGGAGCACAATGGGGTCGAGGTCAGGCTCCCGGGGATCATCGGCTGTCCGCCGAAGATCTTTTCCTAGTTTTTCCCACGAAATAAGAGTCACTTGACCCGTACGAGCGAACCACGGCGCGAAGAAATCAACACATCCAAGAAACCTGACCAGCACGGATTTAGAAACCTTGATCTTTTTGGCACGTAACAGAGTTTTTAACGAATCGGCTAATGCCGAGTGACTGGGAGAGTTACCCATTAAGAGCCTAAAGCGGGAAAACACGTCCGCTATCGTAGGGTGCGTCCACCCTCTAACCGCGAGATATACCTCACCCGCGGGGCCCAAGTGGTAAGACTTACCTCGCCTACCACTCACTTACCGGCAAAGCAAAAGGAAGGTTCCCCGTACGGGCCACCAGCTGTTCGGCGCCGTTCTCGTCCCGCAAGAAACAGAAACCGAACACTACAGACAAGGGTTCCTTTATTGCCTGGCAAGCGGAGATCCAGCCTCGATCTCTGTGGGCAAATTCTGCCTTACATCCGGATTGCAGGGGTATATATACACAAAACACGTCATCAGTCGGGTGACAGGCAAAACGTATCGGGATTGGGCAGTAACGTGGTAGCGCGGGAAAACCCCAGGGCGAGGAAGAACCCGGAAGCAGGAAGTGAGCGCCATCTTAGGAGCGTGGTTCCTCCGGTCTGGCTCCCCACAGGGTTAGGTTTAGAGTTAGGGCTAAGGTTAGGGTTAGGTTAGGGTTAGGGCTAGGGCTAGGGCTAGGGCTAGCGCTAGGGCTAGGGCTAGTGTTAGGGTTAGTGCTAGGGCTAGGGTTAGGGTTAGGGCTAGGGCTAGGGCTAGGGCTAGGCCTAGGGCTAGGTTTAGGGTAAGGGTTATGGCTAGGGCTAGGGCTAAGGCTAGGTCTAGGGCTAGGGTTAGGGTTAGGGTTAGGGTTAGGGCTAGGGCTAGGGTTAGGGTTAGGGTTAGGGTTAGGGCTAGGGCTAGGGCTAGGTTTAGTGTTAGGGTTAGGGCTAGGGCTAGGGCTAGGTCTAGGGCTAAGGCTAGGGCTAGGGCTAGGTCCTGGGCTAGGACTAGGTTTAGGGTTAGGGTTAGGGTTAGGGCTAGGGCTAGGGCTAGGGCTAGGTCTAGGATTAGGGTTAGGGTTAAGTTTAGGGTTAGGGCTAGGGCTAGGGTTAGGGTTAGGGCTAGGTTTAGCGTTAGGGTTAGGGTTAGGGTTAGGGTTAGGGCGATGGCGAGGGCTAGGGCTAGGGCAAGGTCTAGGGCTAGGGCTAGGGCTAGAGCTAGGGATAGGGCTAGGGCTAGGGCTAGGGTTAGGGTTAGGGTTAGGGTTAGGTCTAGTGCTAGGGTTAGGGTTAGGCCTAGGGTTAGGTCTAGGGCTAGGGTTAGGGTTAGGGCTAGTGTTAGGGTTAGGGTTAGGGTTAGGGTTAGGTCTAGGGTTAGGGTTAGGGTTAGGGTTAGGGTTACTGTTAGGGCTAGTGCTAGGGTTAGGGTTTTGTTTAGGTCTAGGGTTAGGGTTAGGGATAGGGCTAGGGCTAGGGCTAGGGCTAGGGTTAGGTCTAGTGCTAGGGCTAGGGTTAGGGTTAGGGTTAGGGCTAGTGCTAGGTTTAGGGTTAAGGTTAGGGCTAGGGCTAGAGCTAGGGCTAGGGCTAGGGCTTGGGTTAGGGTTACGGTTAGGGTTAGGGCTGGGGCTAAGGCGCGCGCTAGGGCTATGGCTAGTGTTGGGTTAGGGTTAGGGTTAGGGCTAGGGCTAGGGTTAGGGTTAGGCCTAGTGTTTGGGTTAGGGTTAGGGTTAGGGCTAGGGCTAGGGTTAGGGTTAGGGCTAGGGTTATGGTTAGGGTTAGGTCTAGGGTTAGGGTTAGGGTTAGGGTTAGGGTTATTGTTAGGGCTAGGGCTAGGGTTAGGGTTTGGTTTGGGTCTAGGGTTAGGGTTAGGGTTAGGGCTAGTCTAGGGCTAGGGTAAGGGTTAGTGT
>OX463240.1:212500-220000 GCA_949820135.1 Sylvilagus floridanus | reverse complement strand
ACGGTTAGGGTTAGGGTTAGGGCTAAGGATAGGGTTAGGGTTAGGTTTAGGGCTATGGTTAGGGCTAATGCTAGGATTAGGGTTAGGGTTAGGGTTAGGGTTAGGGTTAGGGCTAGGGCTAGGGATAGGGTTAGGGTTAGGGCTAGGGTTAGGGTTAGGGTTAGGTCTAGGGTTAGGGTTAAGGTTAGGGTTAGGGTTAGGGTTAGGGCAAGGGCTAGGGCTAGGGCTAGGGCTATGTTTAGGGTTAGGGTTAGGGCTAAGGTTAGGGTTAGGGTTAGGGTTAGGGTTAGGGTTAGGGCTAGGGCAAGGCTTGGGCTAGGGCTTGAGCTTGGGCTAGGGTTAGGGTTAGGGTTAGGGCTAGGGTTAAGGCTAGGGCTAGGGTTAGGGTTAGGGCTAGGTCTAGAGCTACGGTTAGGGTTAGGGTTAGGGTTAGGGCTAGGGCTATGGCTAGGACTAGGGCTAGGGCTAGATCTAGGGTTAGGTTTAGGGTTAGGGCTAAGGTTAGGGTTAGGTTAGGGTTAGGGTTAGGGCTAGGGCTAGGGCTAGGGTTAGGGTTACGGTTAGGGTTAGTGCTAGGGCTAGGGTTAGGTTTAGGGTTAGGGTTACGGTTAGGGCTAGGGCTAGGGCTAGGGTTAGTGCTAGGGCTAGGGTTAGGTTTATGGTTAGGGTTAGAATTAGGGCTATGGCTAGGGCTAGGGTTAGGGCTAAGTTTAGGGTTAGGGTTAGGGTTAGGGTTAGGGCTAGGATTATGTCTAGGACTAGGGCTAGGTCTAGGGCTAGGGCTAGTGTTAGGTTTAGGGTTAGGGCTAAGGTTAGGGTTAGGGTTAGGGTTAGGGCTAGGGTTAGGTTTAAGTCTAGGGCTAGGGCTAGGTCCAGGGCTAGGGTTAGGGTTAGGGCTAGGGCTGGGCTAAGGCTAGGGCTAGGGTTAAATTTAGTGCTAGGGCTAGGGTTAGGGTTAGGGTTAGGGTTAGGTTTAGGGCTAGGGTTAGGGTTAGGGTTAGGGCTAGGGCTAGGGCTAGAGCTAGGTCTAAGGTTAGGGTTAGGGTTAGGGTTAGGGCTAGGGCTAGGGTTAGGGCTAGGGCTAGGGTTAGGTTTAGGGTTAGGGCTAGGGCTAGGGCTAGGGCTAGGGCTAGGGTTAGGTTTAGGGCTATGGTTACAGCTAGGGCTAGGGTTAGGGCTAGGGCTAGGGTTAGGTTTAGGGCTAGGGCTAGGGCTAGGGCTAGGGCTAGGTCTAGGGTTAGGGTTAGGGTTAGGGTTAGGGCTAGGGCTAGGGCTAGGGTTAGGGTTAGGGTTAGGGTTAGGGCTAGGTCTAGGGTTAGGTTTAGGGCTAGGGTTAGGGTTAGGGTTAGGGTTAGGTCTAGGGTTAGGGTTAGGTTTAGGGTTAGGGTTAGGGCTCGGGCAAGGCTTGGGCTAGAGCTTGAGCTTGGGCTAGGGTTAGGGTTAGGGCTAGCGTTAGGGCTAGGGCTAGTGTTAGGGCTAGGGCTAGGGCTAGAGCTACGGTTAGGGTTAGGTTTAGGGTTAGGGATAGGGCTACGGCTGGGGCTAGGGCTAGGGCTAGACTAGGGTTAGGTTTAGGGTTAGGGCTAAGGTTAGGGTTAGGTTAGGGTGAGGGCTAGGGCTAGGGCTAGGGCTAGCGTTAGGGTTAGTGCTAGGGCTAGGGTTAGGGTGAGGGTTACGGTTAGGGTTAGTGCTAGGGCTAGGGTTAGGTTTAGGATTAGGGTTAGGGTTAGGGCTAGGGCTAGGGCTAGGGTTAGTGCTAGGGCTAGAGTTAGGGTTAGGGCTAGGGCTAGCGCTAGGTCTAGGCCTAGGGCTAGGTTTATGGTAAGGGTTATGGCTAAGGCTAGGGCTAGGTCTTGGGCTAGGGCTAGGGCTAGGGTTAAGGTTAGGGCTAGGGCTAGGGCTAGGTCTATGGCTAGGTCTAGGGTTAGGGTTAGGTTTAGGTTTAGGGTTAGGTCTAGGGCTAGGGTTAGGGTTAGGGTTAGGGTTAGGGCTAGGGCAAGGCTTGGGCTAGGGCTTGGGCTAGGGCTCTGGTTAGTGTTAGGGTTAGGGCTAGGGTTAGGGCTAGGACTAGGGTTAGGGCTAGGGCTAGGGCTAGAGTTACGGTTAGGGTTAGGTTTAGGGTTAGGGCTAGGGCTAGGGCTGGGGCTAGGGCTAGGGATGGGGCTAGGGCTAGGGCTAGGTCTAGGGTTAGGTTTATGGTTAGGGCTAAGGTTGGGGTTAGGTTAGGGTTAGGGTTAGGGCTAGGGCTAGGGCTAGGGCTAGGGTAGTGTTAGGGTTAGTGCTAGGTCTAGGGTTATGGTTAGGGTTACGGTTAGGGTTAGTGCTAGGGCTAGGGTTAGGTTTAGGGTTAGGGTTAGGGTTAGGGCTAGGGCTAGGGCTAGGGTTAGTGCTAGGGCTAGGGTTAGGTTTAGGCTTAGGGTTAGAGTTAGGGCTAGGGCTAGGGCTAGGGTTAGGGCTAAGGTTAGGGTTAGGGTTAGGGTTAGGGTTAGGGCTAGGGTTACGGCTAGGACTAGGGCTAGGTCTAGGGCTAGTGTTAGGGTTAGGGTTAGGGCTAAGGTTAGGGTTAGGGTTAGGGTTAGGGTTAGGGCTAGGGTTAGGGCTAAGTGTAGGGCTAGGGCTAGGTCTAGGGCTAGGGTTAGGGTGAGGGCTAGGGCTAGGGCTAAGTCTAGGTCTAGGGTTAAAGTTAGTGCTAGGGCTAGGGTTAGGGTTAGGGTTAGGGTTAGGGCTAGGGCTAGGGTTAGGTTTAGGGCTAGGGTTAGGGTTAGGGTTAGGGTTAGGGCTAGGGCTAGGGCTAGGGTTAGGGTTAGGGTTAGGGTTAGGGCTAGGTCTAGGGTTAGGGTTAGGGCTAGGATTAGGGTTAGGGTTAGGGTTAGGGCTAGGGCTAGGGCTAGGGCTAGGTCTAGGGTTAGGGTTAGGGTTAGGGTTAGGGCTAGGGCTAGGGCTAGGGTTAGTGTTAGGGTTAGGGCTAGGGATAGGGTTAGGGTTAGGTCTAGGGTTAGGGTTAGGTTTAGGGTTAGGGCAAGGGCTAGGGCTAGGGTTAGGGCTAGGGCTAGGGATAGGGTTAGGGCTAAGGTTAGGGTTAGGGTTAGGGCTAGGGCTAGGGTTAGGTTTAGGGCTAGGGCTAGGGCTAGGGCTAGGGCTGGGCTAAGGCTAGGGCTAGGGTTAAATTTAGTGCCTGGGCTAGGGTTAGGGTTAGGGTTAGGGTTAGGTTTAGGGCTAGGGTTAGGGTTAGGGTTAGGGCTAGGGCTAGGGCTAGAGCTAGGTCTAAGGTTAGGGTTAGGGTTAGGGTTAGGGCTAGGGCTAGGGTTAGGGCTAGGGCTAGGGTTAGGTTTAGGGTTAGGGCTAGGGCTAGGGCTAGGGCTAGGGCTATGTCTAGGTTTAGGTTTAGGGTTAGGGTTAGGGCTAGGGCTAGGGTTAGGTTTAGGGCTAGGGTTAGGGTTAGGGTTAATGTTAGGGTTAGGGCTAGGGCTAGGGCTAGGGCTAGAGCTAGGGTTAGGGTTAGGGTTAGGGCTAGGGCTAGGGCTAGGGTTAGTGTTAGGGTTAGGGCTAGGGTTAGGGTTAGGGTTAGGGTTAGGTCTAGGGTTAGGGTTAGGTTTAGGGTTAGGGTTAGGCAAGGGCTAGGGCTAGGGCTAGGGCTAGGGCTAGGGCTAGGGCTAGGGTTAGGATTAGGGTTAGGGCTAAGGTTAGGGTTAGAGTTAGGGAAGGCTTGGGCTAGGGCTTGGGCTTGGGCTAGGGTTAGGGTTAGGGTTAGGGCTAGGGTTAGTGCTAGGGCTAGGGTTAGGGCTAGGGCTAGGGCTAGAGGTACGGTTAGAGTTAGGGTTAGGGTTAGGGCTAGGGCTAGTGCTGGGCCTTGGGCTAGGGCTAGGTCTAGGGTTAGGTTTAGGGTTAGGGTTAGGGCTAGGGCTAGAGCTAGGGCTAGGGCTAGGGCTAGGTCTATGGTTAGGGTTAGGGTTAGGGTTAGGGTTAGGGCTAGGGCTAGGTTTAGGCTTAGGGCTAGGGTTAGGGTTAGGGTTATGGTTAGGGTTAGGGCTAGGGCTAGGGCTAGGGCTAGGGTTAGGGTTAGGGTTAGGGCTAGGGCTAGGGCTAGGGTTAGTGTTAGGGTTAGGGCTAGGGTTAGGGTTAGGGTTAGGTCTAGGGTTAGATTTAGGTTTAGGGTTAGGGTCAGGGCAAGGGCTAGGGCTAGGGCTAGGGTTAGGGTTAGGGTTAGGGCTAAGGTTAGGGTTAGGCTAAGGGTTAGGTTTAGGGCTCGGGCAAGGCTTGGGCTAGGGCTTGAGCTTGGGCTAGGGTTAGGGTTAGGGCTAGGGTCAGGGCTAGGGCTAGTGTTAGGGCTAGGGCTAGGGCTAGAGCTACGGTTAGGGTTATGTTTAGGGTTAGGGCTAGGGCTACGGCTGGGGCTAGGGCTAGGGCTAGACTAGGGTTAGGTTTAGGGTTAGGGCTAAGGTTAGGGTTAGGTTATGGTGAGGGCTAGGGCTAGGGCTAGGGCTAGCGTTAGGGTTAGTGCTAGGGCTAGGGTTAGGGTGAGGGTTACGGTTAGGGTTAGTGCTAGGGCTAGGGTTAGGTTTAGGATTAGGGTTAGGGTTAGGGTTAGGGCTACGGCTAGGGCTAGGGTTAGTGCTAGGGCTAGAGTTAGGGTTAGGGCTAGGGCTAGCGCTAGGGCTAGGCCTAGGGCTAGGTTTAGGGTAAGGGTTATTGCTACGGCTAGGGCTAGGTCTTGGGCTAGGGCTAGGGCTAGGGTTAAGGTTAGGGCTAGGGCTAGGGCTAGGTCTATGGCTAGGTCTAGGGTTAGGGTTAGGTTTAGGGTTAGGGTTAGGTCTAGGGCTAGGGTTAGGGTTAGGGTTAGGGCTAGGGCAAGGCTTGGGCTAGGGCTTGGGCTAGGACTAGGGTTAGTGTTAGGGTTAGGGCTAGGGTTAGGGCTAGGGCTAGGGCTAGAGTTACGGTTAGGGTTAGGTATAGGGTTAGGGCTAGGGCTAGGGCTGGGGCTATGGCTAGGGCTGGGGCTAGGGCTAGGGCTAGGTCTAGGGTTAGGTTTATGGTTAGGGCTAAGGTTAGGGTTAGGTTAGGGTTAGGGTTAGGGCTAGGGCTAGGGCTAGGGCTAGGGCTAGGGTAGTGTTAGGGTTAGTGCTAGGGCTAGGGTTATGGTTAGGGTTACGGTTAGGGTTAGTGCTAGGGCTAGGGTTAGGTTTAGGGTTAGGGTTAGGGTTAGGGCTAGGGCTAGGGCTAGGGCTAGGTTTATTGCTAGGGCTAGGGTTAGGTTTAGGCTTAGGGTTAGAGTTAGGGCAAGGGCTAGGGCTAGGGTTATGGCTAAGGTTAGGGTTAGGGTTAGGGTTACGGTTAGGGCTAGGGTTACGGCTAGGACTAGGGCTAGGGCTAGGGCTAGTGTTAGGGTTAGGGTTAGGGCTAAGGTTAGGGTTAGGGTTAGGGCTAGGGTTAGGGCTAAGTGTAGGGCTAGGGCTAGGTCTAGGGCTAGGGTTAGGGTGACGGCTAGGGCTAGGGCTAAGTCTAGAGCTAGGGTTAAAGTTAGTGCTTGGGCTAGGGTTAGGTTTAGGGTTAGGGTTAGGGTTAGGGTTAGGGCTAGGGTTAGGTTTAGGGTTAGGGTTAGGGCTAGGGCTAGGTCTAGGGCTAGGGCTAGGGTTAGGTTTAGGGCTATGGTTACAGCTAGGGCTAGGGTTAGGGCTAGGGCTAGGGTTAGGTTTAGGGCTAGGGCTAGGGCTAGGGCTAGGGCTAGGTCTAGGGTTAGGGTTAGGGTTAGGGTTAGGGCTAGGGCTAGGGCTAGGGTTAGGGTTAGGGTTAGGGTTAGGGCTAGGTCTAGGGTTAGGTTTAGGGCTAGGGTTAGGGTTAGGGTTAGGGTTAGGGCTAGGGCTAGGGCTAGGGCTAGGGTTAGGGTTAGGGTTAGGGCTAGGGCTAGGGCTAGGGTTAGTGTTAGGGTTAGGGCTAGGGTTAGGGTTAGGGTTAGGTCTAGGGTTAGGGTTAGGTTTAGGGTTAGGGTTAGGGCTCGGGCAAGGCTTGGGCTAGGGCTTGAGCTTGGGCTAGGGTTAGGGTTAGGGCTAGCGTTAGGGCTAGGGCTAGTGTTAGGGCTAGGGCTAGGGCTAGAGCTACGGTTAGGGTTAGGTTTAGGGTTAGGGCTAGGGCTACGGCTGGGGCTAGGGCTAGGGCTAGACTAGGGTTAGGTTTAGGGTTAGGGCTAAGGTTAGGGTTAGGTTAGGGTGAGGGCTAGGGCTAGGGCTAGGGCTAGCGTTAGGGTTAGTGCTAGGGCTAGGGTTAGGGTGAGGGTTACGATTAGGGTTAGTGCTAGGGCTAGGGTTAGGTTTAGGATTAGGGTTAGGGTTAGGGCTAGGGCTAGGGCTAGGGTTAGTGCTAGGGCTAGAGTTAGGGTTAGGGCTAGGGCTAGCGCTAGGGCTAGGCCTAGGGCTAGGTTTATGGTAAGGGTTATGGCTACGGCTAGGGCTAGGTCTTGGGCTAGGGCTAGGGCTAGGGTTAAGGTTAGGGCTAGGGCTAGGGCTAGGTCTATGGCTAGGTCTAGGGTTAGGGTTAGGTTTAGGTTTAGGGTTAGGTCTAGGGCTAGGGTTAGGGTTAGGGTTAGGGTTAGGGCTAGGGCAAGGCTTGGGCTAGGGCTTGGGCTAGGGCTCTGGTTAGTGTTAGGGTTAGGGCTAGGGTTAGGGCTAGGACTAGGGTTAGGGCTAGGGCTAGGGCTAGAGTTACGGTTAGGGTTAGGTTTAGGGTTAGGGCTAGGGCTAGGGCTGGGGCTAGGGCTAGGGATGGGGCTAGGGCTAGGGCTAGGTCTAGGGTTAGGTTTATGGTTAGGGCTAAGGTTGGGGTTAGGTTAGGGTTAGGGTTAGGGCTAGGGCTAGGGCTAGGGCTAGGGTAGTGTTAGGGTTAGTGCTAGGTCTAGGGTTATGGTTAGGGTTACGGTTAGGGTTAGTGCTAGGGCTAGGGTTAGGTTTAGGGTTAGGGTTAGGGTTAGGGCTAGGGCTAGGGCTAGGGTTAGTGCTAGGGCTAGGGTTAGGTTTAGGCTTAGGGTTAGAGTTAGGGCTAGGGCTAGGGCTAGGGTTAGGGCTAAGGTTAGGGTTAGGGTTAGGGTTAGGGTTAGGGCTAGGGTTACGGCTAGGACTAGGGCTAGGTCTAGGGCTAGTGTTAGGGTTAGGGTTAGGGCTAAGGTTAGGGTTAGGGTTAGGGTTAGGGTTAGGGCTAGGGTTAGGGCTAAGTGTAGGGCTAGGGCTAGGTCTAGGGCTAGGGTTAGGGTGAGGGCTAGGGCTAGGGCTAAGTCTAGGGCTAGGGTTAAAGTTAGTGCTAGGGCTAGGGTTAGGGTTAGGGTTAGGGTTAGGGCTAGGGCTAGGGTTAGGTTTAGGGCTAGGGTTAGGTTTAGGGTTAGGGTTAGGGCTAGGGCTAGGGCTAGGGTTAGGGTTAGGGTTAGGGTTAGGGCTAGGTCTAGGGTTAGGGTTAGGGCTAGGATTAGGGTTAGGGTTAGGGTTAGGGCTAGGGCTAGGGCTAGGGCTAGGTCTA
>OX463240.1:167500-195000 GCA_949820135.1 Sylvilagus floridanus | reverse complement strand
TGGTTAGGGTTAGGGTAAGGGCTAGGGCTAGGGCTAGGGCTAGGGCTAGGGTTAGGGTTAGGGTTAGGGCTAAGGTTAGGGTTAGGGTTAGGGTTAGGGTTAGGGCTAGGGCAAGGCTTGGGCTAGGGCTTGAGCTTGGGCTAGGGTTAAGGTTAGGGTTAGAGCTAGGGTAAGGGCTAGGGCTAGGGTTAGGGCTAGGGCTAGGGCTAGAGCTACGGTTAGGGTTAGGTTTAGGGTTAGGGCTGGGCTAGGGCTGGGGCTAGGGCTAGGGCTAGACTAGGGTTAGGTTTATGGTTAGGGCTAAGGTTAGGGTTAGGTTAGGGTTAGGGCTAGGGCTAGGGCTAGGGCTAGGGCTAGGGCTAGTGTTAGGGTTAGTGCTAGGGCTAGGGTTAGGGTTAGGGTTACGGTTAGGGTTAGTGCTAGGGCTAGGGTTAGGTTTAGGATTAGGGTTAGGGTTAGGGCTAGGGCTAGGGCTAGGGCTAGGGTAGGTGCTAGGGCTAGAGTTAGGGTTAGGGCTAGGGCTAGAGCTAGGGCTAGGCCTAGGGCTAGGTTTAGTGTAAGGGTTATGGCTAGGGCTAGGGCTAGGTCTTGGGCTAGGGCTAGGGCTAGGGTTAAGGTTAGGGCTAGGGCTAGGGCTAGGTCTATGGCTAGGTCTAGGGTTAGGGTTAGGTTTAGCTTTAGGGTTAGGTCTAAGGCTAGGGTTAGGGTTAGGGTTAGGGCTAGGGCAAGGCTTGGGCTAGGGCTTGGGCTAGGGCTATGGTTAGTGTTAGGGTTAGGGCTAGGGTTAGGGCTAGGGCTAGGGTTAGGGCTAGGGCTAGGGCTAGAGTTACGGTTAGGGTCAGGTTTAGGGTTAGGGCTAGGGCTAGGGCTGGGGCTAGGGCTAGGGCTGGGGCTAGGGCTAGGGCTAGGTCTAGGGTTAGGTTTAGGGTTAGGGCTAAGGTTAGGGTTAGGTTAGGGTTAGGGCTAGGGCTAGGGCTAGGGCTAGGGCTAGGGCTAGGGTTAGGGTTAGTGTTAGGGTTAGGGCTAGGGCTAGGGTTAGGGTTAGGGCTAGGGTTAGGGTTAGGGTTAGGGTTAGGGCTAGGGCTAGGGCTAGGGCTAGGGCTAGGGTTAGGGTTAGGGTTAGGGCTAGGGCTAGGGCTAGGTTTAGTGTTAGGGTTAGGGCTAGGGTTAGGGTTAGGGTTAGGTCTAGGTTTAGGGTTAGGTTTAGGGTTAGGGCAAGGGCTAGGGCTAGGGTTAGGGCTAGGGCTAGGGTTAGAGTTAGGGTTAGGGCTAAGGTTAGGGTTAGGGTTAGAGTTACGGTTAGGGCTAGGGCTAGGGCTAGGTCTAGGGCTAGGGCCAGGGTTAGGGTTAGGGCTAGGGTTAGGGTTAGGTCTAGGGTTATGGTTAGGTTTAGGGTTAGGGTTAGGTATAGGGCTAGGCTAGGGCTAGGTCTAGGGCTATTTTTTGGGTTAGGGTTAGGGCTAGGGCTAGGGATAGGTTTAGTGTTAGGGCTAGGGTTAGGGTTAGGGTTAGGTCTAGGGTTAGGGTTAAGGTTAGGGTTAGGTTTAGGGCAAGGGCTAGGGCTAGGGCTAGGGCTAGGGCTATGGTTAGGGTTAGGGTTAGGGCTAAGGTTAGGGTTAGGGTTAGGGTTAGGGTTAGGGCTAGGGCAAGAATTGGGTGGGCTTGAGCTTTGGCTAGGGTTAGGGTTAGGGTTAGGGCTAGGGTTAGGGCTAGGGCTAGGGTTAGGGCTAGGGCTATGGCTAGAGCTACGGTTAGGGTTAGGGTTAGTTTTAGGGCTAGGGCTAGGGCTGAGGCTAGGGCTAGGGCTAGGTCTAGGGTTAGGTTTAGGGTTAGGGCTAAGGTTAGGGTTAGGTTAGGGTTAGGGTTAGGGCTAGGGCTAGGGCTAGGGCTAGTGTTAGGGTTAGTGCTAGGGCTAGGGTTAGGGTTAGGGTTAGGGTTACGTTTAGGGTTAGTGCTAGGGCTAGGGCTAGGGTTAGTGCTAGGGCTAGAGTTAGGGTTAGGGCTAGGGCAAGGCTTGGGCTAGGGCTTTGGCTAGGGCTAGGGTTAGTGTTAGTGTTAGGACTAGGGTTAGGGCTATGTCTAGGGTTACGGCTAGGACTAGGGCTAGGGCTAGGGCTAGTGTTAAGGTTAGGGTTAGGGCTAAGGTTAGGGTTAGGGTTAGGGTTAGGGCTAGGGTTAGGGCTAAGGGTAGGGCTAGGGCTAGGTCTAGGGCTAGGGTTAGGGTGAGGGCTAGGGCTAGGGCTAAGGCTAGGGCTTGGGTTAAAGTTAGTGCTAGGGCTAGGGTTAGGGTTAGGGCTAGGGCTAGGGCTAGGGCTAGGGCTAGGTCTACGGTTAGGGTTAGGTTTAGGGTTAGGCCTAGGGCTAGGGTTAGGCTTAGGGCTAGGGTTAGGGTTAGGGTTAGGGTTAGGGCTAGGGCTAGGGCTAGGTCTAGGGCTAGGGTTAGGGTTAGGTTTAGGGCTAGGGCTAGGGCTAGGGTTAGTGTTAGGTTTAGGGCTAGGGTTAGGGTTAGGGTTAGGTCTAGGGTTAGGGTTAGGTTTAGGGCTAGGGCTAGGGCTAGTATTAGTGTTAGTGCTAGGGCTAGGGTTAGGGTTAGGGTTACGGTTAGGGTTAGTGCTAGGGCTAGGGTTAGGTTTAGGATTAGGGTTAGGGTTAGGGCTAGGGCTAGGGCTAGGGCTAGGCCTAGGGCTAGGTTTAGGGTAAGGGTTAGGGCTAGGGCTAGGGCTAGGTCTTGGGCTAGGGCTAGGGCTAGGGTTAAGGTTAGGGCTAGGGCTAGGGCTAGGTCTATTGCTAGGTCTGGGGTTAGGGTTAGGTTTAGGTTTAGGGTTAGGTCTAGGGCTATGGTTAGGGTTAGGGTTAGGGTTAGGGCTAGGGCAAGGCTTGGGCTAGGGCTTGGGCTAGGGCTAGGGTTAGTGTTAGGGTTAGGGCTAGGGTTAGGGCTAGGGCTAGGGTTAGGGCAAGGGCTAGGGCTAGAGTTACGGTTAGGGTCAGGTTTAGGGTTAGGGCTAGGGCTAGGGCTGGGGCTATGGTTAGGGTTAGGGTTAGGGCTAAGGTTAGGGTTAGGGTTAGGGTTAGGGCTAGGGCAAGGCTTGGGGTGGGCTTGAGCTTTGGCTAGGTTTAGGGTTAGGATTAGGGCTAGGGTTAGGGCTAGGGCTAGGGTTAGGTCTAGGGCTATGGCTACAGCTACGGTTAGGGTTAGGATTAGTTTTAGGGCTAGGGCTAGGGCTGGGGCTAGGGCTAGGGCTAGGTCTAGGGTTAGGTTTAGGGTTAGGGCTAAGGTTAGTTTTAGGTTAGGGTTAGGGTTAGGGCTAGGGCTAGGGCTAGGGCTAGGGCTAGTGTTAGGGTTAGTGCTAGGGCTAGGGTTAGGGTTAGGGTTATGGTTAGGGTTAGTGCTAGGGCTAGGGTTAGGTTTAGGATTAGGGTTAGGGTTAGGGCTAGGGCTAGGGCTAGGGCTAGGGTAGGTGCTAGGGCTAGAGTTAGGGTTAGGGCTAGGGCTAGAGCTAGGGCTAGGCCTAGGGCTAGGTTTAGTGTAAGGGTTATGGCTAGGGCTAGGGCTAGGTCTTGGGCTAGGGCTAGGGCTAGGGTTAAGGTTAGGGCTAGGGCTAGGGCTAGGTCTATGGCTAGGTCTAGGGTTAGGGTTAGGTTTAGCTTTAGGGTTAGGTCTAAGGCTAGGGTTAGGGTTAGGGTTAGGGCTAGGGCAAGGCTTGGGCTAGGGCTTGGGCTAGGGCTATGGTTAGTGTTAGGGTTAGGGCTAGGGTTAGGGCTAGGGCTAGGGTTAGGGCTAGGGCTAGGGCTAGAGTTACGGTTAGGGTCAGGTTTAGGGTTAGGGCTAGGGCTAGGGCTGGGGCTAGGGCTAGGGCTGGGGCTAGGGCTAGGGCTAGGTCTAGGGTTAGGTTTAGGGTTAGGGCTAAGGTTAGGGTTAGGTTATGGTTAGGGCTAGGGCTAGGGCTAGGGCTAGGGCTAGGGCTAGGGCTAGGGCTAGTGTTAGGGTTAGTGCTAGGGCTAGAGTTAGGGTTAGGGTTACGGTTAGGGTTAGTGCTAGGGCTAGGTTTAGGTTTTGGGTTAGTGTTAGGGTTAGGGCTAGTGCTAGGGCTAGGGTTAGGGCTAGGGCTAGGGTTAGGTTTAGGCTTAGGGTTAGAGTTAGGGCTAGGGCTAGGGCTAGGGTTAGGCTAAGGTTAGGGTTAGGGTTAGGGTTAGGGTTAGGGTTAGGGCTAGGGTTACGGCTAGGACTAGGGCTAGGGCTAGGGCTAGTGTTAGGGTTATGGTTAGGGCTAAGGTTAGGGTTAGGGTTAGGGTTAGGGCTAGGGTTAGAGCTAAGGGTAGGGCTACGGCTAGGTCTACGGTTAGGGTTAGTGTTAGGGTTACAGCTAGGGCTAGGGTTAGCGCTAGGGCTAGGGTTAGGGTTAGGGTTAGGGCTAGGGCTAGGGCTAGGGCTAGGGCTAGGTCTAGGGTTAGGTTAGGTTTAGGGTTAGGGCTAGGGCTAGGGTTAGGCTTAGGGCTAGGGTTAGGGTTAGGGTTAGGGTTAGGGTTAGGGCTAGGGCTAGTGCTAGGGCTAGGGCTAGGGTTAGGGTTAGGGTTAGGGCTAGGGCTAGGGCTAGGGTTAGTGTTAGGGTTAGGGCTAGGGTTAGGGTTAGGGTTAGGTCTAGGGTTAGGGTAAGGTTTATGGTTAGGGTTAGGGTAAGGGCTAGGGCTAGGGCTAGGGCTAGGGCTAGGGTTAGGGTTAGGGTTAGGGCTAGGGTAAGGGCTGGGGCTAGGGTTAGGGCTAGGGCTAGGGCTAGAGCTACGGTTAGGGTTAGGTTTAGGGTTAGGGCTAGGGCTAGGGCTGGGGCTAGGGCTAGGGCTAGACAAGGGTTAGGTTTAGGGTTAGGGCTAAGGTTAGGGTTAGGTTAGGGTTAGGGCTAGGGCTAGGGCTAGGGCTAGGGCTAGGGCTAGGACTAGTGTTAGGGTTAGTGCTAGGGCTAGGGTTAGGGTTAGGGTTACGGTTAGGGTTAGTGCTAGGGCTAGGGTTAGGTTTAGGATTAGGGTTAGGGTTAGGGCTAGGGCTAGGGCTAGGGCTAGGGTTAGTGCTAGGGCTAGAGTTAGGGTTAGGGCTAGGACTAGGGCTAGGGCTAGGCCTAGGGCTAGGTTTAGGGTAAGGGTTATGGCTAGGGCTAGGGCTAGGTCTTGGGCTAGGGCTAGGGCTAGGGTTAAGGTTAGGGCTAGGGCTAGGGCTAGGGCTAGGTCTATGGCTAGGTCTAGGGTTAGGGTTAGGTTTAGGTTTAGGGTTAGGTCTAAGGCTAGGGTTAGGGTTAGGGTTAGGGCTAGGGCAAGGCTTGGGCTAGGGCTTGGGCTAGGGCTAGGGTTAGTGTTAGGGTTAGGGCTAGGGTTAGGGCTAGGGCTAGGGTTAGGGCTAGGGCTAGGGCTAGAGTTACGGTTAGGGTCAGGTTTAGGGTTAGGGCTAGGGCTAGGGCTGGGGCTAGGGCTAGGGCTGGGGCTAGGGCTAGGGCTAGGTCTAGGGTTAGGTTTAGGGTTAGGGCTAAGGTTAGGGTTAGGTTAGGGTTAGGGCTAGGGCTAGGGCTAGGGCTAGGGCTAGGGCTAGGGCTAGTGTTAGGGTTAGTGCTAGGGCTAGAGTTAGGGTTAGGGTTACGGTTAGGGTTAGTGCTAGGGCTAGGTTTAGGTTTTGGGTTAGTGTTAGGGTTAGGGCTAGGGCTAGGGCTAGGGTTAGTGCTAGGGCTAGGGTTAGGTTTAGGCTTAGGGTTAGAGTTAGGGCTAGGGCTAGGGCTAGGGTTAGGCTAAGGTTAGGGTTAGGGTTAGGGTTAGGGTTAGGGCTAGGGTTACGGCTAGGACTAGGGGTAGGGCTAGGGCTAGTGTTAGGGTTAGGGTTAGGGCTAAGGTTAGGGTTAGGGTTAGGGTTAGGGCTAGGGTTAGGGCTAAGGGTAGGGCTAGGGCTAGGTCTAGGGCTAGGGTTAGGGTGAGGGCTAGGGCTAGGGCTAAGGCTAGGGCTGGGTTAAAGTTAGTGCTAGGGCTAGGTTTAGGGTTAGGATTTGGGTTAGGGTTAGGGCTAGGGTTAGGTTAGGGTTAGGGTTAGGGCTAGGGCTAGGGCTAGGGCTAGGGCTAGGGTTAGGTTTAGGGCTAGGGTTACAGCTAGGGCTAGGTTTAGGGCTAGGCTTAGGGCTAGGGTTAGGGTTAGGGTTAGGGTTAGGGTTAGGGCTAGTGCTAGGGCTAGGGCTAGGGTTAGGGTTAGGGTTAGGGTTAGGGCTAGGGCTAGGGCTAGGGTTAGTGTTAGGGTTAGGGCTAGGGTTAGGGTTAGGGTTAGGTCTAGGGTTAGGGTTAGGTTTATGGTTAGGGTTAGGGTAAGGGCTAGGGCTAGGGCTAGGGCTAGGGCTAGGGTTAGGGTTAGGGTTAGGGCTAAGGTTAGGGTTAGGGTTAGGGTTAGGGCTAGGGCAAGGCTTGGGCTAGGGCTTGGTCTAGGGCTAGGGTTAGGGTTAGGGTTAGGGCTAGGGTAAGGGCTAGGTCTAGGGTTAGGGCTAGGGCTAGGGCTAGAGCTACGGTTAGGGTTAGGTTTAGGGTTAGGGCTAGGGCTAGGGCTGGGGCTAGGGCTAGGGCTAGACTAGGGTTAGGTTTAGGGTTAGGGCTAAGGTTAGGGTTAGGTTAGGGTTAGGGCTAGGGCTAGGGCTAGGGCTAGGACTAGTGTTAGGGTTAGTGCTAGGGCTAGGGTTAGGATTAGGGTTACGGTTAGGGTTAGTGCTAGGGCTAGGGTTAGGTTTAGGATTAGGGTTAGGGTTAGGGCTAGGGCTAGGGCTAGGGCTAGGGTTAGTGCTAGGGCTAGAGTTAGGGTTAGGGCTAGGGCTAGGGCTAGGGCTAGGCCTAGGGCTAGGTTTAGGGTAAGGGTTATGGCTAGGGCTAGGGCTAGGTCTTGGGCTAGGGCTAGGGCTAGGGTTAAGGTTAGGGCTAGGGCTAGGGCTAGGTCTATGGCTAGGTCTAGGGTTAGGGTTAGGTTTAGGTTTAGGGTTAGGTCTAAGGCTAGGGTTAGGGTTAGGGTTAGGGCTAGGGCAAGGCTTGGGCTAGGGCTTGGGCTAGGGCTAGGGTTAGTGTTAGGGTTAGGGCTAGGGTTAGGGCTAGGGCTAGGGTTAGGGCTAGGGCTAGGGCTAGAGTTATGGTTAGGGTCAGGTTTAGGGTTAGGGCTAGGGCTAGGGCTGGGGCTAGGGCTAGGGCTAGGTCTAGGGTTAGGTTTAGGGTTAGGGCTAAGGTTAGGGTTAGGTTAGGGTTAGGGCTAGGGCTAGGGCTAGGGCTAGGGCTAGGGCTAGCGTTTGGGTTAGTGCTAGGGCTAGAGTTAGGGTTAGGGTTACGGTTAGGGTTAGTGCTAGGGCTAGGTTTAGGTTTTGGGTTAGTGTTAGGGTTAGGGCTAGGGCTAGGGCTAGGGTTAGTGCTAGGGCTAGGGTTAGGTTTAGGCTTAGGGTTAGAGTTAGGGCTAGGGCTAGGGCTAGGGTTAGCCTAAGGTTAGGGTTAGGGTTAGGGTTAGGGTTAGGGTTAGGGCTAGGGTTACGGCTAGGACTAGGGCTAGGGCTAGGGCTAGTGTTAGGGTTAGGGTTAGGGCTAAGGTTAGGGTTAGGGTTAGGGTTAGGGCTAGGGTTAGGGCTAAGGGTAGGGCTAGGGCTAGGTCTAGGGCTAGGGTTAGGGTGAGGGCTAGGGCTAGGGCTAAGGCTAGGGCTGGGTTAAAGTTAGTGCTAGGGCTAGGTTTCGGGTTAGGATTAGGGTTAGGGCTAGGGTTAGGTTAGGGTTAGGGTTAGGGCTAGGCCTAGGGCTAGGGCTAGGGCTAGGGTTAGGTTTAGGGCTAGGGTTACAGCTAGGGCTAGGTTTAGGGCTAGGCTTAGGGCTAGGGTTAGGGTTAGGGTTAGGGTTAGGGCTAGGGCTAGTGCTAGGGCTAGGGCTAGGGTTAGGGTTAGGGTTAGGGTTAGGGCTAGGGCTAGGGCTAGGGTTAGTGTTAGGGTTAGGGCTAGGGTTAGGGTTAGGGTTAGGTCTAGGGTTAGGGTTAGGTTTATGGTTAGGGTTAGGGTAAGGGCTAGGGCTAGGGCTAGGGCTAGGGCTAGGGTTAGGGTTAGGGTTAGGGCTAAGGTTAGGGTTAGGGTTAGGGTTAGGGCTAGGGCAAGGCTTGGGCTAGGGCTTGGTCTAGGGCTAGGGTTAGGGTTAGGGTTAGGGCTAGGGTAAGGGCTAGGGCTAGGGTTAGGGCTAGGGCTAGGGCTAGAGCTACGGTTAGGGTTAGGTTTAGGGTTAGGGCTAGGGCTAGGGCTGGGGCTAGGGCTAGGTCTAGACTAGGGTTAGGTTTAGGGTTAGGGCTAAGGTTAGGGTTAGGTTAGGGTTAGGGCTAGGGCTAGGGCTAGGGCTAGGGCTAGGACTAGTGTTAGGGTTAGTGCTAGGGCTAGGGTTAGGTTTAGGATTAGGGTTAGGGTTAGGGCTAGGGCTAGGGCTAGGGCTAGGGTTAGTGCTAGGGCTAGAGTTAGGGTTAGGGCTAGGGCTAGGGCTAGGGCTAGGCCTAGGGCTAGGTTTAGGGTAAGGGTTATGGCTAGGGCTAGGGCTAGGTCTTGGGCTAGGGCTAGGGCTAGGGTTAAGGTTAGGGCTAGGGCTAGGGCTAGGTCTATGGCTAGGTCTAGGGTTAGGGTTAGGTTTAGGTTTAGGGTTAGGTCTAAGGCTAGGGTTAGGGTTAGGGTTAGGGCTAGGGCAAGGCTTGGGCTAGGGCTTGGGCTAGGGCTAGGCTTAGTGTTAGGGTTAGGGCTAGGGTTAGGGCTAGGGCTAGGGTTAGGGCTAGGGCTAGGGCTAGAGTTATGGTTAGGGTCAGGTTTAGGGTTAGGGCTAGGGCTAGGGCTGGGGCTAGGGCTAGGGCTGGGGCTAGGGCTAGGGCTAGGTCTAGGGTTAGGTTTAGGGTTAGGGCTAAGGTTAGGGTTAGGTTAGGGTTAGGGCTAGGGCTAGGGCTAGGCCTAGGGCTAGGGCTAGTGTTTGGGTTAGTGCTAGGGCTAGAGTTAGGGTTAGGGTTACGGTTAGGGTTAGTGCTAGGGCTAGGTTTAGGTTTTGGGTTAGTGTTAGGGTTAGGGCTAGGGCTAGGGCTAGGGTTAGTGCTAGGGCTAGGGTTAGGTTTAGGCTTAGGGTTAGAGTTAGGGCTAGGGCTAGGGCTAGGGTTAGGCTAAGGTTAGGGTTAGGGTTAGGGTTAGGGTTAGGGCTAGGGTTACGGCTAGGACTAGGGCTAGGGCTAGGGCTAGTGTTAGGGTTAGGGTTAGGGTTAGGGCTAAGGTTAGGGTTAGGGTTAGGGTTAGGGCTAGGGTTAGGGCTAAGGGTAGGGCTAGGGCTAGAGTTAGGGTTAGGGCTAGGGCTAGGGCTAAGGCTAGGGCTGGGTTAAAGTTAGTGCTAGGGCTAGGTTTAGGGTTAGGATTAGGGTTAGGGTTAGGGCTAGGGTTAGGTTAGGGTTAGGGTTAGGGCTAGGGCTAGGGCTAGGGCTAGGGCTAGTGTTAGGGTTAGTGCTAGGGCTAGGGTTAGGGTTAGGGTTACCTTTAGGGTTAGTGCTAGGGCTAGGGCTAGGGTTAGTGCTAGGGCTAGAGTTAGGGTTAGGGCTAGGGCAAGGCTTGGGCTAGGGCTTGGGCTAGGGCTAGGGTTAGTGTTAGTGTTAGGGCTAGGGTTAGGGCTAGGTCTAGTGTTACGGCTAGGACTAGGGCTAGGGCTAGGGCTAGTGTTAGGGTTAGGGTTAGGGCTATGGTTAGGGTTAGGGTTAGGATTAGGGCTATGGTTAGGGCTAAGGGTAGGGCTAGGGCTAGGTCTAGGGCTAGGGTTAGGGTGAGGGCTAGGGCTAGGGCTAAGGCTAGGGCTAGGGTTAAAGTTAGTGCTAGGGCTAGGGTTAGGGTTAGGGCTAGGGCTAGGGCTAGGGCTAGGTCTACGGTTAGGGTTAGTGTTAGGGTTACAGCTAGGGCTAGGGTTAGCGCTAGGGCTAGGGTTAGGGTTAGGGTTAGGGCTAGGGCTAGTTCTAGGGCTAGGGCTAGGTCTAGGGTTAGGGTTAGGTTTAGGGTTAGGGCTAGGGCTAGGGTTAGGCTTAGAGCTAGGGTTAGGGTTAGGGTTAGGGTTAGGGTTAGGGCTAGGGCTAGGGTTAGTGCTAGGGCTAGAGTTAGGGTTAGGGCTAGGGCAAGGCTTGGGCTTGGGCTTGGGCTAGGGCTAGGGTTAGGGTTAGGGTTAGGGCTAGGGCTAGGGCTAGGTTTAGTGTTAGGGTTAGGGCTAGGGTTAGGGTTAGGGTTAGGTCTAGGGTTAGGGTTAGGTTTATGGTTAGGGTTAGGGTAAGGGCTAGGGCTAGGGCTAGGGCTAGGGCTAGGGTTAGGGTTAGGGTTAGGGCTAAGCTTAGGGTTAGGGTTAGGGTTAGGGTTAGGGCTAGGGCAAGGCTTGGGCTAGGGCTTGAGCTTGGGCTAGGGTTAGGGTTAGGGTTAAGGCTAGGGCTAGGGCTAGGGTTAGGGCTAGGGCTAGGGCTAGAGCTACGGTTAGGGTTAGGTTTAGTGTTAGGGCTAGGGCTAGGGCTGGGGCTAGGGCTAGGGCTAGACTTGGGTTAGGTTTAGGGTTAGGGCTAAGGTTAGGGTTAGGTTAGGGTTAGGGCTAGGGCTAGGGCTAGGGCTAGGGCTAGGGCTAGTGTTAGGGTTAGTACTAGGGCTAGGGTTAGGGTTAGGGTTACGGTTAGGGTTAGTGCTAGGGCTAGGGTTAGGTTTAGGATTAGGGTTAGGGTTAATGCTAGGGCTAGGGCTAGGGTTAGTGCTAGGGCTAGAGTTAGGGTTAGGGCTAGGGCTAGGGCTAGGGCTAGGCCTAGGGCTAGGTTTAGGGTAAGGGTTAAGGTTAGGGTTAGGGTTAGGGTTACGGTTATGGCTAGGGCTAGGTCTAGGTCTAGGGCTAGAGCCAGGGTTAGGGTTAGGGCTAGGGTTAGGGTTAGGGCTAGGGTTATGGTTAGGTTTAGGGTTAGGGTTAGGTATAGGGCTAGGCTAGGGCTAGGGCTAGGGCTAGGTTTTGGGTTAGGGTTAGGGCTAGGGCTAGGGATAGGTTTAGGGTTAGGACTAGGGTTAGGGTTAGGGTTAGGTCTAGGGTTAGGGTTAAGGTTAGGGTTAGGGTTAGGGCAAGGGCTAGGGCTAGGGCTAGGGCTATGGTTAGGGTTAGGTTTAGGGCTAAGGTTAGGGTTAGGGTTAGGGCTAGGGCAAGGCTTGGGGTGGGCTTGAGCTTTGGCTAGGGTTAGGTTTAGGGTTAGGGGTATGGTTAGGGCTAGGGCTAGGGTTAGGTCTAGGGCTATGGCTAGAGCTACGGTTAGGGTTAGGGTTAGTTTTAGGGCTAGGGCTAGGGCTGGGGCTAGGGCTAGGGCTAGGTCTAGGGTTAGGTTTAGGGTTAGGGCTAAGGTTAGGGTTAGGTTAGTGTTAGGGTTAGGGCTAGGGCTAGGGCTAGGGCTAGGGCTAGGGCTAATGTTAGGGTTAGTGCTAGGGCTAGGGTTAGGGTTAGGGTTACCTTTAGGGTTAGTGCTAGGGCTAGGGTTAGGTTTAGGGTTAGGGTTAGGGCTAGGGCTAGGGCTAGGGTTAGTGCTAGGGCTAGAGTTAGGGTTAGGGCTAGGGCAAGGCTTGGGCTTGGGCTTGGGCTAGGGCTAGGGTTAGTGTTAGTGTTAGGGCTATGGTTATGGCTAGGGCTATGGTTACGGCTAGGACTAGGGCTAGGGCTAGGGCTAGTGTTAGGGTTAGGGTTAGGGCTAAGGTTAGGGTTAGGTTAAGGGTTAGGGCTAGGGTTAGGGATAAGGGTAGGGCTAGGTCTAGGTCTAGGGCTAGGGTTAGGGTGAGGGCTAGGGCTAGGGCTAAGGCTAGGGCTAGGGTTAAAGTTAGTGCTAGGGCTAGGGTTAGGGTTAGGGTTAGGGCTAGGGCTAGGGCTAGGGCTAGGGCTAGGTCTACGGTTAGGGTTAGTGTTAGGGTTACAGCTAGGGCTAGGGTTATTGCTAGGGCTAGGGTTAGGTTTAGGGTTAGGGCTAGGGCTAGGGCTAGGGCTAGGGCTAGGTCTAGGGTTAGTGTTAGGTTTAGGGTTAGGGCTAGGGCTAGGGCTAGGGTTAGGCTTAGGGCTAGGGTTAGGGTTAGGGTTAGGGTTAGGGTTAGGGCTAGGGCTAGGGCTAGGGCTAGGGCTAAGGTTAGGGTTAGGGTTAGGGCTAGGGCTAGCACTAGGGTTAGTGTTAGGGTTAGGGCTAGGGTTAGGGTTAGGGTTAGGTCTAGGGTTAGGGTTAGGTTTATGGTTAGGGTTAGGGTAAGGGCTAGGGCTAGGGCTAGGGCTAGGGCTAGGGTTAGGGTTAGGGTTAGGGCTAAGGTTAGGGTTAGGGTTAGGGTTAGGGTTAGGGCTAGGGCAAGGCTTGGGCTAGGGCTTGAGCTTGGGCTAGGGTTAGGGTTAGGGTTAGGGCTAGGGTAAGGGCTAGGGCTAGGGTTAGGGCTAGGGCTAGGGCTAGAGCTACGGTTAGGGTTAGGTTTAGGGTTAGGGCTAGGGCTAGGGCTGTGGCTAGGGCTAGGTCTAGACTAGGGTTAGGTTTAGCGTTAGGGCCAAGGTTAGGGTTAGGTTAGGGTTAGGGCTATGGCTAGGGCTAGGGCTAGGGCTAGGGCTAGGGCTAGGGCTAGGGCTAGTGTTAGGGTTAGTGCTAGGGCTAGTGTTAGGGTTAGGGCTAGGGCTAGGGCTAGGGCTAGGCCTAGGGCTAGGTTTAGGGTAAGGGTTATGGCTAGGGCTAGGGCTAGGTCTTGGGCTAGGGTTAGGGCTAGGGTTAAGGTTGGGCTAGGGCTAGGGCTAGGTCTATGGCTAGGTCTAGGGTTAGGGTTAGGTTTAGGTTTAGGGTTAGGTCTAGGGCTATGTTTAAGGTTAGGGTTAGGGTTAGGGCTAGGGCAAAGCTTGGGCTAGGGCTTGGGCTAGGGCTAGGGTTAGTGTTAGGGTTAGGGCTAGGGTTAGGGCTAGGGCTAGGGTTAGGGCTAGGGCTAGGGCTAGAGTTACGGTTAGGGTCAGGTTTAGGTTTAGGGCTAGGGCTAGGGCTGGGGCTAGGGCTAGGGCTGGGGCTAGGGCTAGGGCTATGTCTAGGGTTAGGTTTAGGGTTAGCGCTAAGGTTAGGGTTAGGTTATGGTTAGGGCTAGGGCTAAGGCTAGGGCTAGGGTTAGGGTTAGGGTTAGGGTTAGGGCTAGGGCTAGGGCAAGGTTTAGTGTTAGGGTTAGGGCTAGGGTTAGGGTTAGGGTTAGGTCTAGGGTTAGGGTTAGGTTTAGGGTTAGGGCAAGGGCTAGGGCTAGGGTTAGGGCTAGGGCTAGGGTTAGGGTTAGGGTTAGGGCTAAGGTTAGGGTTAGGGTTAGGGTTATGGTTAGGTTAGGGTTAGGGCTAGGTCTAGGGCTAGGGCCAGGGTTAGGGTTAGGGCTAGGGTTAGGGTTAGGTTTAGGGTTAGGTTTAGGAATAGGGCTAGGCTAGGGCTAGGGCTAGGGCTAGGTTTTGGGTTAGGGTTAGGGCTAGGGCTAGGGATAGGTTTAGGGTTAGGGCTAGGGTTAGGGTTAGGGTTAGGTCAAGGGTAAGGGTTAAGGTTATGGTTAGGGTTAGGGTTAGGGCAAGAGCTAGGGCTAGGGCTAGGGCTAGGGCTATGGTTAGGGTTAGGGATAGGGCTAAGGTTAGGGTTAGGGTTAGGGTTAGGGTTAGGGCTAGGGCAAGGCTTGTGGTGGGCTTGAGCTTTGGCTAGGGTTAGGGTTAGGGTTAGGGCTAGGGTTAGGGCTAGGGCTAGGGTTAGGGCTAGGGCTATGGCTAGAGCTACGGTTAAGGTTAGGGTTAGTTTTAGGGCTAGGGCTAGGGCTGGGGCTAGGGCTAGGGCTAGGTCTAGGGTTAGGTTTAGGGTTAGGACTAAGGTTAGGGTTAGGTTAGGGTTAGGGTTAGGGCTAGGGCTAGGTCTTGGGCTAGGGCTAGGGCTAGGGTTAAGGTTAGGGCTAGGGCTAGGGCTAGGTCTATTGCTAGGTCTGGGGTTAGGGTTAGGTTTAGGTTTAGGGTTAGGTCTAGGGCTATGGTTAGGGTTAGGGTTAGGGTTAGGGCTAGGGCAAGGCTTGGGCTAGGGCTTGGGCTAGGGCTAGGGTTAGTGTTAGGGTTAGGGCTAGGGTTAGGGCTAGGGCTAGGGTTAGGGCTAGGGCTAGGGCTAGAGTTACGGTTAGGGTCAGGTTTAGGGTTAGGGCTAGGGCTAGGGCTGGGGCTATGGTTAGGGTTAGGGTTAGGGCTAAGGTTAGGGTTAGGGTTAGGGTTAGGGCTAGGGCAAGGCTTGGGGTGGGCTTGAGCTTTGGCTAGGTTTAGGGTTAGGATTAGGGCTAGGGTTAGGGCTAGGGCTAGGGTTAGGGCTAGGGCTATGGCTACAGCTACGGTTAGGGTTAGGGTTAGTTTTAGGGCTAGGGCTAGGGCTGGGGCTAGGGCTAGGGCTAGGTCTAGGGTTAGGTTTAGGGTTAGGGCTAAGGTTAGTTTTAGGTTAGGGTTAGGGTTAGGGCTAGGGCTAGGGCTAGGGCTAGGGCTAGTGTTAGGGTTAGTGCTAGGGCTAGGGTTAGGGTTAGGGTTACCTTTAGGGTTAGTGCTAGGGCTAGGGCTAGGGTTAGTGCTAGGGCTAGAGTTAGGGTTAGGGCTAGGGCAAGGCTTGGGCTAGGGCTTGGGCTAGGGCTAGGGTTAGTGTTAGTGTTAGGGCTAGGGTTAGGGCTAGGTCTAGGGTTACGGCTAGGACTAGGGCTAGGGCTAGGGCTAGTGTTAGGGTTAGGGTTAGGGCTAAGGTTAGGGTTAGGGTTAGGGTTAGGGCTAGGGTTAGGGCTAAGGGTAGGGCTAGGGCTAGGTCTAGGGCTAGGGTTAGGGTGAGGGCTAGGGCTAGGGCTAATGCTAGGGCTAGGGTTAAAGTTAGTGCTAGGGCTAGGGTTAGGGTTAGGGCTAGGGCTAGGTCTAGGGCTAGGGCTAGGTCTAGGGTTAGGGTTAGGTTTAGGGTTAGGGCTAGGGCTAGGGTTAGGCTTAGGGCTAGGGTTAGGGTTAGGGTTAGGGTTCGGGTTAGGGCTAGGGCTAGTGCTAGGGCTAGGGCTAGGGTTAGGGTTAGGGTTAGGGCTAGGGCTAGGGCTAGCGCTAGGGTTAGTGTTAGGGTTAGGGCTAGGGTTAGGGTTAGGGTTAGGTCTAGGGTTAGGGTTAGGTTTATGGTTAGGGTTAGGGTAAGGGCTAGGGCTAGGGCTAGGGCTAGGGCTAGGGTTAGGGTTAGGGTTAGGGCTAAGGTTAGGGTTAGGGTTAGGGTTAGGTTTAGGGCTAGGGCAAGGCTTGGGCTAGGGCTTGAGCTTGGGCTAGAGTTAGGGTTAGGGTTAGGGCTAGGGTAAGGGCTAGGGCTAGGGTTAGGGCTAGGGCTAGGGCTAGAGCTACGGTTAGGGTTAGGTTTAGGGTTAGGGCTAGGGCTAGGGCTGGGGCTAGGGCTAGGGCTAGACTAGGGTTAGGTTTATGGTTAGGGCTAAGGTTAGGGTTAGGTTAGGGTTAGGGCTAGGGCTAGGGCTAGGGCTAGGGCTAGTGTTAGGGTTAGTGCTAGGGCTAGGGTTAGGGTTAGGGTTATGGTTAGGGTTAGTGCTAGGGCTAGGGTTAGGTTTAGGATTAGGGTTAGGGTTAGGGCTAGGGCTAGGGCTAGGGCTAGGGTAGGTGCTAGGGCTAGAGTTAGGGTTAGGGCTAGGGCTAGAGCTAGGGCTAGGCCTAGGGCTAGGTTTAGTGTAAGGGTTATGGCTAGGGCTAGGGCTAGGTCTTGGGCTATGGCTAGGGCTAGGGTTAAGGTTAGGGCTAGGGCTAGGGCTAGGTCTATGGCTAGGTCTAGGGTTAGGGTTAGGTTTAGCTTTAGGGTTAGGTCTAAGGCTAGGGTTAGGGTTAGGGTTAGGGCTAGGGCAAGGCTTGGGCTAGGGCTTGGGCTAGGGCTATGGTTAGTGTTAGGGTTAGGGCTAGGGTTAGGGCTAGGGCTAGGGTTAGGGCTAGGGCTAGGGCTAGAGTTACGGTTAGGGTCAGGTTTAGGGTTAGGGCTAGGGCTAGGGCTGGGGCTAGGGCTAGGGCTGGGGCTAGGGCTAGGGCTAGGTCTAGGGTTAGCTTTAGGGTTAGGGCTAAGGTTAGGGTTAGGTTATGGTTAGGGCTAGGGCTAGGGCTAGGGCTAGGGCTAGGGCTAGGGCTAGTGTTAGGGTTAGTGCTAGGGCTAGAGTTAGGGTTAGGGTTACGGTTAGGGTTAGTGCTAGGGCTAGGTTTAGGTTTTGGGTTAGTGTTAGGGTTAGGGCTAGTGCTAGGGCTAGGGTTAGGGCTAGGGCTAGGGTTAGGTTTAGGCTTAGGGTTAGAGTTAGGGCTAGGGCTAGGGCTAGGGTTAGGCTAAGGTTAGGGTTAGGGTTAGGGTTAGGGTTAGGGTTAGGGCTAGGGTTACGGCTAGGACTAGGGCTAGGGCTAGGGCTAGTGTTAGGGTTATGGTTAGGGCTAAGGTTAGGGTTAGGGTTAGGGTTAGGGCTAGGGTTAGAGCTAAGGGTAGGGCTACGGCTAGGTCTACGGTTAGGGTTAGTGTTAGGGTTACAGCTAGGGCTAGGGTTAGCGCTAGGGCTAGGGTTAGGGTTAGGGTTAGGGCTAGGGCTAGGGCTAGGGCTAGGGCTAGGTCTAGGGTTAGGGTTAGGTTTAGGGTTAGGGCTAGGGCTAGGGTTAGGCTTAGGGCTAGGGTTAGGGTTAGGGTTAGGGTTAGGGTTAGGGCTAGGGCTAGTGCTAGGGCTAGGGCTAGGGTTAGGGTTAGGGTTAGGGCTAGGGCTAGGGCTAGGGTTAGTGTTAGGGTTAGGGCTAGGGTTAGGGTTAGGGTTAGGTCTAGGGTTAGGGTTAGGTTTATGGTTAGGGTTAGGGTAAGGGCTAGGGCTAGGGCTAGGGCTAGGGCTAGGGTTAGGGTTAGGGTTAGGGCTAAGGTTAGGGTTAGGGTTAGGGTTAGGGTTAGGGCTAGGGCAAGGCTTGGTCTAGGGCTTGAGCTTGGGCTAGGGTTAGGGTTAGGGTTAGGGCTAGGGTAAGGGCTAGGGCTAGGGTTAGGGCTAGGGCTAGGGCTAGAGCTACGGTTAGGGTTAGGTTTAGGGTTAGGGCTAGGGCTAGGGCTGGGGCTAGGGCTAGGGCTAGACAAGGGTTAGGTTTAGGGTTAGGGCTAAGGTTAGGGTTAGGTTAGGGTTAGGGCTAGGGCTAGGGCTAGGGCTAGGGCTAGGGCTAGGACTAGTGTTAGGGTTAGTGCTAGGGCTAGGGTTAGGGTTAGGGTTACGGTTAGGGTTAGTGCTAGGGCTAGGGTTAGGTTTAGGATTAGGGTTAGGGTTAGGGCTAGGGCTAGGGCTAGGGCTAGGGTTAGTGCTAGGGCTAGAGTTAGGGTTAGGGCTAGGACTAGGGCTAGGGCTAGGCCTAGGGCTAGGTTTAGGGTAAGGGTTATGGCTAGGGCTAGGGCTAGGTCTTGGGCTAGGGCTAGGGCTAGGGTTAAGGTTAGGGCTAGGGCTAGGGCTAGGTCTATGGCTAGGTCTAGGGTTAGGGTTAGGTTTAGGTTTAGGGTTAGGTCTAAGGCTAGGGTTAGGGTTAGGGTTAGGGCTAGGGCAAGGCTTGGGCTAGGGCTTGGGCTAGGGCTAGGGTTAGTGTTAGGGTTAGGGCTAGGGTTAGGGCTAGGGCTAGGGTTAGGGCTAGGGCTAGGGCTAGAGTTACGGTTAGGGTCAGGTTTAGGGTTAGGGCTAGGGCTAGGGCTGGGGCTAGGGCTAGGGCTGGGGCTAGGGCTAGGGCTAGGTCTAGGGTTAGGTTTAGGGTTAGGGCTAAGGTTAGGG
Source organism: Sylvilagus floridanus (assembly GCA_949820135.1). Lineage (NCBI taxonomy): Eukaryota > Metazoa > Chordata > Mammalia > Lagomorpha > Leporidae > Sylvilagus > Sylvilagus floridanus. Next base: position 177,196 of record OX463240.1, on the reverse strand, counting down.
TTAGGTTAGGGTTAGGGCTAGGGCTAGGGCTAGGGCTAGGGCTAGGGCTAGTGTTAGGGTTAGTGCTAGGGCTAGAGTTAGGGTTAGGGTTACGGTTAGGGTTAGTGCTAGGGCTAGGTTTAGGTTTTGGGTTAGTGTTAGGGTTAGGGCTAGGGCTAGGGCTAGGGTTAGTGCTAGGGCTAGGGTTAGGTTTAGGCTTAGGGTTAGAGTTAGGGCTAGGGCTAGGGCTAGGGTTAGGCTAAGGTTAGGGTTAGGGTTAGGGTTAGGGTTAGGGCTAGGGTTACGGCTAGGACTAGGGCTAGGGCTAGGGCTAGTGTTAGGGTTAGGGTTAGGGCTAAGGTTAGGGTTAGGGTTAGGGTTAGGGCTAGGGTTAGGGCTAAGGGTAGGGCTAGGGCTAGGTCTAGGGCTAGGGTTAGGGTGAGGGCTAGGGCTAGGGCTAAGGCTAGGGCTGGGTTAAAGTTAGTGCTAGGGCTAGGTTTAGGGTTAGGATTTGGGTTAGGGTTAGGGCTAGTGTTAGGTTAGGGTTAGGGTTAGGGCTAGGGCTAGGGCTAGGGCTAGGGCTAGGGTTAGGTTTAGGGCTAGGGTTACAGCTAGGGCTAGGTTTAGGGCTAGGCTTAGGGCTAGGGTTAGGGTTAGGGTTAGGGTTAGGGTTAGGGCTAGTGCTAGGGCTAGGGCTAGGGTTAGGGTTAGGGTTAGGGTTAGGGCTAGGGCTAGGGCTAGGGTTAGTGTTAGGGTTAGGGCTAGGGTTAGGGTTAGGGTTAGGTCTAGGGTTAGGGTTAGGTTTATGGTTAGGGTTAGGGTAAGGGCTAGGGCTAGGGCTAGGGCTAGGGCTAGGGTTAGGGTTAGGGTTAGGGCTAAGGTTAGGGTTAGGGTTAGGGTTAGGGCTAGGGCAAGGCTTGGGCTAGGGCTTGGTCTAGGGCTAGGGTTAGGGTTAGGGTTAGGGCTAGGGTAAGGGCTAGGTCTAGGGTTAGGGCTAGGGCTAGGGCTAGAGCTACGGTTAGGGTTAGGTTTAGGGTTAGGGCTAGGGCTAGGGCTGGGGCTAGGGCTAGGGCTAGACTAGGGTTAGGTTTAGGGTTAGGGCTAAGGTTAGGGTTAGGTTAGGGTTAGGGCTAGGGCTAGGGCTAGGGCTAGGACTAGTGTTAGGGTTAGTGCTAGGGCTAGGGTTAGGATTAGGGTTACGGTTAGGGTTAGTGCTAGGGCTAGGGTTAGGTTTAGGATTAGGGTTAGGGTTAGGGCTAGGGCTAGGGCTAGGGCTAGGGTTAGTGCTAGGGCTAGAGTTAGGGTTAGGGCTAGGGCTAGGGCTAGGGCTAGGCCTAGGGCTAGGTTTAGGGTAAGGGTTATGGCTAGGGCTAGGGCTAGGTCTTGGGCTAGGGCTAGGGCTAGGGTTAAGGTTAGGGCTAGGGCTAGGGCTAGGTCTATGGCTAGGTCTAGGGTTAGGGTTAGGTTTAGGTTTAGGGTTAGGTCTAAGGCTAGGGTTAGGGTTAGGGTTAGGGCTAGGGCAAGGCTTGGGCTAGGGCTTGGGCTAGGGCTAGGGTTAGTGTTAGGGTTAAGGCTAGGGTTAGGGCTAGGGCTAGGGTTAGGGCTAGGGCTAGGGCTAGAGTTATGGTTAGGGTCAGGTTTAGGGTTAGGGCTAGGGCTAGGGCTGGGGCTAGGGCTAGGGCTAGGTCTAGGGTTAGGTTTAGTGTTAGGGCTAAGGTTAGGGTTAGGTTAGGGTTAGGGCTAGGGCTAGGGCTAGGGCTAGGGCTAGGGCTAGTGTTTGGGTTAGTGCTAGGGCTAGAGTTAGGGTTAGGGTTACGGTTAGGGTTAGTGCTAGGGCTAGGTTTAGGTTTTGGGTTAGTGTTAGGGTTAGGGCTAGGGCTAGGGCTAGGGTTAGTGCTAGGGCTAGGGTTAGGTTTAGGCTTAGGGTTAGAGTTAGGGCTAGGGCTAGGGCTAGGGTTAGCCTAAGGTTAGGGTTAGGGTTAGGGTTAGGGTTAGGGCTAGGGTTACGGCTAGGACTAGGGCTAGGGCTAGGGCTAGTGTTAGGGTTAGGGTTAGGGCTAAGGTTAGGGTTAGGGTTAGGGTTAGGGCTAGGGTTAGGGCTAAGGGTAGGGCTAGGGCTAGGTCTAGGGCTAGGGTTAGGGTGAGGGCTAGGGCTAGGGCTAAGGCTAGGGCTGGGTTAAAGTTAGTGCTAGGGCTAGGTTTCGGGTTAGGATTAGGGTTAGGGCTAGGGTTAGGTTAGGGTTAGGGTTAGGGCTAGGGCTAGGGCTAGGGCTAGGGCTAGGGTTAGGTTTAGGGCTAGGGTTACAGCTAGGGCTAGGTTTAGGGCTAGGCTTAGGGCTAGGGTTAGGGTTAGGGTTAGGGTTAGGGCTAGGGCTAGTGCTAGGGCTAGGGCTAGGGTTAGGGTTAGGGTTAGGGTTAGGGCTAGGGCTAGGGCTAGGGTTAGTGTTAGGGTTAGGGCTAGGGTTAGGGTTAGGGTTAGGTCTAGGGTTAGGGTTAGGTTTATGGTTAGGGTTAGGGTAAGGGCTAGGGCTAGGGCTAGGGCTAGGGCTAGGGTTAGGGTTAGGGTTAGGGCTAAGGTTAGGGTTAGGGTTAGGGTTAGGGCTAGGGCAAGGCTTGGGCTAGGGCTTGGTCTAGGGCTAGGGTTAGGGTTAGGGTTAGGGCTAGGGTAAGGGCTAGGGCTAGGGTTAGGGCTAGGGCTAGGGCTAGAGCTACGGTTAGGGTTAGGTTTAGGGTTAGGGCTAGGGCTAGGGCTGGGGCTAGGGCTAGGTCTAGACTAGGGTTAGGTTTAGGGTTAGGGCTAAGGTTAGGGTTAGGTTAGGGTTAGGGCTAGGGCTAGGGCTAGGGCTAGGGCTAGGACTAGTGTTAGGGTTAGTGCTAGGGCTAGGGTTAGGTTTAGGATTAGGGTTAGGGTTAGGGCTAGGGCTAGGGCTAGGGCTAGGGTTAGTGCTAGGGCTAGAGTTAGGGTTAGGGCTAGGGCTAGGGCTAGGGCTAGGCCTAGGGCTAGGTTTAGGGTAAGGGTTATGGCTAGGGCTAGGGCTAGGTCTTGGGCTAGGGCTAGGGCTAGGGTTAAGGTTAGGGCTAGGGCTAGGGCTAGGTCTATGGCTAGGTCTAGGGTTAGGGTTAGGTTTAGGTTTAGGGTTAGGTCTAAGGCTAGGGTTAGGGTTAGGGTTAGGGCTAGGGCAAGGCTTGGGCTAGGGCTTGGGCTAGGGCTAGGCTTAGTGTTAGGGTTAGGGCTAGGGTTAGGGCTAGGGCTAGGGTTAGGGCTAGGGCTAGGGCTAGAGTTATGGTTAGGGTCAGGTTTAGGGTTAGGGCTAGGGCTAGGGCTGGGGCTAGGGCTAGGGCTGGGGCTAGGGCTAGGGCTAGGTCTAGGGTTAGGTTTAGGGTTAGGGCTAAGGTTAGGGTTAGGTTAGGGTTAGGGCTAGGGCTAGGGCTAGGGCTAGGGCTAGGGCTAGTGTTTGGGTTAGTGCTAGGGCTAGAGTTAGGGTTATGGTTACGGTTAGGGTTAGTGCTAGGGCTAGGTTTAGGTTTTGGGTTAGTGTTAGGGTTAGGGCTAGGGCTAGGGCTAGGGTTAGTGCTAGGGCTAGGGTTAGGTTTAGGCTTAGGGTTAGAGTTAGGGCTAGGGCTAGGGCTAGGGTTAGGCTAAGGTTAGGGTTAGGGTTAGGGTTAGGGTTAGGGCTAGGGTTACGGCTAGGACTAGGGCTAGGGCTAGAGCTAGTGTTAGGGTTAGGGTTAGGGTTAGGGCTAAGGTTAGGGTTAGGGTTAGGGTTAGGGCTAGGGTTAGGGCTAAGGGTAGGGCTAGGGCTAGAGTTAGGGTTAGGGCTAGGGCTAGGGCTAAGGCTAGGGCTGGGTTAAAGTTAGTGCTAGGGCTAGGTTTAGGGTTAGGATTAGGGTTAGGGTTAGGGCTAGGGTTAGGTTAGGGTTAGGGTTAGGGCTAGGGCTAGGGCTAGGGCTAGGGCTAGTGTTAGGGTTAGTGCTAGGGCTAGGGTTAGGGTTAGGGTTACCTTTAGGGTTAGTGCTAGGGCTAGGGCTAGGGTTAGTGCTAGGGCTAGAGTTAGGGTTAGGGCTAGGGCAAGGCTTGGGCTAGGGCTTGGGCTAGGGCTAGGGTTAGTGTTAGTGTTAGGGCTAGGGTTAGGGCTAGGTCTAGTGTTACGGCTAGGACTAGGGCTAGGGCTAGGGCTAGTGTTAGGGTTAGGGTTAGGGCTATGGTTAGGGTTAGGGTTAGGATTAGGGCTATGGTTAGGGCTAAGGGTAGGGCTAGGGCTAGGTCTAGGGCTAGGGTTAGGGTGAGGGCTAGGGCTAGGGCTAAGGCTAGGGCTAGGGTTAAAGTTAGTGCTAGGGCTAGGGTTAGGGTTAGGGCTAGGGCTAGGGCTAGGGCTAGGTCTACGGTTAGGGTTAGTGTTAGGGTTACAGCTAGGGCTAGGGTTAGCGCTAGGGCTAGGGTTAGGGTTAGGGTTAGGGCTAGGGCTAGTTCTAGGGCTAGGGCTAGGTCTAGGGTTAGGGTTAGGTTTAGGGTTAGGGCTAGGGCTAGGGTTAGGCTTAGAGCTAGGGTTAGGGTTAGGGTTAGGGTTAGGGTTAGGGCTAGGGCTAGGGTTAGTGCTAGGGCTAGAGTTAGGGTTAGGGCTAGGGCAAGGCTTGGGCTTGGGCTTGGGCTAGGGCTAGGGTTAGGGTTAGGGTTAGGGCTAGGGCTAGGGCTAGGTTTAGTGTTAGGGTTAGGGCTAGGGTTAGGGTTAGGGTTAGGTCTAGGGTTAGGGTTAGGTTTACGGTTAGGGTTAGGGTAAGGGCTAGGGCTAGGGCTAGGGCTAGGGCTAGGGTTAGGGTTAGGGTTAGGGCTAAGGTTAGGGTTAGGGTTAGGGTTAGGGTTAGGGCTAGGGCAAGGCTTGGGCTAGGGCTTGAGCTTGGGCTAGGGTTAGGGTTAGGGTTAAGGCTAGGGCTAGGGCTAGGGTTAGGGCTAGGGCTAGGGCTAGAGCTACGGTTAGGGTTAGGTTTAGTGTTAGGGCTAGGGCTAGGGCTGGGGCTAGGGCTAGGGCTAGACTTGGGTTAGGTTTAGGGTTAGGGCTAAGGTTAGGGTTAGGTTAGGGTTAGGGCTAGGGCTAGGGCTAGGGCTAGGGCTAGGGCTAGTGTTAGGGTTAGTACTAGGGCTAGGGTTAGGGTTAGGGTTACGGTTAGGGTTAGTGCTAGGGCTAGGGTTAGGTTTAGGATTAGGGTTAGGGTTAATGCTAGGGCTAGGGCTAGGGTTAGTGCTAGGGCTAGAGTTAGGGTTAGGGCTAGGGCTAGGGCTAGGGCTAGGCCTAGGGCTAGGTTTAGGGTAAGGGCTAAGGTTAGGGTTAGGGTTAGGGTTACGGTTATGGCTAGGGCTAGGTCTAGGTCTAGGGCTAGAGCCAGGGTTAGGGTTAGGGCTAGGGTTAGGGTTAGGGCTAGGGTTATGGTTAGGTTTAGGGTTAGGGTTAGGTATAGGGCTAGGCTAGGGCTAGGGCTAGGGCTAGGTTTTGGGTTAGGGTTAGGGCTAGGGCTAGGGATAGGTTTAGGGTTAGGACTAGGGTTAGGGTTAGGGTTAGGTCTAGGGTTAGGGTTAAGGTTAGGGTTAGGGTTAGGGCAAGGGCTAGGGCTAGGGCTAGGGCTATGGTTAGGGTTAGGGTTAGGGCTAAGGTTAGGGTTAGGGTTAGGGCTAGGGCAAGGCTTGGGGTGGGCTTGAGCTTTGGCTAGGGTTAGGTTTAGTGTTAGGGGTATGGTTAGGGCTAGGGCTAGGGTTAGGTCTAGGGCTATGGCTAGAGCTACGGTTAGGGTTAGGGTTAGTTTTAGGGCTAGGGCTAGGGCTGGGGCTAGGGCTAGGGCTAGGTCTAGGGTTAGGTTTAGGGTTAGGGCTAAGGTTAGGGTTAGGTTAGTGTTAGGGTTAGGGCTAGGGCTAGGGCTAGGGCTAGGGCTAGGGCTAGTGTTAGGGTTAGTGCTAGGGCTAGGGTTAGGGTTAGGGTTACCTTTAGGGTTAGTGCTAGGGCTAGGGTTAGGTTTAGGGTTAGGGTTAGGGCTAGGGCTAGGGCTAGGGTTAGTGCTAGGGCTAGAGTTAGGGTTAGGGCTAGGGCAAGGCTTGGGCTTGGGCTTGGGCTAGGGCTAGGGTTAGTGTTAGTGTTAGGGCTATGGTTATGGCTAGGGCTATGGTTACGGCTAGGACTAGGGCTAGGGCTAGTGCTAGTGTTAGGGTTAGGGTTAGGGCTAAGGTTAGGGTTAGGTTAAGGGTTAGGGCTAGGGTTAGGGATAAGGGTAGGGCTAGGTCTAGGTCTAGGGCTAGGGTTAGGGTGAGGGCTAGGGCTAGGGCTAAGGCTAGGGCTAGGGTTAAAGTTAGTGCTAGGGCTAGGGTTAGGTTTAGGGTTAGGGCTAGGGCTAGGGCTAGGGCTAGGGCTAGGTCTACGGTTAGGGTTAGTGTTAGGGTTACAGCTAGGGCTAGGGTTATTGCTAGGGCTAGGGTTAGGTTTAGGGTTAGGGCTAGGGCTAGGGCTAGGGCTAGGGCTAGGTCTAGGGTTAGTGTTAGGTTTAGGGTTAGGGCTAGGGCTAGGGCTAGGGTTAGGCTTAGGGCTAGGGTTAGGGTTAGGGTTAGGGTTAGGGTTAGGGCTAGGGCTAGGGCTAGGGCTAGGGCTAAGGTTAGGGTTAGGGTTAGGGCTAGGGCTAGCACTAGGGTTAGTGTTAGGGTTAGGGCTAGGCTTAGGGTTAGGGTTAGGTCTAGGGTTAGGGTTAGGTTTATGGTTAGGGTTAGGGTAAGGGCTAGGGCTAGGGCTAGGGCTAGGGCTAGGGTTAGGGTTAGGGTTAGGGCTAAGGTTAGGGTTAGGGTTAGGGTTAGGGTTAGGGTTAGGGCTAGGGCAAGGCTTGGGCTAGGGCTTGAGCTTGGGCTAGGGTTAGGGTTAGGGTTAGGGCTAGGGTAAGGGCTAGGGCTAGGGTTAGGGCTAGGGCTAGGGCTAGAGCTACGGTTAGGGTTAGGTTTAGGGTTAGGGCTAGGGCTAGGGCTGTGGCTAGGGCTAGGTCTAGACTAGGGTTAGGTTTAGCGTTAGGGCCAAGGTTAGGGTTAGGTTAGGGTTAGGGCTATGGCTAGGGCTAGGGCTAGGGCTAGGGCTAGGGCTAGGGCTAGTGTTAGGGTTAGTGCTAGGGCTAGTGTTAGGGTTAGGGCTAGGGCTAGGGCTAGGGCTAGGCCTAGGGCTAGGGTTAGGGTAAGGGTTATGGCTAGGGCTAGGGCTAGGTCTTGGGCTAGGGTTAGGGCTAGGGTTAAGGTTGGGCTAGGGCTAGGGCTAGGTCTATGGCTAGGTCTAGGGTTAGGGTTAGGTTTAGGTTTAGGGTTAGGTCTAGGGCTATGGTTAAGGTTAGGGTTAGGGTTAGGGCTAGGGCAAAGCTTGGGCTAGGGCTTGGGCTAGGGCTAGGGTTAGTGTTAGGGTTAGGGCTAGGGTTAGGGCTAGGGCTAGGGTTAGGGCTAGGGCTAGGGCTAGAGTTACGGTTAGGGTCAGGTTTAGGTTTAGGGCTAGGGCTAGGGCTGGGGCTAGGGCTAGGGCTGGGGCTAGGGCTAGGGCTATGTCTAGGGTTAGGTTTAGGGTTAGCGCTAAGGTTAGGGTTAGGTTATGGTTAGGGCTAGGGCTAGGGCTAGGGCTAGGGTTAGGGTTAGGGTTAGGGTTAGGGCTAGGGCTAGGGCAAGGTTTAGTGTTAGGGTTAGGGCTAGGGTTAGGGTTAGGGTTAGGTCTAGGGTTAGGGTTAGGTTTAGGGTTAGGGCAAGGGCTAGGGCTAGGGTTAGGGCTAGGGCTAGGGTTAGGGTTAGGGTTAGGGCTAAGGTTAGGGTTAGGGTTAGGGTTATGGTTAGGTTAGGGTTAGGGCTAGGTCTAGGGCTAGGGCCAGGGTTAGGGTTAGGGCTAGGGTTAGGGTTAGGTTTAGGGTTAGGTTTAGGAATAGGGCTAGGCTAGGGCTAGGGCTAGGGCTAGGTTTTGGGTTAGGGTTAGGGCTAGGGCTAGGGATAGGTTTAGGGTTAGGGCTAGGGTTAGGGTTAGGGTTAGGTCAAGGGTAAGGGTTAAGGTTATGGTTAGGGTTAGGGTTAGGGCAAGAGCTAGGGCTAGGGCTAGGGCTAGGGCTATGGTTAGGGTTAGGGATAGGGCTAAGGTTAGGGTTAGGGTTAGGGTTAGGGTTAGGGCTAGGGCAAGGCTTGTGGTGGGCTTGAGCTTTGGCTAGGGTTAGGGTTAGGGTTAGGGCTAGGGTTAGGGCTAGGGCTAGGGTTAGGGCTAGGGCTATGGCTAGAGCTACGGTTAAGGTTAGGGTTAGTTTTAGGGCTAGGGCTAGGGCTGGGGCTAGGGCTAGGGCTAGGTCTAGGGTTAGGTTTAGGGTTAGGACTAAGGTTAGGGTTAGGTTAGGGTTAGGGTTAGGGCTAGGGCTAGGGCTAGGGCTAGGGCTATTGTTAGGGTTAGTGCTAGGGCTAGGGTTAGGGTTAGGGTTAGGGTTACCTTTAGGGTTAGTGCTAGGGCTAGGGTTAGGTTTAGGGTTAGGGTTAGTGCTAGGGCTAGGGCTAGGGTTTTTGCTAGGGCTAGAGTTAGGTTTAGGGCTAGGGTAAGGCTTGGGCTAGGGCTTGGGCTAGGGCTAAGGTTAGTGTTAGTGTTAGGTTTAGGGTTAGGGCTAGGGCTAGTGTTAGGGTTAGGGTTAGGGCTAAGGTTAGGGTTAGGGTTAGGGTTACGGTTAGGGTTAGGGCTAAGGTAGGGCTAGGGCTAGGTCTAGGGCTAGGGTTAGGGTGAGGGCTAGGGCTAGGGCTAAGGCTAGGGCTAGGGTTAAAGTTAGTGCTAGGGCTAGGGTTAGGGTTAGGGTTAGGGTTAGGGCTAGGGTTAGGGTTAGGGTTAGGGTTAGGGTTAGGGCTAGTGCTAGAGCTAGGGCTAGGGCTAGGTCTACGGTTAGGGTTAGGGTTAGGGTTACAGCTAGGGCTAGGGTTAGGGCTAGGGCTAGGGTTAGGGTTAGGGTTAGGGCTAGGGCTAGGGCTAGGGCTAGGTCTAGGGTTAGGGTTATGTTTAGGGTTAGGGCTAGGGCTAGGGTTAGGCTTAGGGCTAGGGTTAGGGTTAGGGTTGGGGTTAGGGTTAGAGCTAGGGCTAGGACTAGGGCTAGGGCTAGGGTTATGTTTAGGGTTAGGGCTAGGGCTAGTGCTAGGGTTAGTGTTAGGTTTAGGGCTAGGGTTAGGGTTAGGGTTAGGTCTAGGGTTAGGGTTAGGTTTATGGTTAGGGTTAGGGTAAGGGCTAGGGCTAGGGCTAGGGCTAGGGCTAGGGTTAGGGTTAGGGTTAGGGCTAAGGTTAGGGTTAGGGTTAGGTTTAGGGTTAGGGCTAGGGCAAGGCTTGGGCTAGGGCTTGAGCTTGGGCTAGGGTTAGGGTTAGGGTTAGGGCTGGGGTAAGGTCTAGGGCTAGGGTTAGGGCTAGAGCTAGGTCTAGAGCTACGGTTAGGGTTAGGTTTAGGGTTAGGGCTAGGGCTAGGGCTGGGGCTAGGGCTAGGGCTAGACTAGGGTTAGGTTTAGGGTTAGGGCTAAGGTTAGGGTTAGGTTAGGGTTAGGGCTAGGGCTAGGGCTAGGGCTAGGGCTAGGGCTAGTGTTAGGGTTTGTGCTAGGGCTAGGGTTAGGGCTAGGGTTAAGGTTAGGGTTAGTGCTTGGGCTAGGTTTAGGTTTAGGATTAGCGTTAGGGTTAGGGCTAGGGCTAGGGTTTTTGCTAGGGCTAGAGTTAGGGTTAG
>OX463240.1:162500-165000 GCA_949820135.1 Sylvilagus floridanus | reverse complement strand
GATAGGTCTAGGGCTAGGGCTAGGGCTAGAGTTAGGGTTAGGGTTAGGGTTAGGGCTAGGTCAAGGGCTAGGGCTAGGGCTAGGATTAGGGTTAGGGTTAGGTCTAGGGCTAGGGCTAGGGTTAGGGTTAGGGCTAGGGTTAGGTTTAGGGTTAGGGCTAGAGCTGGGGCAAGGACTAGGACTAGGTCTAGGGCTAGGGTTAAGGTTAGGGTTAGGGTTAGGGCTAGGGCTAGGGTTAGGGTTTGGGCCAGGGCTAGGTCTAGGTTTAGGGTTAGGGTTAGGGTTAGGGTTAGGTTTAGGTTTAGGGCTGAAGCTAGGGCTAGGGCTAGGGCTAGCGTTAGGGTTAGGGTTAGGGCTAGGGTTAGGGTTAGGGCCAGGGCTAGGGTTAGGGTTAGGGTTAGGGCTAGGGCTAGGGCTAGGGTTAAGACAAGGGTTAGGGTTAGGTTTAGGCTTAGGGTTAGGGTTAGGGCTAGTGTTAGGATTAGGGTTAGGGTTAGGGTTAGGGCTAGGGTTAGGGTTAGGGTTAGGGTTAGGTCTAGGCCTAGGGCTAGGGCTAGGGCTAGCGTTAGGGTTAGGGTTAGGTGTAGGGTTAGGGCTAGTGTTAGAATTAGGGCTAGGGCTAGGGTTAGGGTTAGGGTTAGGGCTAGGTCTAGGGCTAGGGTTAATGCAAGGGCTAGGGTTAGGGTTAGGCTTAGGGTTAGGGTTAGGGCTAGGGTTAGGTTTAGGTTTAGGGTTAGGGTTAGGGCTAGGGTTAGGGTTAGGGTTAGGGTTAGGTCTAGGGCTTGGGCTAGGGCTGAGCTAGCGTTAGGGTTAGGGTTAGGTCTAGGGGTAAGGTTAGGGCAAGGGCAAGGGCTAGGGCTAGGGCTAGGGTTAGGGCTAGGGTGAGTGCTAGGGTTAGGGTTAGGGTTAGGTTTAGGTCTAGTGCTAGGGTTAGGGTTAAGGTTAGGGCTAGGGCTAGAGATAGGGTTAGGGTTAGGTCTAGGGCTAGGGTTAGGTTTAGGGTTAGGGTTAGGGCTAGGGTTAGGGTTACGGCTAGGGCTAGGGTTAGGGTTAGGGTTAGGGCTAAGGCTAGGGCTAGGGTTAAGGCAAGGTTTAGGGTTAGGTTTAGGGCTAGGGCTAGGGTTGGGGCTAGGGCTAGGCCTTGGGTTAGGGTTACGGTTAGGGTTAGGGCTGGGGCTATGGCGCGCGCTAGGGCTATGGCTAGTGTTGGGTTAGGGTTAGGGTTAGGGCTAGGGCTAGGGTTAGGGTTAGGCCTAGGGTTTGGGTTAGGGTTAGGGTTACGGCTAGGGCTAGGGTTAGGGTTAGGGCTAGGGTTATGGTTAAGGTTAGGTCTAGGGTTAGGGTTAGGGTTAGGGTTAGCGTTATTGTTAGGGCTAGGGCTAGGTTTAGGGTTTGGTTTAGGTCTAGGGTTAGGGTTAGTGTTAGGGCTAGGGCTAGGGCTAGGGTAAGTGTTAGTGTTAGGGTTAGGGCTAGGGTTAGGGTGAGGGTTAGGTTTAGGGCTAGGGCTAGGGTTAGGGCTAGGGCTAGGTTTAGGGTTAGGGCAAGGGCTAGGGCTAGGGCTAGTGTTAGGGTTAGGGTTAGGGTTAGGGCTAGGGCTAGGGTTAGGGTTAGGGCTAGGGTTAGGGTTAGGGTTAGGTTTAGGGCTAGGGCTAGGGCTAGGGCTAGGTCTAGGGCTAGGGTTATGGTTAGGGTTAGGGTTAGGTCTAGGGTTAGTGTTAGGTTTAGGGTTAGGGTTAAGGCAAGGGATAGGGCTGGGGCTAGGATAGGGCTAGGGTAGGGCTAGGGTTAGGGTTAGGGTTAGGGCTAAGGTTAGGGTTAGGGTTAGGGTTAGGGCTAGGGTTAGGGCTAGGGCTAGGGTAGGGTTAGGGTTAGGTTTAGGGCTAGGGCTAGGGTTGGGGCTAGGGCTAGGTTTAGGGTTAGTGTTAGGGTTATGGCTAGGGATAGGTCTAGGGCTAGGGCTAGGGCTAGAGTTAGGGTTAGGGTTAGGGTTAGGGCTAGGTCAAGGGCTAGGGCTAGGGCTAGGATTAGGGTTAGGGTTAGGTCTAGGGCTAGGGCTAGGGTTAGGGTTAGGGCTAGGGTTAGGTTTAGGGTTAGGGCTAGAGCTGGGGCAAGGACTAGGACTAGGTCTAGGGCTAGGGTTAAGGTTAGGGTTAGGGTTAGGGCTAGGGCTAGGGTTAGGGTTTGGGCCAGGGCTAGGTCTAGGTTTAGGGTTAGGGTTAGGGTTAGGGTTAGGTTTAGGTTTAGGGCTGAAGCTAGGGCTAGGGCTAGGGCTAGCGTTAGGGTTAGGGTTAGGGCTAGGGTTAGGGTTAGGGCCAGGGCTAGGGTTAGGGTTAGGGTTAGGGCTAGGGCTAGGGCTAGGGTTAAGACAAGGGTTAGGGTTAGGTTTAGGCTTAGGGTTAGGGTTAGGGCTAGTGTTAGGATTAGGGTTAGGGTTAGGGTTAGGGCTAGGGTTAGGGTTAGGGTTAGGGTTAGGTCTAGGCCTAGGGCTAGGGCTAGGGCT
>OX463240.1:102500-105000 GCA_949820135.1 Sylvilagus floridanus | reverse complement strand
AGGGTTAGGGTTAGGTCTAGGATTAGGGTTAGGGTTAGGGTTAGGGCAAGGGCTAGGCCTAGTGTTAGGGCTATGGTTAGGGTTAGGGCTAGGGATAGTTTTAGGGTTAGGGCTAGGGTTAGTGTTAGGCTAGGGCTAGGGCTATGGCTAGGGCTAGGACTAGGGTTAGGGTTAGGGTTAGGGCAGGGTTAGAGCTAGGGCTAGGTTTAGGGTTAGGGTTAGGCCTAGGGCTAGGATTAGAGCTATGGCTAGGCCTAGGGTTAGGGTTAGGGTTAGGGTTAGGGCTAGGGCTAGGGTTAGGGTAAGTGTTAGGGCTAGGGTTAAGTTTAGGGTTAGGTCTAGGGTTAGGTTTATATTTACTATAAGGGTTAGGCCAAAGGCTAGTCCAAGTCTAGGGTTACGGTTAGGGTTAGGGTTAGGGTTAGGGCTATGGCTAGATGTAGGGCTAGGGCTAGGGTTAGGGTTAGGGTCGGGGTTAGGGCAAAGGTTAGGGTTAGGGTTAGGTCTAGGGTTAGGGCTAGGGCTAGGGCTAGGTTTAGGGTTAGGGTTATGGTTAGGCCTAGGACTAGGGTTATGATTAGGCCTAGGGTTAGGGTTAGGGCTAGGGCTAGGGTTAGGGTTAGGGCTAGGGTTAGATTTGTGCTAGGGCTATGGTTAGGGTTAGGGTTATCGTTAGGGTTAGGGCTAGGGCTAGCGTTAGGGTTAGGGCTAGGGCTAGGGTTAGGGTTAGGGTTAGGGTTAGGGGTAGGTTTAGCGTTTTGGCTAGGGTTATGGTTAGGGTTAGGGCTAGGGCTAGGGTTAGGGTTAGGGCTAGTTCTAGGGCTAGGGCTAGGGCTAGGTCTAGGGTTAGGTTTAGGGTTAGGGTTAGGGCTAGGGCTAGCGTTAGGGTTAGGGCTAGGTTTAGGGTTAGGGTTAGGGTTAGGGTTAGGGCTAGGGCAAGGATGGGGCTAGGGCTAGGGCTAGGGTTAGAGTTAGGGTTAGGGTTAGGGTTAGGGTTAGGTTTAGGGCTAGGGCTAGGGTTAGGGCTAGGGCTAGGGCTATGGCTAGGTCTAAGGCTAGGGTTAGGGTTAGGGTTAGGTTTAGGGCTTGGGCTAGGGCTAGGGCTAGGGTTTGGGTTAGGTTTAGGGTTAGGGCTATGGTTAAGGCTAGGGCTAGGTTCAGGGTTAGGGTTAGGGTTAGGGTTAGGGCTAGGGCAAGGATGGGGCTAGGGCTAGGGCTAGGGTTAGAGTTAGGGTTAGGGTTAGGGTTAGGGTGAGGGTTAGGTCTAGGGCTAGGGTTAGGGCTAGGGCTAGGGCTATGGCTAGGTCTAAGGCTAGGGTTAGGGTTAGGGTTAGGGCTAAGGCTAGGGCTAGGGTTAGGGCTAGGGCAAGGGCTAGTGTTAGGGTTAGGGCTAAGGTTAGTGTTAAGGTTAGGGTTAGGTTTTGGGCGAGGGCTAGGCTTGGGCAAGGGCTAGGGCTAGGGTTAGTGTTAGGGTTAGGGCTAGGGCTAGGGTTAGGTTTAGGGCTAGGGTTAGGGTTAGAGTTAGGGCTAGGTCTAGGGCTAGGGTTAGGGTTAGGGTTAGGGTTAGGGATAGGGTTAGGATTAGGGTTATGGCTAGGGCTAGGGCTAGGGCTAGGGTTAGGGTTAGGGTTAGGGCTATGGCTAGGGCTAGGTCTAGGTCTAGGGCTAGGTTTAGGGATAGGGTTAGGGCTAGGGCTATGGTTAATGCTAGGGCTAGGGTTAGGGTTAGGGTTAGGGCTAGGGTTAGGGTTAGGGTTAGGTCTAGGGCTAGGGCAAGGGCAAGGGCTAGGGCTAGGGCTAGGGCTAGGGCTAGGTCTAGGGCTTCGGGTAGGGTTAGGGTTAGGGTTAGGGCTAGGGCTAGGGCTAGGGCTAGGTCTAGGGTTAGGGTTAGGGTTAGGGCTAGGGCTAGGGTTATGGTTAGGGATAGGGTTAGGGTTAGGGTTAGGGTTCGGGCTAGGGCTAGGTCTAGGGCTAGGGCTAGGTTTAGGGTTAGGTTTAGGGCTAGGGCTAGGGTTAGGTTTAGGGCTAGGGTTAGGGTTAAAGTTAGGGCTAGGGCTAGGGTTAGTGCTAGGGCTAAGGGTTAGGGTTAGGGTTAGGGCTAGGGCTAGGGCTAGGGTTAGGGTTAGGTTTAGGTTTAGGGCTAGGGTTAGGGTTAGGGTTAGGGCTAGGGCCAGGGCAAGGTTAGGGTTAGGGCTAGTGTTAGGGTTAGGGTTAGGTCTAGGGTTAGGGTTAGGTTTAGGGCAAGGGTAGGCCTAGGGCTAGGGTTAGGGTTAGGGTTAGGGCTAGGGTTAGGGCTTGGGCTAGGTCTAGGGTTAGGGTTAGGGTTAGGATAAGTGCTAGGGCTAGGGTTAGGGTTAGGGTTAGGGCTAGGGCTAGGGCTAGGGCTGGGGCTAGGGCTAGGGCTAGGGCTAGGGCTAGGGTTAGGGTTAGGGTTAGGGCTAGGGCTAGGGTTAGGGCTAGGGCTAGGGCTTGGGCTAGGTCTAAGGCTAGGGTTAGGCTT
>OX463240.1:95000-97500 GCA_949820135.1 Sylvilagus floridanus | reverse complement strand
TATGTCTAGGCCTAGGGTTAGGGTTAGGCTTAGGGCTAGGGCTATGGCTAGGGTTAGGGTTAGGGTTAGGGCTAGGATTAAGTTTAGGGTTAGGTCTAGGGTGAGGTTTTTATTTAGTGTAAGGTTTAGGGTAGGGCTAGCCCAAGGGCTAGGGTTAGGGTAAGGTTTAGGGTTAGGGTTAGGGCTAGGGCTAGATGTAGGGCTAGGGCTAGGGTTAGGGGTAGGGTCAGGGTTAGGGACAAAGTTAAGGTTAGGGCTAGGGCTAGGGCTAGATTTAGGGTTAGATTTATGGTTAGGGCTAGGACTAGGGTTAGGTTTAGGGCTAGGGTTAGGGTTAGGGTTAGGGCTAGGACCTGGTTAGGGTTAGGGCTAGGGTTAGGGTTAGTGCTAGGGCTATACTTATGGTTAGGGTTAGGGTTAGGGTAAGGGCTAGGGCTAGGTCTAGGGCTAGGGTTAGGGTTAGGGTTAGGGTTAGGGCTAGGGTTAGGGTTAGGGCTAGGGTTAGGGTTAGGGTTAGGGCTAGGGCTAAGGTTAGGGTTAGGGCTAGGGCTAGGGCTAGGGCTAGGTCTAGGGTTAGGTTTAGGGTTAGGGTTAGGGCTAGGGCTAGGGTTAGGGTTAGGGCTAGGGTTAGGGATAGTGTTAGGGTTAGGGCTAGGGCAAGGGTAGGGCTAGGGATAGGGCTAGGTTTAGGGTTAGGGTTAGGGCTATGGCTAGGGCTAGGGTTAGGGTTAGGGCTAGGGTTAGGGTTAGGTCTAGGTTTAGGGTTAGGGTTAGGGTTAGGGCTAGGGCTAGGGCTAGGGCTAGGGCTAGGGTTAGGGTTAGGGTTATGGCTAAAGTTAGGGTCAGGGTTAGGGTTAGGGTTAGGGTTAGGGCTAGGGCAAGGCTTGGGCCAGGGCTAGGGCTATGGCTAGGGTTAGGGTTAGGGTTAGGGCTAGGGTTAGGGCTAGGGCTAGGGTTAGGGCTAGGGCTAGGGTTAGGGCTAGGGCTAGGGCTAGGTCTAGGGCTAGGGCTAGGGTTAGTGTTAGGGTTATGGCTAAGGTTAGGGTTAGGGTTAGGGTTAGGTTTAGGGCTAGGGCAAGGCTTGGGCCAGGGCTAGGGCTAGGGCTAGGGTTAGGGTTAGGGTTAGGGCTAGGGTTAGGGCTAGGGCAAGGGTAGGGCTAGGGCTAGGGCTAGCGTTACGGTTACGGGTAAGGCTAGGGCAAGGGCTAGGGTTAGGGTTTGGGCTAGGTTTAGTGTTAGGTCTAGGTTTAGGGTTAGGGTTAGGGTTAGGGCAAGGGCTAGGGCTAGGGCTAGGGCTAGGTCTAGGGCTATGGTTAGGGTTAGGGTTATGGCTAAGGTTAGGGTTAGGGTTAGGGTTAGGGCTACGGCAAGGCTTGGGCCAGGGCTAGGGCTATGGCTAGGGCTAAAGCTAGGGTTAGGGCTATGGCTAGGGTTAGGGCTAGGGCTAGGGCTAGGGCTACGGTTATGGTTATGGTTAGGGTTAGGGCTAGGGCTAGGGCTAGGGCTAGGTCTAGGGCTAGGTCTAGGGCTATTGTTAGGGTTAGGGTTAGGGCTAAGGTTAGGGGTAGGGTTAGGGTTAGGGTTAGGGCTAGGGCTAGGTCTAGGGCTAGGGCTAGGTTTAGGGTTAGGGTTAGGACTAGGGCTAGGGTTAGGGTTAGGGTTAGGGCTAGGGCTAGGGCTTGGGCTAGGTCTAGGATTAGGGTTATGGTTAGGGTAAGTGCTAGGGCTAGGGTTAGGGTTAGGGTTAGTGCTAGGGCTAGGTTTAAGTTTAGTGTTAGCGTTAGGGTTAGGGCTAGGGACAGTGCTAGGGTCAGCGCTAGGGCTACGATTAGGGTTAGGGTTAGGGTTAGGGCTACTAGGGCTAGGGTTTAGGTTAGGTCTAGGTTTAGGGTTAGGGCTAGGGCTAGGGCTAGGGCTAGGGCTGTTGCTAGGGCTAGTGCTAGGGCTAGGGCTAGGGTTAGGGTTAGGTTTAGGGCTAGGGCTAGGGTTAGTGCTAGTGCTAGGGCTAGGGCTAGGTTTAAGGCTAGGGTTAGGGTTAGGGTTAGGGTTAGGGTTAGGGCTAGTGCTTGGGCTAGGGCTAGGGCTAGGGTTTGGGTTAGGGTTAGGGTTAGGGCTATGGTTAAGGCTAGGGCTAGGGTTAGGTCTAGGGCTAGGGTTAGGTTTAGGGTTAGGGTTAGGGCTAGGGCTAGGGTTAGGGTTAGTGCTAGGGTTAGGGTTAGGGCTAGGGCTAGTGCTAGGGCTAGGTCTAGGGTAAGGGTTAGGGTTAGGTTTAGGACTAGGGCTAGGGTTAGGGTTATGGCTAGGTTTATGGTTAGCGTTAGTGTTAGGGTTAGGGCTAGGGCTAGGGCTAGGGCTAGGGTTAGGGTTAGGGCTAGGACTAGGGTTAGGGTTAGGCCTAGTGTTAGGGTTAGGGTTAGGTCTAGGATTAGGGTTAGGGTTAGGGTTAGGGCAAGGGCTAGGCCTAGTGTTAGGGCTATGGTTAGAGTTAGGGCTAGGGATA
>OX463240.1:90000-92500 GCA_949820135.1 Sylvilagus floridanus | reverse complement strand
GCTAGGTCTAAGGCTAGGGTTAGGGTTAGGGTTAGGGTTAGGGCTAGGGCTAAGGCTAGGGCTACGGCTAGGGTTTGGGTTAGGGTTAGGGTTAGGGCTATGGTTAAGGCTAGGGCTCGGGTTAGGTCTAGGGCTAGGGTTAGGGTTAGGGTTAGGGCTAGGGCTAGGGCTAGGACTAGGGCTAGGGCTAGGGCTAGGGTTAGGGTTATGGCTAGGGCTAGGGTTAGGGCTAGGGCTAGGGCTAGGTCTAAGGCTAGGGTTAGGGTTAGGGTTAGGGTTAGGGCTAGGGCTAGGGCTAGGCCTAGGGCTAGGTTTTGGGTTAGGCTTAGGGTTAGATCTATGGTTAAGGCTAGGGCTAGTGTTAGGTCTAGGGCTAGGGTTAGGGTTAGGGTTAGGGCTAGGGCGAGGGCTAGGTAAGGGCTAGGGCTAGGGTTAGGGTTAGGGTTAGGGCTAGGGCTAGTGTTAGAGCTAGGTCTAGGGTAAGGGTTAGGGTTAGGTTTAGGACTAGGGCTAGGGTTAGGGTTATGGCTAGGTTAGGGTTAGGGTTAGGGTTATGGTTAGGGCTAGGGTAAGGGTTAGGGCTAGGGTTAGGGCGAGCGCTAGGGATAGGGCTAGGGTTAGTGTAAGGGTTAGGGCTAGGGCTAGGGTTAGGGTTAGGGTTAGGGCTAGGGGGAGGGCTAGGGCTAGGGCAAGGGCTAGGGCTAGGGTTAGGGCTAGGGTTAGGGTTAGGGTTAGTGTTAGGGCTAGGGCTAGGGCTAGGGCTAGGGCTAGGGTTAGGGTTAGGTTTAGGGTTAGGGCTAGGGCTAGGGTTAAGGCTAGGGCTAGGGTTAGGGCTAGGGCTAGGGTTAGGGTTAGGGTTAGGGCTAGGGCTAGGGTTAGGGTTAGCGTTAGGGATAGGGTTAGGGCTAGGGCTAGGTCTAGGGTTAGGGTTAGGGTTACGTTTAGGGCTAGGGCTAGGGTTAGGGTTAGGGCTAGGGTTAGGGTTAGGGTTAGTGTTAGGGTTAGGGCTAGGGCTAGGGCTAGGGCTAGGGCTAGGGCTAGGGCTAGGGTTAGGGTTAGGGCTAGGGCTAAGGCTAGGGTTAGGGTTAGGGCTTGGGTTAGGGTTAGGGTTAAGTCTAGGGTTAGGGTTAGGTTTAGGGTTAGGGTTAGGGTTAGGGCAAGGGCTAGGCCTAGGTCTAGGGCTAGGGCTAGTGCTAGGGCTAGTGTTAGGGTTAGGGCTAAGGTTAGGATTAGGGTTAGGTTTAGGGTTAGGTCTAGGGCAAGGCTTGGGCTAGGGCTAGGTTTAGGATTAGGGTTATGGCTAGGGTTAGTTCTAGGTATAGTGTTAGGGCTAGGGCTAGGGCTACGGTTAGGGTTAGGGTTAGGGCTAGGGCTAGGGCTAGGGTTAGGGTTAGGGTTAGGGCTAGGGCTAGGGCTAGGGTTTGGGTTAGGTCCAGGGTTAGGGTTAGGGTTAGGGTTAGGGTGAGGGTTACGGAAAGGGCTAGGGCTGGGGCTAGGGCTAGGACTAGGGTTAGGGTTAGGGTAGGGCTAGGGCTAGGGTTAGGGCTAGGGAAAGGGCTAGGGCTAGGTCTAAGGCTGGGGTTGGGGTTAGGGTTAGGGTTAGGGCTAGGGCTAGGGCTAGGGCTAGGTTTAGGGCTAGGGCAAGGGCTAGGGTTAGGGCTAGGGCTAGGGTTAGGGTTAGGGTTAGGGAAGGGCTAAGACTAGGGCTAGGGCTAGGGCTAGGGCTAGGGCTAGAGTTAGGGTTAGGGTTAGGGCTAGGGCTATGGCTAGGGTTAGGGTTAGGGCTAGGGGGAGGGCTAGGGCTAGGGCAAGGGCTAGGGCTAGGGCTAGTGCTAGGGCTAGGTCTAGGGTTAGGTTTAGGGTTAGGGTTAGGACTAGGGCTAGGGTTAGTGTTAGGGCTAGGGTTAGGGTTAGCGTTAGGGTTAGGGTTAGGTCTAGGGCTAGGGCTAGGGCTAGGGTTAGGTTTAGGGCTAGGGCTAGGGTTAGGGTTAGGGTTAGGGTTAGGTCTAGGGTTAGGTTTAGTGTTAGGGTTAGGGCAAGGACTAGGCCTAGGGTTAGGGCTACGGTTAGGGTTAGGGCTAGGGATAGGGTTAGGGTTAGGGTGAGGGTTACGGAAAGGGCTAGGGCTGGGGCTAGGGCTAGGACTAGGGCTAGGGCTAGGGTTAGGGTTAGGGTAGGGCTAGGGCTAGGGTTAGGGCTAGGGAAAGGGCTAGGGCTAGGTCTAAGGCTGGGGTTGGGGTTAGGGTTAGGGTTAGGGCTAGGGCTAGGGCTAGGGCTAGGTTTACGGCTAGGGCAAGGGCTAGGGTTAGGGCTAGGGCTAGGGTTAGGGTTAGGGTTAGGGAAGGGCTAAGGCTAGGGCTAGGGCTAGGGCTAGGGCTAGGGTTAGGGTTAGGTTTAGGGTTAGGGTTAGGGTTAGTGTTATGGTTAGGGCTAGGGTAAGGGTTAGGGCTAGGGTTAGGGCGAGCGCTAGGGATAGGGCTAGGGTTAGTGTAAGGGTTAG
>OX463240.1:60000-62500 GCA_949820135.1 Sylvilagus floridanus | reverse complement strand
GGTTAGGGTTAGCGTTAGGGTTAGGGCAAGGGCTAGGCCTAGGTCTAGGGCTAGGGCTAGTGCTAGGACTAGTGTTAGGGTTAGGGCTAAGGTTAGGATTAGGGTTAGGGTTAGGGTTAGGTCTAGGGCAAGGCTTGGGCTAGGGCTAGGGCTAGGTTTAGGATTAGGGTTATGGCTAGGGTTAGTTCTAGGTATAGTGTTAGGGCTAGGGCTAGGGCTACGGTTAGGGTTAGGGTTAGGGCTAGGGCTAGGGCTAGGGTTAGGGTTAGGGTTAGGGCTAGGGCTAGGGCTAGGGTTTGGGTTAGGTCCAGGGTTAGGGTTAGGGTTAGGGTTAGGGTGAGGGTTACGGAAAGGGCTAGGGCTGGGGCTAGGGCTAGGACTAGGGTTAGGGTTAGGGTAGGGCTAGGGCTAGGGTTAGGGCTAGGGAAAGGGCTAGGGCTAGGTCTAAGGCTGGGGTTGGGGTTAGGGTTAGGGTTAGGGCTAGGGCTAGGGCTAGGGCTAGGTTTAGGGCTAGGGCAAGGGCTAGGGTTAGGGCTAGGGCTAGGGTTAGGGTTAGGGTTAGGGAAGGGCTAAGGCTAGGGCTAGGGCTAGGGCTAGGGCTAGGGCTAGAGTTAGGGTTAGGGTTAGGGCTAGGGCTATGGCTAGGGTTAGGGTTAGGGCTAGGGGGAGGGCTAGGGCTAGGGCAAGGGCTAGGGCTAGGGCTAGTGCTAGGGCTAGGTCTAGGGTTAGGTTTAGGGTTAGGGTTAGGACTAGGGCTAGGGTTAGTGTTAGGGCTAGGGTTAGGGTTAGCGTTAGGGTTAGGGTTAGGTCTAGGGCTAGGGCTAGGGCTAGGGTTAGGTTTAGGGCTAGGGCTAGGGTTAGGGTTAGGGCTAGGGTTAGGGTTAGGGTTAGGTCTAGGGTTAGGTTTAGTGTTAGGGTTAGGGCAAGGGCTAGGCCTAGGGTTAGGGCTACGGTTAGGGTTAGGGCTAGGGATAGGGTTAGGGTTAGGGTGAGGGTTACGGAAAGGGCTAGGGCTGGGGCTAGGGCTAGGACTAGGGCTAGGGCTAGGGTTATGGTTAGGGTAGGGCTAGGGCTAGGGTTAGGGCTAGGGAAAGGGCTAGGGCTAGGTCTAAGGCTGGGGTTGGGGTTAGGGTTAGGGTTAGGGCTAGGGCTAGGGCTAGGGCTAGGGCTAGGTTTAGGGCTAGGGCAAGGGCTAGGGTTAGGGCTAGGGCTAGGGTTAGGGTTAGGGTTAGGGAAGGGCTAAGGCTAGGGCTAGGGCTAGGGCTAGGGCTAGGGTTAGGGTTAGGTTTAGGGTTAGGGTTAGGGTTAGGGTTATGGTTAGGGCGAGGGTAAGGGTTAGGGCTAGGGTTAGGGCGAGCGCTAGGGATAGGGCTAGGGTTAGTGTAAGGGTTAGGGCTAGGGCTAGGGTTAGGGTTAGGGTTAGGGCTGGGGGAGGGCTAGGGCTAGGGCAAGGGCTAGGGCTAGGGCTAGGGCTAGGGTTAGGGTTAGGGTTAGGGTTAGGGCTAGGGCTAGGGCTAGGGCTAGGGCTAGGGTTAGGGTTAGGTTTAGGGTTAGGGCTAGGGCTAGGGTTAAGGCTAGGGCTAGGGTTAGGGCTAGGGCTAGGGTTAGGGTTAGGGTTAGGGCTAGGGCTAGGGCTAGGGTTAGGGTTAGGGTTAGGGATAGGGTTAGGGCTAGGGCTAGGTCTAGGGCTAGGGTTAGGGTTAGGTTTAGGGCTAGGGCTAGGGTTAGGTTTAGGGCTAGGGTTAGGGTTAGGGTTAGTGTTAGGGTTAGGGCTAGGGCTAGGGCTAGGGCTAGGGCTAGGGCTAGAGTTAGGGTTAGGACTAGGGCTAAGGCTAGGGTTAGGGTTAGGGTTAGGGTTAGGTCTAGGGCAAGGCTTGGACTAGGGCTAGGGCTAGGTTTAGGATTAGGATATGGCTAGGGTTAGTTCTAAGTATAGTGTTATGGCTAGGGCTAGGGCTACGGTTAGGGTTAGGGTTAGGGCTAGGGCTAGGGCTAGGGTTAGGGTTAGGGTTAGGGCTAGGGCTAGGGCTAGGGTTTGGGTTAGGTCCAGGGTTAGGGTTAGGGTTAGGGTTAGGGTGAGGGTTACGGAAAGGGCTAGGGCTGGGGCTAGGGCTAAGACTAGTGTTAGGGTTAGGGTAGGGCTAGGGCTAGGGTTAGGGCTAGGGAAAGGGCTAGGGCTAGGTCTAAGGCTGGGGTTGGGGTTAGGGTTAGGGTTAGGGCTAGGGCTAGGGCTAGGGCTAGGTTTAGGGCTAGGGCAAGGGCTAGGGTTAGGGCTAGGGCTAGGGTTAGGTTTAGGGTTAGGGAAGGGCTAAGGCTAGGGCTAGGGCTAGGGCTAGGGCTAGGGCTAGGGTTAGGGTTAGGGCTAGGGCTATGGCTAGGGTTAGGGTTAGGGCTAGGGGTAGGGCTAGGGCTAGGGCAAGGGCTAGGGCTAGGGCTAGTGCTAGGGCTAGGTCTAGGGTTAGGTTTAGGGTTAGGGTTAGGACTAGGGCTAGGGTTAGTG
>OX463240.1:52500-57500 GCA_949820135.1 Sylvilagus floridanus | reverse complement strand
GGGTTAGTGTAAGGGTTAGGGCTAGGGCTAGGGTTAGGGTTAGGGTTAGGGCTAGGGGGAGGGCTAGGGCTAGGGCAAGGGCTAGGGCTAGGGCTAGGGCTAGGGTTAGGGTTAGGGTTAGGGTTAGGGCTAGGGCTAGGGCTAGGGCTAGGGCTAGGGTTAGGGTTAGGTTTAGGGTTAGGGCTAGGGCTAGGGTTAAGGCTAGGGCTAGGGTTAGGGCTAGGGCTAGGGTTAGGGTTAGGGTTAGGGCTAGGGCTAGGGTTAGGGTTAGGGTTAGGGATAGGGTTAGGGCTAGGGCTAGGTCTAGGGTTAGGGTTAGGGTTAGGTTTAGGGCTAGGGCTATGGTTAGGGTTAGGGCTAGGGTTAGGGTTAGGGTTAGTGTTAGGGTTAGGGCTAGGGCTAGGGCTAGGGCTAGGGCTAGAGTTAGGGTTAGGACTAGGGCTAAGGCTAGGGTTAGGGTTAGGGCTTGGGTTAGGGTTAGGGTTAAGTCTAGGGTTAGGGTTAGGGTTCGGGTTAGGGTTAGGGTTAGGGCAAGGGCTAGGCCTAGGTCTAGGGCTAGGGCTAGTGCTAGGTCTGGTGTTAGGGTTAGGGCTAAGGTTAGGATTAGGGTTAGGGTTAGGGTTAGGTCTAGGGCAAGGCTTGGGCTAGGGCTAGGGCTAGGTTTAGGATTAGGGTTATGGCTAGGGTTAGTTCTAAGTATAGTGTTAGGGCTAGGGCTAGGGCTACGGTTAGGGTTAGGGTTAGGGCTAGGTTTAGGGCTAGGGTTAGGGTTAGGGTTAGGGCTAGGGCTAGGGCTAGGGTTTGGGTTAGGTCCAGGTTTAGGGTTAGGGTTAGGGTTAGGGTGAGGGTTACGGAAAGGGCTAGGGCTGGGGCTAGGGCTAGGACTAGGGTTAGGGTTAGGGTAGGGCTAGGGCTAGGGTTAGGGTTAGGGTAGGGCTAGGGCTAGGGTTAGGGCTAGGGAAAGGGCTAGGGCTAGGTCTAAGGCTGGGGTTGGGGTTAGGGTTAGGGTTAGGGCTAGGGCTAGGGCTAGGGCTAGGTTTAGGGCTAGGGCAAGGGCTAGGGTTAGGGCTAGGGACAGGGTTAGTGTTAGGGTTAGGGAAGGGCTAAGGCTAGGGCTAGGGCTAGGGCTAGGGCTAGGGCTACAGTTAGGGTTAGGGTTAGGGCTAGGGCTATGGCTAGGGTGAGGGTTAGGGCTAGGGGGAGGGCTAGGGCTAGGGCAAAGGCTAGGGCTAGTGCTAGTGCTAGGGCTAGGTCTACGGTTAGGTTTAGGGTTAGGGTTAGGACTAGGGCTAGGGTTAGTGTTAGGGCTAGGGTTAGGGTTAGCGTTAGGGTTAGGGCTAGGGTTAGTGTTAGGGTTAGGGCTAGTGCTAGAGCTAGGCCTAGAGCTAGGGCTTGGGTTAGGGTTAAGGTTAGGGTTAGGGCTAGGGCTAGGGTTAGGGTGAGGGATAGGGCTAGGGCTAGGGCGAGCGCTTGGGCTAGGGCTAGGGTTACGGTTAGGGTTAGGGCTAGGGTTAGGGTTAGGTTTTGGGTAGGGTTAGGTTTAGGGTTAGGGCTATGGCTAGGGTTAGGGTTAGGGCTATGGTTAGGGTTAGGCTTAGGGTTAGGTCTAGGGTTAGGGATAGTGTTAGGGTTATTGTTTGGGTTAGGGCTAGTGTTATGGTTAGGTTTAGGTCTAGGGTTAGGGTTAGGGTTAGGGCTAGGGCTAGGGCTAGGGCTAGGGTTAGGGTTAGGGTTAGGGTTAGGGCAAGGGCAAGGGCAAGGCTTGGGCTAGGGTTAGGGTTAGGGTTTTGCCTAGGGTTAGGGTTAGGGGTAGGGTTAGGGCTAGGGCTAGGGCTAGGGCTAGGGTTAGGGCTAGGGTTAGGGTTAGTGCTAGGGCTAGGGCTAAGGCTAGGGCTAGGGTTAGGGTTAGGGTTAGGGTTAGGGCTAGGGCTAGGGCTAGGGCTAGGGCTAGGTTTAGGGTTAGGTTTAGGGTTAGGTCTAGGGTTAGGGTTAGGGCTAGGGTTAGGTTTAGGGTTAGGTTTAGGGCGAGGGCGAGGGCTAGGGCTTGGCAAGGGCTAGGGCTAGGGCTAGGGCTAGGGTAAGTGTTAGGGTTAGGGTTAGGGTTAGGGCTAGGGCTAGAGCCAGGGCTATGGTTATGGTTAGGGCTAGGGTTAGGGTTAGGGTTAGGGTTAGGGTTAGGGCTAGGGCTAGGGCTAGGACTAGGGCTAGGTTTAGGTTTGGTGTAAGGGTTAGGGCTAGGACTAGGGTTAGGTTTAGGGCTAGGGTTAGGGTTAGGGCTAGGGCTAGGGCTAGGGATAGGGCTAGGGTTAGGGTTAGTGTTAGGGCTAGGGCTAGGGCTAGGGCTAGGGCTAGGGTTAGGGTTAGGTTTAGGTTTAGGGCTAGGGCTAGGGTTAGGGTTAGTGCTAGGGTTAGGGTTAGTGCTAGGGCTAGGGCTAGGGTTAGGGTTAGGGTTAGGGCTAGGGCTAGGGCTAGGGTTAGGGCTAGGGTTAGGGTTAGTGCTAGGGCTAGGGCTAGGGTTAGGGTTAGGGTTAGGGTTAGGGCTGGGGCTAGGGCTAGGGCTAGGGTTAGGGTTAGGGTTAGGGCTAGATCTAGGGTTTGGGTTAGGGTGAGGGCTAGGTCTAGGGCTAGGGCTAGGGCTAGGCCTAGGGTTACGGTTAGGGTTAGTGCTAGGGCTAGGCATAGGGTTAGGGTTAGGGTTAGGGTTAGGGTTAGGGCTAGGGCTAGGGCTAGGGCTAGGGCTAGGGTTAGGGTTAGGTTTAGGGTTAGGGCTAGGGCTAGGGTTAAGGCAAGGGCTAGGGTTAGGGCTAGGGCTAGGGTTAGGGTTAGGGTTAGGGCTAGGGCTAGGGTTAGTGTTAGGGTTAGGGATAGGGTTAGGGCTAGGGCTAGTTCTAGGGTTAGGGTTAGGGTTAGGTTTAGGGCTAGGGCTAGGGTTAGGGTTAGGGTTAGGGCTAGGGTTAGGGTTAGGGTTAGTGTTAGGGTTAGGGCTAGGGCTAGGGCTAGGGCTAGGGCTAGGGTTAGGGTTAGGGCTAGGGTTAGGGTTAGGGCTTGGGTTAGGGTTAGGGTTAAGTCCAGGGTTAGGGTTAGGGTTAGGGTTAGGGAAGGGCTAATGCTAGGGCTAGGGTAGGGCTAGGGCTAGGGTTAGGGTTAGGTTTAGGGTTAGGGTTAGGGTTAGGGATATGGTTAGGGCTAGGGTAAGGGTTAGGGCTAGGGTTAGGGCGAGCGCTAGGGATAGGGCTAGGGTTAGTGTAAGGGTTAGGGCTAGGGCTAGGGTTAGGGTTAGGGTTAGGGCTAGGGGGAGGGCTAGGGCTAGGGCAAGGGCTAGGGCTAGGGCTAGGGCTAGGGTTAGTGTTAGGGTTAGGGTTAGGTCTAGGGCTAGGGCTAGGGCTAGGGCTAGGGTTTGGTTTAGGTTTAGGTTTAGGGCTAGGGCTAGGGTTAAGGCTAGGGCTAGGGTTAGGGCTAGGGCTAGGTTTAGGGTTAGGGTTTGGGCTAGGGCTAGTGTTAGGGTTAGGGTTAGGGATAGGGTTAGGGCTAGGGCTAGGTCTAGGGTTAGGGTTAGGGTTAGGTTTAGGGCTAGGGCTAGGGTTAGGTTTAGGGCTAGGGTTAGGGTTAGGGTTAGTGTTAGGGTTAGGGCTAGGGCTAGGGCTAGGGCTAGGGCTAGGGTTAGGGTTAGGGCTAGCGCTAAAGCTAGGGTTAGGGTTAGGGCTTGGGTTAGGGTTAGGGTTAAGTCTAGGGTTAGGGTTAGGGTTAGGGTTAGGGTTAGGGCAAGGGCTAGGCCTAGGTCTAGGGCTAGGGCTAGTGCTAGGGCTAGTGTTAGGGTTAGGGCTAAGGTTAGGATTAGGGTTAGGGTTAGGGTTAGGTCTAGTCAAGGCTTGGGTTAGGGCTAGGGCTAGGTTTAGGATTAGGGTTATGGCTAGGGTTAGTTCTAGGTATAGTGTTAGGGCTAGGGCTAGGGCTACGGTTAGGGTTAGGGTTAGGGCTAGGGCTAGGGCTAGGGTTTGGGTTAGGTCCAGGGTTAGGGTTAGAGTTAGGGTTAGGGTGAGGGTTACGGAAAGGGCTAGGGCTGGGGCTAGGGACAGGACTAGGGCTAGGGCTAGGGTTAGGGCTAGGGAAAGGGCTAGGGCTAGGTCTAAGGCTGGGGTTGGGGTTAGGGTTAGGATTAGGGCTAGGGCTAGGGCTAGGGCTAGGTTTAGGGCTAGGGCAAGGTCTAGGGTTAGGGTTAGGGCTAGGGTTAGGGTTAGGGTTAAGGAAGGGCTAAGGCTAGGGCTAGGGCTAGGGCTAGGGCTAGAGTTAGGGTTAGGTTTAGGGCTAGGGCTATGGCTAGGGTTAGGGTTAGGGCTAGGGGGAGGGCTAGGGCTAGGGTTAGTGTTAGGGCTAGGGTTAGGGTTAGCGTTAGGGTTAGGGTTAGGTCTAGGGCTAGGGCTAGGGCTAGGGCTAGGGCTAGGGTTAGGTTTAGGGCTAGGGCTAGGGTTAGGGTTAGGGCTAGGGTTAGGGTTAGGTTTAGGTCCAGGGTTAGGTTTAGTGTTAGGGTTAGGGCAAGGGCTAGGCCTAGTGTTAGGGCTACGGTTAGGGTTAGGGCTAGGGATAGGGTTAGGGTTAGGGCTAGGATTAGTGTTAGGGTTAGGGCTAGGACTAGGGCTAGGGCTAGGGCTAGGGCTAGGGTTTGGGTTAGGATTAGGGCTAGGGCTAGGGCTAGGGCTAGGGTTAGAGTTAGGGCTAGGGCTAGGGTTAGGGTTAGGGATAGGGCCAGGGCTAGGGCTTGGGCTAGGGCTAGGTTTAGGGTTAGTGTTAGGGTTAGAGCTAGGGCTAGGGTTAGGGCTAGGGCTAGGGTTAGGGATAGGGTTAGGGCTAGGGCTAGTGCTATGGCTAGGTCTAGGGCTAGGGCTAGGGTTCGGGTTAGGTTTAGGGCTAGGGCTAGGGTTAGGTTTAGGGCTAGGTTTAGGGTTAGGGTTAGGGTTAGGGCTAGAGCTTGGGCTAGGGTTAGGGTTAGGGGCAGGGTTAGG
>OX463240.1:25000-27500 GCA_949820135.1 Sylvilagus floridanus | reverse complement strand
AGGGCTGGGCTAGTGCTAGGGCTAGGGCTAGGGTTAGGGTTAGGGCTATGGTTAGGGTGAGGCTTAGGGTTAGGTCTAGGGTTAGGGATAGTGTTAGGGTTATTGTTAGGTTTAGGGCTAGGGTTAGATTTAGGGTTAGGGCTAGGACTAGGGCAAGGCATGGGCTAGGGTTAGGGTTAGGGTTTCGTCTAGGGTTAGGGTTAGGGGTAGGGTTAGGGCTAGGGCTAGGGCTAGGGCTAGGGCTAGGGCTAGGGCTAGGGCTAGGGCTAGGGTTAGGGTTAGTGCTAAGGCTAGGTCTAAGGCTAGGGCTAGGGCTAGGGTTAGGGTTAGTGCAAGGACTAGGGTTAGGGTTAGGGTTAGGGCTAGGGCTAGGGCTAGGGTTAGGTTTAGGGTTAGGGTTAGGGTTAGGGTAAGGGCTAGGGCTAGGGCTAGGGCTAGGGCTAGGGCTAGGTTTAGGGTTAGGTTTAGGGTTAGGTCTAGGGTTAGGGTTAGGGCTAGGGTTAGGTTTAGGGTTTAGGGTTAGGGCGAGGGCGAGGGCTAGGGCTAGGGCAATGGCTAGGGCTTGGGCTAGGGCTAGGGTTAGGGTTAGGGTTAGGGTTAGGGTTAGGGTTAGGGTTAGGGTTAGGGCTAGGGCTAGAGCCAGGGCTAGGGCTAGGGCTAGGGCTAGGGTTAGGGTTAGGGTTAGGGTTAGGGCTAGGGCTAGGGCTAGAACTAGGGCTAGGTTTAGGGTTAGTGTTAGGGTTAGGGCTAGGACTAGGGTTAGGTTTAGGACTAGTGTTAGGGTTAGGGTTAGGGCTAGGGCTAGGGTTAGGGTTAGGGCTAGGATTAGGGTTAGTGCTAGGGCTAGGGTTAAGGTTAGGGTTAGGGTTAGGGTTAGGGTTAGGGTTAGGGCTAGGGCTAGGGTTAGGGTTAGGTTTAGGGCGAGGGCGAGGGCTAGGGCTAGGGCAAGGGCTAGGGTTAGGGCTAGGGCAAGGGTTAGGTTTAGGGTTAGGGTTAGGGTTAGGGCTAGGGCTAGTGATAGGTCTAGGGCTAGGGTTAGGGTTAGGTTTAGGGTTAGGGCTAGGGCTAGGGTTAAGGCTAGGGCTAGGGTTAGGGCTAGGGCTAGGGTTAGGGTTAGGTTTAGGGCGAGGGCGAGGGCTAGGGCTAGGGCAAGGGCTAGGGTTAGGGCTAGGGCAAGGGTTAAGGTTAGGGTTAGGGTTAGGGTTAGGGCTTGGGCTAGGGATAGGCCTAGGGCTAGGGTTAGGGTTAGGTTTAGAGCTAGGGCTAGGGCTAGGGCTAGGTTTAGGGTTAGGTTTAGGGATAGGGCTAGGGCTAGGGCTAGGTCTAGGGTTAGGGTTAGGGTTAGGTTTAGGGCTAGGGCTATGGTTAGGGTTAGGGCTAGGGCTAGGGTTAGGGTTAGGTTTAGGGTTAGGTCTAGGGCTAGGGTTAAGGCTAGGGCTAGGGTTAGGGCTAGGGCTAGGGTTAGGGTTAGGGTTAGAGCTAGGACTAGGGCTATGGTTAGGGTTAGGGCTAGGGCTAGGTCTAGGGTTAGGTTTAGGGTTAGGGCTAGGGCTAATGCTAGGGTTAGGGTTAGGGCTAGGGTTAGGGTTAGGGTTAAGTTTAGGTTTAGGGTTAGGGTTAGGGTTAGGGTTAGGGTTAGGGTTAGGCCTAGGGCTGGTCCTAGGTCTAGGGCTAGGGCTAGTGCTAGGGTTAGGGTTAGGGTTAGGGCTAAGTTTAGTGTTAGGGTTAGGGTTAGGTTTAGGGCTAGGGCAAGTCTTGGGCTAGGGCTAGGACTAGGGCTAGGTTTAGGATTAGGGTTGGGGCTAGGGTTAGGTCTAGGTATAGGGTTAGGGCTAGGGCTAGGGCTACGGTTAGGGTTAGGATTAGGGCTTCGGCTAGGGCTAGGGTTAGGCTTAGGGTTAGGGTTAGGGTTAGGGCTAGGGCTAGGGCTAGGGCTAGGGCTAGGGCTAGGGCTAGGTTTAGGGTTAGTGTTAGGGTCAGGGCTAGGACTAGGGTTAGGTTTAGGGCTAGGGTTAGGTTTAGGGTTAGGGCTAGGGCTAGGGTTAGGGTTAGGCCTAGGATTAGGGTTAGTGCTAGGGCTAGGGTTAGGGTTAGGGTTAGGGTTAGGGTTAGGTCTGGGGCTAGGGCTAGGGCTATGGTTAGGGTTAGGGTTAGTGCTAGGGCTAGGGTTATGGCTAGGGCTAGGGCTAGGGTTAGGGTTAGTGTTAGGGTTAGGGCTAGGACTAGGGATAGGTTTAGGGCTATGGTTAGGGTTAGGCTTAGAGCTAGGGCTAGGGTTAGGGTTAGGGCTAGGTTTAGTGTTAGTGCTAGGGCTAGTGTTAGGGTTAGGGTTAGGGTTAGGTTTAGGGCTGGGGCTAGGGCTAGGGCTAGGGTTAGGGTTAGGGTTAGGGCTAGATCTAGGGTTTGGGTTAGGGTTAGGGCTAGGTCTAGGGCTAGGGCTAGGGCTAGGCCTAGGGTTAGGGTTAGGGTTAGTGCTAGGGCTAGGCTTAGGGTTAGGGTT